>JALBXZ010000013.1:0-580824 GCA_027580255.1 Therioaphis trifolii
TGTATCTGCTGCAATATTGTCTTTCCCTGGTATATGCTCTATTTCGAAACTGAATTCTTGAAGTGCTAACGTCCACCTTGTTAACCTCCCGCTTGTTAGTTTACATTGTTTCATGAATGTGAGCGCTTGATGGTCTGTTTGTATTATTATTCTGTTTCCAATTAAGTATTGGCGAAATTTGGTACAACAATATAAAATTGCTAGCGCCTCTTGCTCCGTGGTCGTATATCTAGTTTCTGCTGGTTTAAGAGTTCGACTTGCAAATCCGATAGTTGCTCTCTGCTCGTCAATTATTTGAAATAACTCACCCCCAATTGCCGTGCTTGATGCGTCAGTGTTTAAGTAAAATGGTTGTGTAAAGTCTGGAAACGTTGTTATCACTTCATTTAGAAACGACTGTTTTGATTTTTCAAAGGCCATTTGGTGTTGTGACTCCCATTTCCACTCTTGGTTTTTTCGTAATAGTTCAATCATCGGTTCAATTGTGTGGGCGAATTTATTAATATATCTCCTGTAAAAATTTAAAAATCCTAAATATTTTTGTAATTCTTTTTTACTTTTTGGAGCTTTGAATTTTTGTATCGTTTCGGTTTTTTCTTGGTCCATTTTTATTCCTTCTGTTGTGATTATGTGACCGAGAAATGAGACTTCCTTCCTAAAGAAATGACACTTTTCTAGGTTGACCATTATATTATGTTTTTTGAATCTTTCTAATACTTCTTTTATATGTACATAGTGCATGTCTACGCTTTCTGATGTAATTAAAATATCATCAATGTAAATTGTAACAAACTCGTGTGTTAATTGTCCTAATACTGTGTCCATACATTTTTGAAATTCGGCCCCGCTTATATTTAGTCCAAATGGTAATCTTTTGAATGAATAATTTCTACCATTGACTAGGAATGAACATATAGGTCTGCTTTCCTTTGCTAATGGGACTTGCCAATATCCCGACCGCAGATCGAGTGTACTTATACATTTTATCTTCTTAAATTTTGCGAATATTGTTTCCAATGTCAATGGGCGTTCACAGTCGGGTATTATTACTTCATTAATTTTCCTTGCGTCTAGGCAGAGTCTCACCTCTCCGTTTTTTTTGAATATCGGTACTATTGGGCTTGAATATTGAGAGTGCGCACGTTCTATTATATCCATTTCTAACATTCGATTAATTTCTTTTTCTACTGCTTCTGTCTTTGCAATTGGTATCGGGTATGGTTTTGTTCGAATAACGGTATCTTTGTGTAATCTTATTTTACACTCATATCCTATTATTTTACCTGGTTCTTGGCGAAACACTTCCGGGAATTGTTCCATTATTGATTCAATGTATTCTTGTTCATTTGGTTTTCTTAAACACATTGTTCTAGGTATTATCGGTTCTGTTGTTATTTTTGTGTAGATCTGTTTTAGATATACTGGTGATCCATTTTTCTTTTCTACAAATGGACATATTGTTTGCTCATTATCCCCTTTTAAGATAAGTATTCTTCTGTCGAAATCTAGTGTTGCTCTATTTTTCTCTAAGAAGTCGTTGCCAATAATTCCTCCTTCGTTTAGATCCGGGATTACTATGAATGGTGAATGGATGATTATTTTTTTGAATGATAATGGAATTAACATTTGTATGTCTGCCTTTGTGGATTTATTGCCCATTGCGTTGAAAATTTTCAAACCTGACACGGGTAGTGTTGGTATTTTATGGTTGCATTGTATTTGTGTTTTGTAATTAGTTGATATTGCACTTATTTCTGCTCCTGAGTCAATGAGCATTTCAAATGGCTGTTCGTTGATCATTATTTTATTATATGGGCATCCTTGACCGTCTTGCTGTGTTATATTATTATTTTCGTATTTGTCATCTTGACTCAAATCTTTGGCTGTTATAATTGATGTCTTTGTTGTTTTTTTTTTATGTGGTTGGATTTTTATGTTCGGGTCCTGTGTTGATAATCTGTTTATTCTGTTTGTTTTAGGCCTTAGGGTGTTTATAACTGTAGGTGGTCCGTCTCTACAGTTCCCTCTTCCTCGTTTTTTACTCATCGTCTGATATCGTTATTTCTTCCGATGGTTGCTCCTGTTCAACAGATAATTGATTCACATGATATTTCCCTTGTGTACTATTTGTTGTTATTGGTGTATTCTGATGGAATGTGTTGTTTTGTTGTGGCTTATTGTTGTTTTGATTATATGATCTAAATTGTTGTTGGTTATTTATTTGATTCTGGTTTTGCCTATAATAAATGTTTTTTTCTTGTGGTTTTTCCTTGTCTCTTGTTGTACTTTCTATCTCACCTAATTTTTCCCATATTGATAAAAAAATTTTATCCGTTGTTTGGATGAATGACTATACCGAAATTGGAAAATGTTTACTAACTAAGTTAATAGCTTGATCTTCTGACATCGTTGGTGAGTCTATGTATTTTAATTCTTCCATCCATTTGTGGAAATGTTCTTGGTAGTCTTTCAGTACAGTGTTTTTTCCTGCTTCTGTACATTTTGTAAATGTGTCCCACTGTTTAGTTTCTGAAAAGAAGTGTTTTAAGAACAAGGTTTTAAAATTTTGTTCGGATGTTATTGCGTCTTTTACCATTGAAAACCATTTTGCTGCCTTTCCTTTTAAACTGTTTTCAATAGCATACATTCTTTCTTCGTTTGGGATTGCCTTGTGCATCATATATTTATCTAGATTTCTTTCCCCTTGTTCTTCTCCGTTAAATATAGGCAGTGGAACATCTACAGAACCGTTCTTGTTTGGGTTTGGTTGTTGTTCCTTCTCCTTTGCTAATACAATTATTGTTTTAGTGTCATTTTCATTTATTAGTTGTCTGAGTAATGTTAATTGTTCTTCCATCGTTTTTTTTATTGTTGAAACTTCTTCTGTCAGTGCCGTGACAGTATTCTCCAGTCGTGTTATCTTTTCGCTGGCTGTCTCGTGAATTGGGGTATTTTGATAATTTTCAGTTTTCTTTTGTTTTACCATTGTGACGTGGTATGAGTCTCTAGTTGGGCGCCAGTTGAAACGGTGCACCGATGGACGGTGTCTGTTCCGTGAAATGAATTTAACAATCGTTTGATGGTAATAATATAGTTTTATTTCATAAATTGTATAAAGTGCTATAATAAGACAAATGCGTGCCGTACGGGCGAAGTCGAGCTTAAACAAGCGCGACTATGTATGAACAAGGTTCGGGTGGATTGATCCGGGCCGTACGACGGACTTAGATAAGCGAGCCGTACGGGCGGAGTCAGGCTTAAATAAGCGCGACTATAATGGGTCGGGGAGGTTGGTCCGGGCCGTACGACGGACTTAAACAAGTGAGCCGTACGGGCGGAGTCAGGCTTAAATAAGCGCGACTGTGATGGGTCAGGGAGGTTGGTCCAGGCCGTACGACGGACTTAAACAAGCGAGCCGTATATACCAATAAGCTGCGTCGTCGTCGTCGTCGTCAGGAAGCTGCGTCGTCGTTATCGTGGAAATGTCTTCTGTTCTTCAAGTCAATGATCTAGTTGATGTTTGTCTGAAGGTTTGAGAAGAAGTGGTTTGTATGGCGGAATGTACCTGTATATATACACGTCGGGCGCGTTTCGTGTGGTGGTCATCGGATAGTTAGTTGTGATAAAACCGCATTTGTGTAATATGTGTCCTCGTTATCTAGGGGTGGTTTTATTGAACTGGACGCTACGAAAACGTCCCCGCGTGACTGGTCTGACGCGTTATCGCTGTTTTGTCACGCTTGGGTGAGTCCGTTGTGTGCTCGTCGGTGTGTAGGCGGTTGCCTACTCACCGATGATTGTTTTATACTTTCTGTGTTGGTCCTGAAAAGGACCGTTTTCGTTTATTATGTGTCATACCTTGGTTTTGCTCCGTTACATGTGTTAGCGCCGAAGATAGGACGGTTGCATAATGCACCGTCAAATATTAATTAGGTCAACCGGCCTAATTTAAGCCAACGGTCGGTCACACACACACACACACACACACACACACACACACACACACACACACACACACACACACACACACACACACACACACACACAGACCCGCACATTCATTAATTATAAGAAGTATATATTATCTGTTATCTGTGTTGTGAATGATTGTGAATTATTATATAACTTATTTAAATGTGTCGTGTATTTTTTCCTGAAAATTCCCTGTTCTCTGTCTGTGTCCGTCCGCCGTATGCAACTCTTATTGTAATCGCCTAATGCGATTTAATTATTGTATAAGTCGCCAAATGCGAATTTCGTCAATTTAAATTGTTATACGTGCGCGAATCGCCGTTTTTTTTATTTATTATTTTTTGTTAGTTTACGTGCGCGAATCGCCGTGATAGCATATTTAAATTATATATTTATACGTGCGCGAATCGCTTTTTTTTTTATTTATTATTTTTTGTTAGTTTACGTGCGCGAATCGCCGTGATAGCATATTTAAATTATACATTTATACGAGCGCGAATCGCCGTGTTTTTTTTATATTTATTATATTTTTGTTAGTTTTACGTGCGCGAATCGCCGTGACAGCATATTTAAATTATATATTTGAGTTCGTGAGCGCGAATCACCGCGAATATTATAATTATTTATTTTTTGTATTATATTTACGTGTGTTGAAATTATTTATATAGATTTAGGTAGCGGCTGGCCAGCAGTGCACCGACTAAATTGTGAGTTTTATTTTATTTAATTTATTATTGTTAATCTAACTGTTGAGCCAATCAGGCTATTTATTATTATTTACACCTTTACGTGTTGCTGTGAATTTTACTCATTTTTTGTTATTATTTATTAATTATTATACAGCAACACAGTTACCATATTTTGTTTTACCATTTTTATATTTAGTTACCTTTTTCTTTAGTTTTTAAGTACACACACACACGTATACACACTTACACACACCACCACAGAACATAGTCGGACAGTATTTGCGCGGCGATCCCAACCACTGCTGTCCGATCTATTCACATACATACACACAACACACGAGTGTGGCCGACTAATTCGGCGGTAAGGCGCAACACGCATTTAGTTGGTGTCCGCGTTGCGCGTAACAATATTTTATGCACCCGGCCCGTACATTTTGGTGACCTCGACGTGATCTTTTATATTATTTTTATACTAGTGTGAATTTTAAATATTATTATGTGTTAATTATTGTGTGTATTTTTATCGAGTTTATTTTGTCTTGGCACATATTATTTTTTACTATCGATATTTTTCTTTGCGTTTTTTGAATTTTTCATTTATTTTTGTGTAGTAATTTTTTATCGTCGTTTTTATTGGGCACATCTCAATTGATTATAATTTTTATTGAAATATTTGAATCTGGTCTCTTTGTTGTTTGTCTGTTGTTGGTCATTTATTTATTTCTGCGTCGTAATTTTGGTCAGTTGTGAATTTGTCAAAATGGGGTTGGACGATGATCAGCAAAAGGTGTTAGCCAATTTGAAGAAAAAACGCGCTGTTATTAAAGCTTCGCTAACGCGCGTGCGAACATTCGTGTCAAAATTTGATCCTTTAGAACAAGCGGTTTCATTACTAGAGTTCAGGCAGGAAGAATTACCGCAAATAAATCGAAAATTTGACGATATTCAGTCGGAAATCGAATTGCTCGCTGTTGATGATTCCACAGATGCGGAAATTGAAAGAGTACAGTTTGAAACGGATTATTTTGCGATAAGATCACAAATGCAAGAGCTCATTAATGGCGCTAAAACAACGAGTACTACGGTTCACAACACGTCGTACGGTTCTACAGCCAGTTCAAACCGTACACAGCTTGCGCCAATACCATTACCAAACTTTAATGGTGATATTCAAGAGTGGAGTTCATTTTTCGATATTTTCCAAGCAATGGTTCATCATGATGACTCCTACTCACCCGCGCAAAAATTCTTTTATTTGCGATCATGTCTGCAAGGGACAGCACTGGAATTAGTACGTTCGATTACCGTATGTGATGCTAATTATGAGACAGTTATTCAGCGTCTCAAACAAAGATATGATAACAGAAGTCTTGTAATCCAGTCTCATATTCGCTCAATACTTGAATGCCCTCGAGCAGATGACTCATCCCAAATGACTTTACAAAGACTATACGCGTGTGTTTCTACTCACGTTGCTGCGCTTAAGGCATTGAATCAGCCAGTAGAGCACTGGGATGCTTGGCTGGTGACGATTATAGTCAGCAGACTAGATAGAAGTACGGCTCACGGATGGCAGTTGCATTTAAAAAATACGGAGTTACCAACATACGCTGATCTGGAATCATTTCTGGCGAGTAGGTGCACCGCATTAGAGTCTCTAGCTCAAGCCGGGGGAGCTGAAAATGATGTTTGTACTACAGGTGCAAAAGAACAAAAATCTGCCATTTCTAAAAAAAGTTTATTGGTCGCAGGCAGGTCTGAGGAGTCATGCGTTTGTTGTCCTAGCCGACATAAGTTATATGCTTGTGAAACATTCATAAAAATGTCCCAAAAGGATCGGCTTTCAAAGGTAAGGGAGGCGCGCCGGTGTTTCAATTGCCTTTCACCATACCACAGTGCGAATAACTGCAAATCAAATTATTCTTGTCAGAAATGTAATAAGAAGCATAACACGTAGTTACATTTCGAGAAAGAAGAAATGGCGAGTGGATACCAAAATACAGATAGGCAAGTAACTCCGATGGAACCAACAAATTCAACAGCGCTATGTGCTTCTCAAGTCTCAAGTCACGTTTGTTTGGCAACAGCAGAAGTTCTGGTTGCAGACCGTCATGGTATGAAAAGGCAGTGCTGCGCTGTGTTAGACAGTGTGGGTTACAGCTTAATTTCATATCTAAGAAGATGGCCACGTTGTTAAAACTCCCTCGTAGTCAATCCAATGTGCATATTAGTGGTATAGGCGCTAGTCAAGTGCGCTCAGTGTCTTCGGTTTCGATTAAAATAGCATCTAGAGTAAAACCATTTAGTATTGTTATATTATGTCACGTGTTGCCGACAATAATAGAAACATTTCCGGCTTGTCCGAGTAATATCGGTGACTGGAATATTCCCAGTGAGTTTGTGCATCAATTAGCGGATCCATCGTTTAAGCTACCGAGAACAATTGATATTTAATAGGGGGAGGTACCTTTTTTGAATTATTGGAAGCAGAAAGAGTTCAGATAGGCGTGGGATCTCTCTGCCTACAAGGTACCAAACTCGGCTGGGTGGTTGCCGGGGAGTTAAGTAGTACTTGCTTGTTAAGCATGAATTCGATCGGCCAGGAACTGGAGGAAGGATGGACAATGCTGGAAAACAGCAAGGACTATGGAGGCTCATCAAAGGCGAACAGGAAATGTATGGAAGAACAGAAAGCAAAAAAGCACTTTGAGGAAACTGTACAAAGAAACAGAAATGGAAGATTTGTGCTGAGGTTGCCACTGAAGCCAGAAGTGAACAGCATAGGAGAAACGCTATCAATGGCTACATCAAGATTCTTTAGTGTAGAGCGGAGGCTACAGCAAAACGACACGCTAAGACAATCTTATGTAAGTTTCATGACGGAATATGAAAAGGCAGGTCATATGTACGAAATCAAAAATGAAAGTATTCGGTCAAATGTATTGTTTTATTTGCCCCATCATCCGGTAATGAAAGAGTCGAGTCTCACAACGAAATTGTGAGTTGTCTTTGATGCTTCGGCCAAAAGCTCAACAGGTGTGTCCCTAAATGATGTCCTTATGTGTGGACCGATAGTGCAGGATGATCTGTCTTCGATACTTGTTCGTTTCAGAATGCACCAATATGTTATTACCGCAGATGTGGAGAAAATGTTCAGGCAAGTAGCGGTGGCAGAAGAAGATCAGGATCTTCAGCGCATAGTATGGAGAGCTAAGCCGGGCGATATCTTGCGATCTTATAGGCTAGCTACTGTCACTTATGGGACCACATCCGCTTCCTTCATGGCTACGCAATGTTTGGCAACGTTAGCTGAAAAAGCAGCTCAAAGATATCCAAGAGCATCAAAGGCAATAAAGCGCGATTTTTATATGGACGATTTGTTAACAGGGGCAGACACTATAGAAGAGTGCATGTCACTGCAGGCACAGATTATAAGTATTCTTGACTCAGCAAAACTCCCTCTCAGAAAATGGTGCTCCAACTCTTTAGAGATACTAGGTGGTGTGGAAAAGGTAAATAGTGAACCTCTGTTCATAATGCGGGCAGAAACGGATGACATCGTGAAGTCATTAGGATTATGCTGAAAACCAAACAAGGATGAACTGGGGTTTCAAGTTGTTCCTATCCCAAGTAGGCTCAAGGTTACCAAAAGGATGCTGCTGTCAGATTTGAATAAGGTTTTTGATCCTTTAGGATTCCTAAGCCCAGTATTGATTAAGGGAAAAATATTCTTGCAACAGCTGTGGCAGATAAAGCTGGAGTGGGACCAGCCACTATCAGAAGCGATCAAAAATAAATGGCAGGCGTTTCACAAGCAGCTAGGAGAGTTTGGAGCGATTTCAATTCCCAGAAAATGCATACCTGGTCTAAGTGAACGAATAGAGTTCCACGGCTTCTGCGATGCCTCTCAAGAAGCTTACGGAGCTTGTATCTACGTACGAAGCAAGGGTCAGAACGGACAGTGGTATGCACGTTTGTTGTGTTCGAGATCAAGAGTAGCACCACTGAAAGGGTCTACGATTCCGCGGCTTGAGTTGGGGGGAGCTCTCATTCTAACACAGTTGGCTGTCAAGGTAGCATATTCATGGGAAGTGCAAGTGCAAGATTTCTATTTTTGGACTGACTCAATGGTAGTTTTGGGATGGCTCAATAGTCAGACCAGCAGACTAAAAGCCTACGTATCCAACAGAGTGGAGCAAATTTTGGATGTGACAAATGCACGGCAGTGGAGGCATGTCATAACTACTGAAAATCCGGCTGATGTCCTATCCAGAGGTATTTTAGCACAAGAGCTGTGTCATGCAGACATTTGGTGGAACGGCCCTAAATGGTTGTCCTTGGAGGAAAAAGGTTGGATGCAATCAAATGTCACTCTACTGGAAGAAGAATCGTTACCCGAGCACAAACCACTCAAGATGGTGTTGGTAGGAGTAGTCGAGTCTTTGAGAGATCTGATCTGTAGATATTCCGATTGGCGGAGGCTAGTGAGAGCAACTGCATGGCTAGCCAAGTTTATCAAATATATAAGGAGTAAAGTGCCTGAGGAGCTATCTCGACACCTCTCAGTTTCCGATTTGAAACAAGCTGAGGTAATCATCTTACGACGGGTTCAACTTGAAGTGTTTCGAGACGAGATAGATGCAATCGAGAAGGGCTTAGAAATCCCACGCAAAAGTAAGCTTGTAGCTTTAAGACCTATGCTAAAGGATGGATTACTGAGAGTCGGAGGCCGATTACAGAACGCGGAATTAAGTGAAATGCAAAGGCATCCCGTCGTAATACCGGCGAAGCATAAAGTCACTCGTTTAATATTTCAGGAACATCATCGATTAATGCTACATTGTGGATCTCAGTCTTTATTGGCAAGTGTAAGACAACGTTTCTGGCCATTGAAGGGAAGAGGGATGGCACGTATGTTTGTACGGTCGTGGTAAAATGTATTGGGTGTGTACGCGCAAAACCACGATTTGAGTCACCACTGATGGCACCAATGCCGAAGCTACGAGTAACTGCTGCACGCCCATTTACTTCAACAGGAGTCGATTTCGCAGGCCCATTCATTATAAGAAGTGGGATGCGCCGGTCACCTGGAAAGAAAGCTTGGATAGCTGTATTTGTCTGCTTTGCAACTAGAGCTATACATTTGAAGGCAGTGGAAGACTTGACTAGTAGTGCCTTCATAGCCTCACTACGCAGGTTTATGGCCAGGAGAGGAAAATGCTCAGATATTTTCAGTGACAATGGGACTAACTTCGTCGGTGCTAAAAGGGAACTAGCGGCATATTTGAAAAATGTGGATCAAATAGCATCTCAAGATGGTGTGTCATGGCACTTTAATCCACCATCAGCACCACATTTCGGGGGTCTATGGGAGAGTGCCGTAAAAGCTGCGAAATATCATTTGACTCGTGTTGTAAAAGATGCCAAACTAACGCTGTCGGAAATTACTACACTATTGTGTCAGATAGAGGCTTGTTTGAATTCCAGACCGATGACTCCGTTAAGCAGCGACCCAGGAGACATGGAAGCGTTAACGCCAGCGCATTTTTTAATTGGCGGACCGATGTTTTTGCACGCAGAGCCAGATCTCACTAAAGAGAAATTAACCAGTTTGAAGCGTTGGAAATACGTACAATATTTAATGCAGACTTTCTGGTCGCGTTGGCGCAATGAGTATTTGCCTCAGTTGCAAGTAAGGGGTAAATGGCTTACACAGAAGAAGAACTTGGCCTTGAATGACGTTGTCATAATTAAGGAAGAGTGCGCGCCTCCCACCAAATGGAGACTAGGACGAGTGAAGGAGCTTCATCCCGGTAACGACGGAATTGTCAGAGTTGTAACACTGCAAACTGCTGACAATAAAGAACTTCGGCGTCCAGTAGTTAAGTTGTGTCGTCTGCCAGTTGACGGGGACGAAGAAGACGTGGAAAACGATAAGGTTGAACCCTTCGGGATTCAACGGGGGGAGGATGTTAGCGCCGAAGATAGGACAGTTGCATAATGCACCGTCAAATATTAATTAGGTCAACCGGCCTAATTTAAGCCAACGGTCGGTCACACACACACACACACACACACACACACAGACCCGCACATTCATTAATTATAAGAAGTATATATTATCTGTTATCTGTGTTGTGAATGATTGTGAATTATTATATAACTTATTTAAATGTGTCGTGTATTTTTTCCTGAAAATTCCCTGTTCTCTGTCTGTGTCCGTCCGCCGTATGCAACTCTTATTGTAATCGCCTAATGCGATTTAATTATTGTATAAGTCGCCAAATGCGAATTTCGTCAATTTAAATTGTTATACGTGCGCGAATCGCCGTTTTTTTTATTTATTATTTTTTGTTAGTTTACGTGCGCGAATCGCCGTGATAGCATATTTAAATTATATATTTATACGAGCGCGAATCGCCGTGTTTTTTTTGTATTTATTATATTTTTGTTAGTTTTACGTGCGCGAATCGCCGTGACAGCATATTTAAATTATATATTTGAGTTCGTGAGCGCGAATCACCGCGAATATTATAATTATTTATTTTTTGTATTATATTTACGTGTGTTGAAATTATTTATATAGATTTAGGTAGCGGCTGGCCAGCAGTGCACCGACTAAATTGTGAGTTTTATTTTATTTAATTTATTATTGTTAATCTAACTGTTGAGCCAATCAGGCTATTTATTATTATTTATACATTTTAAGTTTTGGGCCAGAAGGGCCGTAATTATTATACACCTTTTTATTTTTATTTTTACACCTTTACGTGTTGCTGTGAATTTTACTCATTTTTTGTTATTATTTATTAATTATTATACAGCAACACAGTTACCATATTTTGTTTTACCATTTTTATATTTAGTTACCTTTTTCTTTAGTTTTTAAGTACACACACACACGTATACACACTTACACACACCACCACAGAACATAGTCGGACAGTATTTGCGCGGCGATCCCAACCACTGCTGTCCGATCTATTCACATACATACACACAACACACGAGTGTGGCCGACTAATTCGGCGGTAAGGCGCAACACGCATTTAGTTGGTGTCCGCGTTGCGCGTAACAATATTTTATGCACCCGGCCCGTACAACATGTTTTAACTGAAACTTGGCATGATATGAATAATTTGAATCATAGTTTAAATGGTTTTCAAATGTATCATGCAAAGATAAAAAGAAACCAAAATGATGGAATTATATTTATTAGGGATAATTTTTCTGTTGAAATTAATGAATATGGTTGCAATGAATGTAATATTAATCTAATACTATGTGATAAAGCAAATAACAATAATTTAAATATACTATGCATATATAGGTCACCGAATATGAATAATAACGATTTTCTGGCCTACTTAAATAACATTTTAATTACTGATAAATCACTAAATGACCGTACACTCATTATTGGAGATACGAACAATAACATAATCGGCACTGATAGCACAGATAATGAATATTTAAACATATTTTCGTCAGATGGTTTTTACTCATTTGTAAATATATTTACGAGACTCCCTATAAACAACACTCATTCATGTATTGATCACATATTTATTAAGTACAATGACGAAAATGTTTTAAGCAATATCCATGCTGGTGTATTACAAATATGCATAACTGATCACTTCCCAATCATAACATCTATTCCTCTGTTAAAATATGAAAGGCAAAATAGTAGTTATTTCAATTACATAGACTATGAATTAGTGAAATCTAAGCTCAAAAGTGAAACTTGGGTGTCGGTAAAGGACCAAGAGATTAATATCACAGTTAAAAATTTTTATGACATAATTTTAAATACTGGTAACTCTTGCTCACACAAAAAAAAAATAATCTTATCCAAAAATAAAAGATTAAAAGAATGGATGACTTCAGGATTGTTGTGTTCGACCCGTAAAAAAAATGAACTCTTTATCAAAATGAAAAAACATCCACTAAACAAATCTCTAATAAAATATTATAAGTCCTACAGAAATAAACTAAATTCTTTAATTAGACTAGCTAAAATTAATTTTTACAAATCAAAATTTTCTTCAGCCTCGAATAATCCAAAATCTACATGGAAGTTAATAAATGAAATTACTGGTAATAAATTGAAAAATAAAGAAACTATAAAACGTTTAAAAATAAACGAAAATAAATATATAGATTGTCAAACTGAACCAAAAATAGCTTGTAACGCTTTTAATGAATTTTTCGCTAACGTTGGAAGTAATCTAAGTAAAAAATTTAAAACAATGAATATAGAAAAAACAGATCCAGTCGACAAAAACTTTGATAATATGTTTACCAAAGAAGTTGATAAAAAAGAGATTCTTCAGTTATTTAACTCTCAAAAAGAGGAGACTGCAGCAGGTTACGACAAAATATCAGTAAAACTTATTAAACAAATTTTACCTTATGTTCTAGATCCATTAATGCTAATTTATAACAAAAGTTTAAAACTAGGTATTTTTCCATCTCAATTTAAAGTTGCTATTATTAAACCCATCTACAAAAATGGAGACAAACAATTACTGGGTAACTATAGACCTATTTCAATAATTAATATTTTTGCTAAAGTATTAGAAAAAATAGTAAAAAATAGACTAATAACCTTTTTAGAGGAAAATAATTTGCTATCAAATAATCAATTTGGATTTAGAAAGGGGCGAGGAACTATTGATGCACTTTTTAATGTATCAAAATACTTATACAATGCACTTGATGATGGCCAAAAAACTATTGTGATTTTTTTAGACTTTTCTAAAGCCTTTGATACTGTAGACCATATCCAATTATTAAACTCTTTACCAGGTTTTGGAATTGTCGGTGAAAGTTTCAAGTGGTTTTCAAGCTATCTCAAAAATAGAACACAATATGTATCAATATATGATTGTATAAGTAATGAATGTAGTATAAACTGTGGTGTGCCACAGGGTAGTGTGCTCGGCCCGGTTCTATTTATAATGTATATAAACAGTTTATGTAATATGAAAATAGATGGCACAATTGTTACATACGCAGATGATACCTGTTTAATGTTTTCAGATAATACTTGGGATTTAGTGTTTAGCAAAGCAAGTACTGAATTAAATAGATTTATTCAAAATCTTAATTATAAAAAAATAACAGTAAATTATGACAAAACTTCTTTCATTGCCTTTTCTATATATAATTGTACGCAGCTTTTAAATCAGGAAATAACTATTTGTTATGATTACAGCATAACCGATAGCTCAATGTATTTTAAAATTAAAAGGGTAACTAAAGTTATTTATCTAGGTTTAATGTTAGATTGTAACTTGAGATGGAATTGTCATATATCACATATCAGTATGCGCCTGAGAACTATTGTATATAAATTATATTCTCTGAACAAAATTCTCCCCTTAGATATAATGAAAATTGTATATACTTCTCTTTATCAATCTATTCTACAATATGGCATAATTATATGGGGTGGTACCATCAATAATTCACAAAAATCACTAATCTCATTGCAAAATTGTGCAATACGTATCTGCCTTAATAAGTCAGATCGGATAGGATTGACTACAGATAATTATAAAGAACTGAAGGTACTTCCTCTAAATATGTTGTATAAAAAATTTTCCATTTCATTTATTTTAAAAAATCAACCTCCTTTTAACCCCTCTACATCTAAACGTGAAACTCTAATTTACAATCTAAAAAATAATTATACAAAAAAAGCTATAGGCCAGAAATTTGTTCAATATTTAGGACCTAAATATTTTAATAGTCTAGATAATGATTTTAAAAAATATCTTAGATTAAATAATAATATTAACATCAATAAATCACTGTCAAATTATTTAATATCTAAAATTTAATTATAATTTAAGAATTTATAGTGTTTATACCCGTTGCGCCGAGAGAGCGCAAGTCGGCGGCGACCAAAACTCGTCGTAGTTCGCGCAACCCCCACCAACGTGACTCCCACCGTCGGATCATCGGCTCACATCGACCGTCACGTCGTCTTAACTTATGGTATAAACAATAAAGTAATGATTGATAATTAACGTGAACTGGCAAAATACGATAACAGACGTAAAGCGTTCGACGGCATACGACGGCGTACGACCAGTCCACTTGGTGGGAGAAATTAGACCTTGAAACCGCGGAGCGACCTCATTTGGATGCGCGGCCGACTTGCGCTCTCTCGGCGCAACTAGTATAGTATTACTTTTTATCTCTACCTTATCTTATGTATTTTATGTCTTTATTTCTACAATTGATAAAGATTTAAAACATATTGTTAAATAAAAATAACTCTCTATCTTCAACACAAGCATTGCTTACAGAAGGTAGATAAACCAAATTATTATAGAAATTTGTATTTGTATTTGTATTTATATTATAGAAATGTGTATTTGTAATTACATTTTGATTAATAAACGGTTTTTCTAAAATAAAAAAAAAATTAACAAATTCTACAAACTCATAGCATAAATAGGGAAAAACATTTTTTTTTTAATATTGCAAGAGTCTTGCAGCAAGACCAAGACTTGGGGTGCAAGACCAAGACCAAGACCAAGACTGAGTCTGCAAGACCAAGACCAAGACCAAGACTGCCATAGTCTTGGTCTTGGTCTTGGTTTGACCATCACTACTTAGTATATGTGTAAAGTTTGTTTATTTCATTCAGATCGTTTGAAACTTATGAATACCCCGAGCTCGGTAAACTAAAAACGTGGTTTGGAATTTAAAAACTGCCTCAAAATTAGAAAAACCTCGATTTGAAAATCGATGAAAATGAATAAAAAATATAAAATTTAATAATTAGATAGTAGTATTGTAGTATGGTATACTACAAAATGTGAAGTAAAAAAAAAAAAAAAACTTGTGTCAATGTTTTATCTTAATTTTTTAAATGACTGTCTTAGTGTATAATATTTATAAAAAAGTATTTGTATACTTAAAATAAAAATGTGTAAAATAAAATTGTATGTGTTTTGTGGACATCATGTGTGTGAAGTATAATTGTGTGTATATTTTTTAAGTATGTGAATGTTTTGTGTGAAATAAAAATAGTGTGTAAATTTTTTAAAAAATGTTATTTATTTTTTACACGGTAAAATAAGGAGGAATTTAACCGCTAAACTGGTATGAATTTGGCTTCTCGAATGGACTCTGAACATGCATGTAAGTTTTTGTAAAATAAAAAATCATACATTAAAAAAATAGTGTGTAAATTAAAAAAAAATATCCTAGGAAATTTTTACCGGGGAGGTAAAAATCGCCTGTTACACCGGTATTAGCTTCAACATTATTATAAGATAAGGAAGCAGGTAACTGCTTAGTAGATTTCTGCAAATTATAAAAGTTCCAAAATAAATTAGGGTTGATTTTAATTAAGCTTTGAGTTAGGTTATAAATTAATAAATTAATAAATAAATAAATTATAATCACGATATCTAGTAGTTTTACATTTGTTACGAATATTTGAAAAATTAGAATAAGATGTGGGTGTTTTTAAGATTTTGTATATATTGTGTGCATATATTTTTTTTTTAATTAAAATTTTTAGTTCTTTACTAAACCAAGCAGGGTAAGATAACTTATGTCTTCGGACTTACCGAAACCTGTCATTTATCGGTCTTGAGGGTGTACAGGTATTTGATGATATCTACTTGCTATATCAATATAGTATTTCCGTCACGTTAGGCATGGGAAAAACGTCACATACCGTTATACTATTCAGTTTTCGGAAATCCACTACTACTCGGTACTTTTTATTTCCCGAAGCATTTTCGTTCATTTTCGTTCAACTTCCTAAAATGTTGCGTTCCACGGGCTGTTGCTTTTTGTTATTACGCCATCTCGTTTCATTTCTTCCACTTGTTAAAATATATTTCTCCTTTTTGAGAATATGGTAATTTATAGGATTTTTGATATGTTGGTTGTGATAGAATTTGAAATTGTCAGAGGCAACTCAGAAAAAGCTTTTATGGAAGCTTCATTGATAAACTCATATGTAAGCTTATTCAGATTTGGTATTTCTAATTTACACGGGTTGTCTGATGTGTTTATTATACTTATCAGCCACTATTGACTTATAATTTGGTTTAGCACATTACCGCAAAAAAATTTTATCGGTGACCGGTTGTGCGTGAATCAGAATATCCTTGTGTTCCATTTCTTGGTTTTCTACACGGACGGGTACGATTCACGATCACAACGTGCCTGGAGTACTAGGGTCTTCTTATGAGAGACAGAAAGTTCTCTTTTTCCCACATCGATGACCTCCTGGTTTCCCGTAAGAAAGGGTTCGCCCAGTATGCCATCTCCAGTTATAGGAAAATTTGCGTATACCACAAAAAATTCTTTTTTAAAGTTATCACACCCAATTAGTTAATCTAACCTAGTTGAACCAATAGTGCTTATGCTCTCATTGGTAATACCCCGTAGTTTATGTTTCCTATTAGTATCAATTAAAACATCATCTCGTAGTGCGTTGATTTTAATAATGTTGACATCTGATCTGGTATCCACTCACATGTTTACCTTGTCGTTGGTACTTTGTGAAGACAAGCCAATAATATGCTTGTTTTTGAGTTTCGTTATTTTGAGAATTAGTTTATTTGAGACGGGCTTATTATTTTCAGGTCTTTGACCGAAAGAACGCCCTCTAAATTCGGTCTCGAGGCGTTTCCCGACGTCAATGCTTGACTGTCGACTTGTCGCTTATCAGCCTTCCTCTCCTTGAAGCATTCGTCAACGCTATGTCCTTTGTTTTTACAGAATGAGCAAGATATTTTAAGGACAGTATGTTTATACTTGGCGCCGCCGGTTGTATATAGTTTATCTGACCCGTGTCTCTTGGGAATGCAAATCTGCATTGTTCCGTATTATGGTTAGTCCTGCGGCATATTGAATAATAATATCAAGGTACTATATTTCTTCTCTGTTTATCTTTTAGTAAACGTTGAGCGTCTAGACTTGATTTCAAAAGTTTTTCTCCTTCTAGGCTATCGTTTATAGCCCCATTTTACCTTCAAATGTAGGTATACGTTTAATTAACGTTTCTAATGAGTTGTTGCTGCGACCAACTTTTATCCCTCACTACTTTCAATGCGCATAGTCTATTAATTAATGATGCCAGTACCTATAAATAAAAAAAATGTAACCAAACTAGATAGAATCTTAACCTTAATCCTAACTCATATTTTGCTCTACTGTAAATATATACTTTATACCTATAGAATATTTAGGTACCTACAAGTTTATTTGATTATCTCATTATAATTGTTATTATTATGAACATAAAATTTATAAATAATATGATTATGAATATTTACCCAATTGAGTCAGAATTTAAGGAAACGCTATTCTTAATTCCATTTAGAACTGGGTCAATAATTCTTCTAAATCCACTATCATTTAAGCTTGAATATGGGCGTCCATTGACTGTCACCATTTCCACACATCCGTCGATTAGAATTTTCATACTATGATTCACTCTTATTCCAGGAGTCATTTGAAGAGTAGTTTGCTTGAATTTACTTGCATTAATTTTGTCTGGTTTTTTAGTTATAAATGTTTTATCCTGTGATTTAATAAATTCTTCATACTCATCTGGATGTAGCTCTAAATGTTTTTTCAAATTTGTTCCATGTTTAGTCTATACAAAAAAAAATACAAATACAAAATATAAAAACCAACAAATTAATTAAAAACCATGACTAAATTCCAGATGTGTATGTATTTAAAAAGTTAATATAATCTGAATTTCATTTTACACATAAAAACTTTGAGAAATATTTTACATAAGAAATAAGAATCAGCAAATGTATGTTTAAATAGTAAAGTTGAATGTTCAATTTATTATATTTATGCATTTAATAATTGAATACAAACAATAATACAAATATATTTTTTTTAGATTACATCCATAATAATTGTTACCTACTATGAAATGGAATAAAATAACCTAACTCAAACGTCTCAAACAAATAGTTACAATATTTTTATATAATAACTTAGGTATAATATAGGTAGATATATTTTAAAGATTAATGGTACCTAAATAGGAGTTTATTGATTAAATTATGTGTATTGTACACTTCTGAGTTAACCTATTGAGCATATTATCAGAAGTTAATTGGATAAAATAGGATAGTATATTTTGTGACTTTTTTAACTTTGAGGTTCTAAAGTTCGAAGGTTTAATTATGTATAATAGATACTTACTTTAAGTTTTGCAGAACATATTTTACATTTTGACTCGTTATTGATTTTATCACATTCATAATGGTTTCGAATTGCACTTTCAATTGGTCGACCCATGTTTAATTTTTTTAAATAAAAGAATGTAACAAAATTACACAACTACACAAGTCATTAATGGCATAAACTCAGAAATAGTATTTTAAAAGTTTACAAAATTACAACAAACTGTATAAAAGTATAAAACACAATACCAACCGGCAACCGTACCTCTCCAGTGCTGATTGACGCCGTGCCAGGTCGGCGCATGTCGATAATGTCATATATAACGGATTTTCTTATCTAATATTTTTAGTTCTTCATTGTTGAATAATAATATGTCCGTATTATTAGTTATTACTTATTATAATATAATAGTATATATTTTCACTCGATAAGTGGTTTATTTCTATTAATAATCAATTGGTTGATAGTGTTTACTGTTGAATGTTGTTACGTCTCTATGATTCTACGTCGACGACGAACGAATAACAAGTTACAAGTTTAGGTACAACACAAAAAGTCAAAAACATTAAAAGATTTGACTTTTATTTTTCTGAACCTAAAAATAGTCTACCAAAATAGTAATTTCTATAGTTTTACTAATTAAAAAAAACTAGTCTAACCTAACCAAAATAACCCTTTTATAATTAAGGTTACGTTTACGGTTATGGTTTTTCATTTTTGGAAATAAAGGTTCCGGTTCCTAAACTTTTAAGGTTAACCGGTTCCAGAACCGGTTCTTTTCGGTTCCGGTTCTGGTCCCGGTTCTGGTTCTGGTCTTATTAAGAACTACTTTTTTCTTAGACTAAAAATTGACTTGGTGTATTATATACCCAACAAAAACACTACGCCAAACTCCGTGTAAAAAAACGCTCAGTATAAAAAAAAACCACCTCAAAAAGTTGTGATATCATTTTATAGCTATGTATTTAAACTATATAGGAATAGATATATTATTATAATTTTTGTTAAAATTCACTGCTTATAAATTGAACTTAGCTGGTGACTTTAAAATTATAACACTTAATTAGTAATTCATAACAATTAATTTATATAACACTTAATTAGTGTCACTCATTTTCAAAGATAACATGTAGGTATACTCAATACGAAATGAATTCTCATGAGTTTTAAATAATGTCACCAGCTAAGTTCGATTTTTAAGCAGTGAATTTTAGCATAAATTATAATAATATATCTATTCCTATATAGTTTAAATACATAGCTATAAAATGATATCACAACTTTTTGAGGTGGTTTTTTTTTTATACTGAGCGTTTTTTTACACGGAGTTTGGCATAGTGTTTTTGTTGGGATATCACAAATTTTTTTTATGTTATTATTATTATTATTATTATTGTTATTGTTGTTGTTGTTGTTGTAAGAATTATTATTAAATATAATAATATCAGGTTATAATACAGTGGCCTACGGAAGTCAATAAGACGTTTAACGCTGGACGTGCATAACAGACGGCGGTTGAGGCGAGAAAGAACAATATTGAATATACATATACTAGTTGCGCCGAGAGAGCGCAAGTCGGCCGCGCATCCAAATGAGGTCGCTCCGCGGTTTCGAGGTCTAATTTCTCCCACCAAGTGGACTGGTCGTACGCCGTCGTATGCCGTCGAACGCTTTACGTCTGTTATCGTATTTTGCCAGTTCACGTTAATTATCAATCATTACTTTATTGTTTATACCATAAGTTAAGACGACGTGACGGTCGATGTGAGCCGATGATCCGACGGTGGGAGTCACGTTGGTGGGGGTTGCGCGAACTACGACGAGTTTTGGTCGCCGCCGACTTGCGCTCTCTCGGCGCAACGGGTATAGTACATAATATTATTATGATATTATCGCGTTATAATCGCACCGCGAGCCGTTACGTATTAACTGGAAACACCGCCGCTGCAAGCGCAGCCGAGTGAAAATGACAAAGCACGCGCGTGTGTGTATCTCTTCAGCGGGCGGGGAACTTCATGCGGGCCGCAGAGAATATTATCGAATAACATTTTCTTTTTTACCATAAAAATTCATAATATATTTGGCTATAACTCCATTTATAATGTTCAAATCGGATTAAAAAGTGCAGCATTCCCTTCTACGGAACATTTCCAATAAGATTGGTGTATTGCCAAACTAAATTATTCTACAAGAAATTATATATGCATGGACAACTATTTTTTTTCGTCATTTCCGATGCTTCCTGTAATTATACCCGGCAGTTGTCGCGCGTTGTGATTGCCGAAGTCGTTTTTTTTTACTACTTAGCGTTAGCATTGAGGAAAATAATTTCAACACATATTTAAGTTTGGCACGCATGACAGTTTAAAATGCTTTTGGAAAGTTAAAAAGTAGATGAAGATGACTACAAAAAAGAATTGATATTCATCATAGGTTTGTACCATCTGTTGTATATTGTGTCACACTACACAATATTATTGAATCGGAGCATCATCATTTTAATACCACGTGGTTAAGAAATGTTGAAGACTCAGATGTAGTTGAACCTCAGACCACAACCAGTGTAACAAATCGTAGAGACACAAGTTTAAATGTTGACGATATGAAGAAGATTAGAGAACATTTAAAAATGTATATGGTAAAAAATTACCCATTGAGAAGTTCTTCAGTCAGGACATTATAATTTCTATTTTTTTTTTATACTTTTATGATAATATATATTTCAAATATATGACAGATATTAATGATACCAATTTGTATTCTTTTTTTATTTAAATAAATTGTATTCTGTGTTCAAGCCGATAATGGGTCGGGAAAATAGGACGCCACCTATTAGGTCAAAGTATAATCATTATAACCAGTCGGTCACACACGCACACACACAAACACGCATGTTCGCGCAAGTTGTTTATTTTCGAACTTTGGCTTTCGCGCGTTTCGTACTGAAACCGGTCTGTCGGGCGGCGCTATGATCACACGAAACTTCGAGAAGCTTCTTCCACTCCGCCGCCATCCCGAGTAGTCATCGTAGACAGTTATGGCCTTATCGCGGGACAAAAGTTCAATTATCGTTCAACGACGCTGCGGGCGTGTGATTGCGGTCGTCGTCCACGTCGCGTCTATACGGACAGTGCTCGAGTGCGCGGTTTTTTTCGTCCCGCCGTGCCGGCAACGACCACGTGTTTTTTTTTCTTTTCACGGCATACGCGTGAGGGGTTGTCTGTTCCGGAGGGCGCCGGTTCTTTTTGCTGTTTTCCTTCCGCCGTCGTGCCCATTGCCGCCGGTTGTCTGTTTTGCCGTCGTGCCCTTTGCTGCCGGTCGTCTGTTTTGCCGTCGTGCCCATTGCCGCCGGTCGTCTGTTTTGCCGTCGTGCCCATTGCCGCCGGTCGCTTGTTTTCCGCCGTCGTGCCCATTGCCGCCGGTCGTCGTAGCCGTGGTGCAGCCACCCAGTCAGTACAATTCTCTAGCAGTTCACGTCGACAAAGGACTCAGGGTTCAACTCAACTAGACCGTTCAAGACCATCGTTACATCGACAAGGAGACGAACGCTCCAAAGTCACGTTACTCACTTCAAAAACTGCAAGTGCTTCAGCATCTAAATGCGTGTTCTGCTCTCAGGATCATGTGTCCGATAAATGTCTCAAATTCATGAAGTTGTCACAAGATGCCCGGTTCCAAGCTGCGCGAGACAAAAGACTGTGTTTTCGTTGTCTGAATTCGACACATTGGTCTTCCTGATGCAAAGTGTCCAAACCATGTGACAACTGTACGGGCCGTCACCATACCCTTATCCATCGAGAGAACCATACACCGGAAGGGCCCTTGCCAGAGACATCATTAAATGTCAGCGCTCTGGATCAACCCACGGTGTTACTAGGGACCGCCCTAGTGCATGTTCGTGACCAAGCTGGTTGTATGCAGTCTGTACGCGCTTTGATTGACTCGGCTTCACAAATAAGCGTTATGACGACTTCTTGTGTAGAACGCTTAGGACTGAAGCGTAAAAGGTGGACTGCACCTCTTATGGGTCTATCTGGAGTCACTGTATCAAACGTGAGCGGTCTAATTGAATGTACCATTACTCCACGATATGATGACCACAATATTCAAGTCAACGCATGGATTCTTCCTAAGATTACCGGAAACATGCCTGCTCGCCGTCTCACGACTCAGTTCAGTCAACGATTCGCTCATCTGGCACTCACGGATCCACATTTTGATCGTCCTGACCCTATAGACCTATTATTAGGCGCTGACGTGTTTTCTCAAATAATGAATGGGAAACGGATCGTAATCGATGACTCTTCGCCTGCTGCTTTCGGTTCTGTCTTCGGCTGTATTATCATTGGATCAGTAGAAGGATCTGCAGCAGAACCTTACCTGTCTAATGCTGTGTCTTTGACGGTTTCCTTGGAGGATATTGTTCAGCAGTTCTGGCATGTTGAGGAGCCAGACGCAATTCCAGAAACATTCACCGCGGATGGCCAGTGTGAAGCTATTTATGAAGCCGAGCGGATAAGGGATGTTACAGGACGGTTTGTAGTTCCATTGCCGTTCCTAAACGACCATCAGATTGACATGTTCCCCGGTTCAAGGCAAATGGCTATTCGTCGCTTCCAAAACCTCGAGAAAAGACTCCAAAATGACCCCGACCTAGGCTTAGCATATAGAAATTTTATGGAAGAATATGAGTCTCTAGGACATATGTCCGTCACTCCATGTCCAGGCTCATATTATATACCCCATCATCCAGTGTGCAAAGGATCTCCAGCATCAAGCAAAATTCGAGTGGTTTTCGATGCGTCCGCCACAGCGTCCAACAAGTCGTCCCTGAACCAATGCCTACATACTGGTCCCAAGTTACAGCTAGACATCATTGACATCCTTCTGCGATTCCGCGTCCACCAATACACCTTTACTGCAGACGTGTGCAAAATGTACCGGCAGATTCTGGTGCTCCCAAAGTACCGTAAGTTCCAACAAATATTCTGGCGCGCATCACCGTTGGACAAGTTAAAGGAGTACCAACTGAACACAGTCACGTATGGTGTAAACTGTGCGCCTTACGTGGCTCTGAGAGTGCTTAGGGATATCGCTGATCAGGAATGTAATAATTCAATGGATGTTCGGGATGCATTAATGAATCAAACCTACGTCGATGACATCTGTGTGGGAGCTGACAGTACCGATGAGCTCATGCGGTTGCAGTCTGAATTACAATTAGTGTTAGGTCACGCTGGCATGGAGCTCAAGAAGTGGTCAAGTAATTCACCATGTATCTTGTCGGCTGTTTCCCCGGAATATCGTGCGACAGATGTCACACATTTCACTGACAACGACAAATGCGTTACAAAGGTTCTGGGCTTACAATGGGATCCAACGACAGATGTGTTTGGATTCAGGGTACAGCCGTCGGCACATATTCCAACTAAACGGTCTGTCCTTTCAATAATCGCTCGCATATATGACCCCATAGGATTTCTTGCTCCAGTTATATTTTACGCAAAACATATTATGCAACAAATCTGGAAGACTTGTGTGTCGTGGGATGACCCACTGCCACCGGAACTGGTTAGCTGTTGGCACGCCTTCGTTGATGATCTCCCTGCGTTGTCACAAGTTCAGATCCCTCAGTTCTTGTTCACTCAAATGCGATGTCACGTCCAATTGTGTGGTTTCTGTGATGCCTCAGAGCGGGGGTACTCAGCTGTAGTTTTTTTACGCTTGATTTCGCCTCATAACTCAGTCTCCATCTCGCTGCTCGGGTCTAAGACAAAGATGGCCCCTATGAAGACTTCCACTGTGCCGAGGCTCGAGTCATGTGCAGCTGTATTACTCGCTCGATGGATGTCTCGTCTTCAAGCCACTCTGACTAACAAGATTGTTGTAGATGATGTGTTCGCGTGGTCTGACTCACAAATAGTGATGTCTTGGCTAGTTAAGCCACACACAATGTTCAAGATTTTTGTATCGAATCGCGTACACCAAATCCAACAATTACTTCCCCAAATGCAGTGGGGTTATATTCGCACTAACATTAACCCAGCAGACTGTGCAACCAGGGGAATGCTACCATCCGACCTGATCAACCACTCACTGTATTGGTCAGGACCTGAGTTCTTGTCGACAACAGAAGTGGGCTGGAATCTGTCTCCCGTTTCGCTTTCAGCTGATCAGTTACCCGACGTGAAACCTGTATCGTTAGCTGTCCATTTGGATGAACCTCGGGAATGGATTTGTCGATTCTCCGCATATGACCGGATGCTCCGAGTTGTCAGCTGGATAAGTCGGTTCATCGATTGTTGTCGGGGACATAAGTACGTCCATACCTTTTTGACAAGAACAGAAATTCATGATTCACTTCTAGTAATTGTTCGATCATCTCAACGTCTCTTCTTCCCAGAATTATATGCAGCTCTCATGGGCAACAATGTACCGTCACGTGTGTTCGCTCGTCTACGACCATTAGTCGATTCCAATGATCTAATCCGTGTTGGTGGTAGACTTTGCCACTCAGAGCTGTCTGACTTCCAAAAACAACCCATGCTATTGCCCAAGACGTCACATCTAGCCAAGCTGATTACTCATCACTGGCATTTAGTTACATGCCACTCTGGTCCACGGGTGATTACAGCCTTAATCTCACGCCAATTTTGGATAATGTCAGTTCGTGTCGTGATTCGTCAAGTGCTCGGTTCTTGCACCACTTGTGTCCGTGCTATTGCCCGAACTCCGCATCCTGTGATGGCCGATTTGCCTGCGGCTCGGGTTCAAGCATGTCGTCCATTTTCCGAAATTGGGGTAGATTATGCTGGTCCTCTCCCAATGCGCGAATGTCGTCTACGAAAGGCCAGAGAATACAAGGTGTACATTGCGGTTTTCGTTTGCATGGCCGTAAAGGCAGTCCATCTTGAACTGGTGCTGGAGCTGTCCACCGACGCCTTTTTAGCTGCGTTTGATAGGTTTGTCGCCCGGCGTGGTCTGCCACAAGAAATATTTTCCGACTGTGGGACAAATTTCGTCGGGGCGGCCAAACAGCTGCGTCTACTTATCAACCATCCGGATAACCATACTCGATTGACAGCGTACACGTCCTGTTCGTGGAATTTCAATCCTCCAGTCGCGCCTCATTTTGGAGGCCTGTGGGAGGCTGCTGTGCGTTCTACTAAGACGCTGTCATATCGAGTAATGGGTCCTCACAAATTCACGCTTGAGGAAATGTCCACTGTTTTGTGCCGGATTGAAGCTGTTCTCAATTCACGTCCGCTTACGCCCATGTCATCATCACCGGCAGACCTGGATTATCTGACCCCAGGTCATTTTTTAATTGGCAACCGTTACTTGCAATGCCTGAATTAAACCTCCTCGAATAGCCGACCAAGTTAGTTTCGCGATGGAAACTTCTCCATCAATGTATTCAAACCTTTTGGCGACGGTGGTCCACCGAATATTTGTGTTCACTGCAGGCTAGAACCAAGTGGTCGAAGGATGTCCCCAATCTCAAGATAGGTGATATGGTGGGGATCAAAGATAGTCAATTGCCTCCAACGCTGAGGCGTCTTGGTAGGGTCATTGCGGTAAATCCGGGTAAGGACGGAGTGGTTTGGGTGGCAAAGTTGTTGACTCGTCAGGGTGAGATTCTCCGCCCCGTGGTAAAACTCGTAGTGCTACCTACGGATTGATCTCCTTAATACACGTTCCTTCCTTTTATTAGATTAGTTCAGAGATAGATCGAAGCGAATTTCAATATTGAACTTTGTATGATCTGCTGCAAGCCACTCATTTGTACTGTGTGCACTCGTTACTGGTCAACCGGCTAGTGTCATCACCGGTGTGGCCCATCTATAATTTGTATGTATATTGATTTATTTATTTTGTTGTATTCATTTCTTATGTATTATTTTGTATTATTTTAATATTTATTCTTTATATAATTTCACTGTTTATTAAGTTAAAAAAAAAACATGTATTTAGTTTCTGCTCCGACCAGACGACAGTATGTGCGGTGAAAGTCATCTCATGACTTCGCCATACCTTGACCATTGAAACCCAACTTGCGATTCCAGTTGGTATGCGGTGCATTCCAACGAGGGAGTATGTTCGCGCAAGTTGGTTATTTTCGAACTTTGGCTTTCGCGCGTTTCGTACTGAAACCGGTCTGTCGGGCGGCGCTATGATCACACGAAACTTCGAGAAGCTTCTTCCACTCCGCCGCCATCCCGAGTAGTCATCGTAGACAGTTATGGCCTTATCGCGGGACAAAAGTTCAATTATCGTTCGACGACGCTGCGGGCGTGTGATTGCGGTCGTCGTCCACGTCGCGTCTATATGGACAGTGCTCGAATGCGCGGTTTTTTCGTCCCGCCGTGCCGGCAACGACCACGTGTTTTTTTTTCTTTTCACGGCATACGCGTGAGGGGTTGTCTGTTCCGGAGGGCGCCGGTTCTTTTTGCTGTTTTCCTTCCGCCGTCGTGCCTGTTATCGTCGTGCCCATTGCCGCCGGTCGTCTGTTTTGCCGTCGTGCCCATTGCCGTCGTGTCCATTGCCGCCGGTCGTCTGTTTTGCCGTCGTGCCCATTGCCGCTGGTCGTCTGTTTTGCCGTCGTGCCCATTGCCGTCGTGTCCATTGCCGCCGGTCGTCGTAGCCGTGGTGCAGCCACCCAGTCAGCGTTGTTTGTAACCACAGACCAGGTCGTTCGCGGATACTGTTTAGTGTATGTCATCCAATTATTATATTCCCTTTGTTATTATTATTATTATTTTTATTATTATTATTAGTTTCCCACCCATGGGCGCCCGTCCCCGTATATTGTATTGATTTATTTTGTTTTATTTATTAATAGTAATACTTTGCTGTTGGTCCGTTAACACAAATATCTGTTTTATATTATAATACAAATTAACCTAATCAAGTCCTCACAGTCCCACTGTTGATGACGCGAGTACGTCGATCAAACTAACTTGCATCTGAATTAAGAGTTCGACGTGCGTAAACAACGCACGTAATTTTAAGTTCCTATTATCTGTTATCTGTTTGTGAATTATATATTAAGATTATTTAAATTGTGTCGTGTGCACAGAGTAAATAATATATAGAGGAGCCCTTAGAGTAATTATGTATGATATTGCATTAAAAGATATGAAGCCGAAAATGGCGTCGACTGGCTCTAATAATTCACTAATACACTACTAGATGTAAGTGTCCGATTATCACGTATCATATATTATCAGTTATCACGTATCAATATTTATTCTGTGCCGGTCTGTGATGATTACGAAGTACAATTCACTAATGTGTTTTTTGACTTCTTGAGTGATTTCAATTTTCAACTGTGTGTATTCAATTTTAATACTTATTGTACGTTTACCTATTGCTTTTTTTATCGTTTTATATTTTTGTTTGTTATTTCACCGTTTTATCATGCCAAGCTGCGTATTTTGTGGTCGTTCAATGAATGAATCCAGTAAATTGAATAACATAACTTTTCATCGGTAAGTTTAAAAGTTGATCTACAAAATATCTATATACATTCAAAATAGTAATTTGTTTAGGCATATAATTTAGTATTTTACGTAAGTACTGACTAAAAATTGATCAGCCTAATTAATGATTTATTCTATGATTTTAATCGATAGAATACCAAAAGATGAACAGTCAAGATCCCTGTGGTTGGATTTTGGTCTTAGAGAGTATAATATAAAATCAATTGGTGTGAACAATAACAGTCGTGTGTGTTCTTCTCATTTTACTACAGATTGTTTTAATATTTACAACCGTTCTGTTAATTTAAAACCAAATTCCATTCCAACACTTGTCGTTGAACGAGTTAAACATGAAAGTAAATAAATATAATTTGTAATACATAAGTATAATTGTTCACTCTTATTTTAGGCAAGACAGAAGTATGATGAAGTAATTTACTCTGTGGCTATGCCTAATAAATCACCAGAAGTATGTGAACAATCATATTCTGAAATTATGGTAAGTACCATAGGGAGCATAATTTAATTTTTGTCTTATTATTTACTCTGTGGGGTATCCATTATGTTTTAAATTTGATACCTATTATTCATTTTAGAATACTGAAACATATCAAACAAGTACTCCAACCTCAACTATTACTGGAATGTCAATAAACCTACCACCATCAACGAGTATGAACTCTAGTTCCTTATTTCCATCAGTATGTGTTGTTTATATTTTTACTCAATTAATATATTTTACATCATTTGATTTATAAAACAAGTAATTTTAAATAATGTATTGATTGCTTATACTTATGTTTAATTTTTGTTGTTTCTATGTAATAATTTTAATAATGAATGACATTTGTTTATTTTATAAGTATTTATAAATAATTCATATTTCAGTTGAAAGCCAGTCAAATTAGCATGGAAGGTATTAGTCAATTGTCGGATGATGATGTTATGAAAGCTATTGATATTAATCAACAAAGTCCAGTTCATGAGGTATGTTCATACATCAAAATAATAATTTGGTAATTGAGACACTTATAAGAACAAGGGCCCTATTAGTCATTTTTCATAAATGTGTTTTTTCTTATCATAAGTTTTAATCTTTTTAATTTTATATTTTGGTAGAACAACGGCCGAAAATTCATACAGGAACATGATATAAAGTATAATCATAGTTTCATTGTAGGAGAAAAAAGGCCCTAAGAATGAAGTTGGGTCCTTTTTCCACTAAAAAAAAATGTTTAGTAACTAAATGACATACTTAAACTTACTAAGTATTTAAAAAATGAAAATGCAATTAATTATTATAAGTCAATCAAAGGCCTAGAAGAAAATAGTATTGATGAAGAACGTGATTAGTTTAGAAAAATACAAATAATGTAAAATATATTAAGTTACCTATTGTGGTTATGAAAAATAATACAAGTAAAATATTATATAGTTAAGTACATTTTTTTTTAAGAATAAGGTTATAAAACATGTATTGTTTACCAACATATTGTGATATATAGTTTTAAATGTAGTTATGTTTTCTTTTTTTTTTTTCATTCATGGAGAATAATGTACCTAGTCTTAGACTTGCACATAAAGTATACTGTGCCAAAACATTCTGTGATGACTTATTTAAGTGTTGTTTTTTATTTTATTTTTAATTAAAAACTATTATATTACATGTTTATACTGTTATACATTAAATGAGAAGATGTTTAGTCTTAGTATTATAAATATTGCTATTGTGATTAAAAAATAAGTATCCTAAAAAAAATGTTTTGTGATAACTTTACTACATGAAGTTCTATTATTTTTTTTTCTAAATTTATAAAATATTCTAAGGAATAAATATTTTATTGTTTATTTATTTAATTTTTTAATAAAAGGTTATATTTCATAAATAAATCCAGTGTTGTCTCATTAAATTTAAATTAAAAACACCGTTTAAAATTCTAATTAGAACAAAGGCCCAAATTTACATTTTTCAAACAAATACTTTGACATACTGAAATATTCAAATTAACTTCTAACTGAAACAAATTATACACTTGAAGGTATTAAATATGAAGACAATTAAAAATTTGTAATCATATTAATAATTTTAAACTGAATATGTTTTTTTGTCCCCTGAAAAAAATTGAAAGTTTTAATAGGGCCCTTGTTCTTATAAGTGTCTCAATTATCTGATTATTCCTTCAAGTATAAATGCAACAGACGCTCATTTATCCATGCTGGCCAGCCATCCAAAAATGATACTCCAAATCGACTATATTTGAAACGTGCTATTAAAACATTAACAAAGGAATGTTATTTGAAAAATAAAAAAATTAAATTGTTAAATCAGACTATTAGGCGTCAACAATCAAAAATAACATCATTAAAAAGTGTTCTCAAAATTTTAGAAGAAAAACATTTGTTGAATGAAGATCAATCCAGTGTTCTAATGGGTAATTTCGGTAAGAATAAAGATTTATTATGCCGCTTAACTTCTAAAAATGCCAATGAAAAGCTTCCACGTATATATAGTGCTGAGTTAAAACGCTTTGCTATTTCTCTACATTTCTTTTCACTGCGTGCTTATAACTTCATAAGGAATGAATTCAATTCAGTTTTACCACATACAAGAACACTTTCAAAATGGTATGCAACTGTAGATGCAGAACCTGGTATATGTAATGAATCATTAAATATTCTTAAACTAAAATGTCAAAATACATACAAGAAAATTTATTGTGCCTTAATCATGGACGAAGTAGCAATTAGAAAACAGCTTGAATTTGATGGCACCCGTCATCATGGTTACATTGATTTTGGGTTGGGCTTAAATGGTGATACTGTTGAAATGGCATCTGAATGTTTTGTGTTTCTAATTGTAGCTATTAATGAGTCATGGAAATTGCCTGTTGGTTACTTTTTGTCAAACCATCTAACAAGTGCTCAAAAAGTTGTTTTGTTAGGAAGATGTTTAGATTTATTAAACGCTACAGGTATTAATGTTGTTAGTTTAACTTTTGATGGTTGTCCAACAAATATAAATATGGTGAAACAACTTGGTTGTAACCTTAATGTTAAAAGTTTAGAGTCTAGTTTTACTTTAAGTAATTATCAAATAAATATTTTACCTGACCCAGCTCATATGTTAAACTCATATGTTATACTCGTGCGAAACACTTTTGGCGAAAAACAAATTTTAATAGATGGTGAAGGACAAATAATTGATTTTAATTACATTAAACAGCTATTAACTTTACAAGATACTGAAAACTTTCATTTAACGACTAAATTGAAACAAGATCATGTATTTTATTCTCGGCAAAAGATGAAAGTAAAATTAGCCACCCAGCTTTTAAGTAAATCTGTAGCAGATGCATTGCATGCTTGTAAATACATTTTAAAATTGCCTGACTTTAAAAATTGTGATGGTACTATAAAATTTATAAATATCTTTAATGATGCATTTGATATTTTAAATTCACGTAACATAAATTCATATGGAAAAAAAAAGCTCTCTGTACTTCTAATTTTAATGAAATTGAAACATTTATTAGCTATTTTTTTTCTTATGTTAAAAAGCTTAAATTTGCTAATGGTGAATTTATTTTAAATTCTCAAAGGAAAACAGGATTTTGCGGATTTCTAATATGCTTTACAAGCCTTATTAATTTAAAAAAGCAGCTTATTGATTCTAATATTTTTTCTTTTCTTCCAATGTACAAAATGAGTCAAGATCATTTAGAGCTATTTTTTGGTGCCATTAGGTCCCAGAGTGGATTCAACAATAATCCAACATCCCGCCAATTTAAAGCAGCTTTCAAAAAGATTTTAATTCATGCAGAAATTCGTGATGGAGGACTTGGTAATTGTATTTCATTAGATGACATTAGTATTCTTAATTGTTCAAGTTATAAACAAAAAGATCCTGTAGATATTATTAATAATACATGCTACAATGGTGTTTTTAATATAGATATTCCAGAAATTGAAAAACAGTCACTTAGCGATCATGATTACTTACATTTAACTGAAGTAGATTTTAGCCAATATTCGTTAGAATGCATAATATATATATAGCAGGATTTGTCTCAAAAAAACTGCAAAAATCTATCAAATGTGAAATATGTATTTCTGCTTTATTGGGTACAAAAGAAAATCTATTGAATTCATTTTTAAATTTTAAGGATTTTGGTGGACTTGTTAATCCTTGTGATGACACTATAAATATATGTATAGCTACAGAGAAATATATAAAACAATATTATAATAAAGATAAACCCATTAACAAATTGTTAGTTGAAAATAAAACCTTAAGTAGTTTTATTAATAAATTGCCATTTAAAAAAATTGAAAAACATCAGCATGACAATGACCCACAAACCAATCATATAGTGTTCTTAATAAAATCAATTATATCTACGTATTATAATATTAAAATTAATTATTTACATAAAAAATCTTGTAAGTCATTATCTTTAAGACATTGGAATAATAAATTAACTATATTCAAAGGACAATAAAAAAAATGTTATACATAACATATTTTTGAATGTATTTAAATCTAAATTTTTATAATTTTGTAAGTTAATTTATGTATCTTATGTTTTTTTTTTATTACATCATAATTTGTTCATTTTTACATGAAGTTTCTTTTTGTACAAATATCTAATAAATAAAAAAGCCAGTAAGATAATATGTATATAATTTTTGTCTCTTCCGAATCTTCTCTTCTTTTGATATCTCTTCCGAAAAACATCATTTAAATTCTAGGTCACAGGATTTAAGTCCAATTTAAGTTAAACACACTGTATTTATATAATATAACGGTCATATTATTTAAATAACTTCATTCATCTTTAATCAATAATTATAATAATATTATTTCAATAAAATATGTTCTGAATTGTATGGAATGGATATATTATATTATTTACTCTAAAATGGTACTATACCTACGGTAATGTTAGATGTACCATAATTATTGTACACAGGACTGCACTGCTATGGCTCTAATAGCGCTTCATATGATTAGGCACATGGCCAACCCTTGGTCGTGTGTGTATTATATTTCGTGTCCCGTATTCTTTGTCTTTTTCCGTCCGCCGTGTACGTAACACACATTTACCTGTGCGCGAATCGCCAGTGTTGTTTTTTATAATTGTATTTTTATTATTCGGCTCTAATAGCCAGAAATCGCCAATATTGTTATATTTATCATTATTATTATTATACGTGCACGAATTGCCGTATTATTATTATATTCAATATTATTTTACGTGTGCGCTAATCGCCACGAAAGTTGTGAATTGTTATCCTTTGTGTGTTATATTATTATTTAGTGTGTGTGCGATTTTATGTCCCTTAGATTTAAGTTTAGGTAGCGGCTGGCCAGCAGTGCACCAACAATTTGTGTTTTTATTTGATTTATTTATTTTTTTTTTTTTTTAGAAACTTTGTAGGTTAACAATTAATTTCGACAATTATAGAAATTTATTTATTTATATTATTATTAATTAATGTTGGGCCAGAAGGGCTGATATTTATAATTATTTTATTTATTTATCCGTGTTGCTGTGAATTCTTCTCTTTTATACTTTTATTATTATTATTATTATTTGAGCCAAGTGGCTAATTGTTTATTTATTTATATTTATTATACAGCAACACCAGTTACCATCTTAATTTGTTTTATCATTTTCTTTTTTATATTTAGTTACCCTTTTTTCCTTAGCATTTAAGTACACACACACACACGTATACACACTATACACACTCCACCTCACCACGTAGTTCGACAGTATTTGCGAGGCGATCCCGACCACTGCTGTTCGAACTACATACATATATACACTCATACATAAGTGTGGCCGATCGACCGTTATAACCGCGGCTGTCGGCGCAACGAAGTTGGTGACCGGGTACGCGTATTATTACTATACGCACCCGGCCCGTACATTCTGTTCAGTCTCAATAGAAATATAACTTAACTTATAAATGTACACTTAAATAACAAAAAAATAATTTCAATCTTGTTCATTGACTTCAGACATAAAATACTTTAACTTTTAAAATAACAAAAAGTTTGATCTTATTAATATTTATTAAATATACTCAAAAAAACAAATTTCAATCCTGTTCATTAACTTCATTAATTCCATCCTGAAATGAAGAAGGAAACAACTGTTGAGTAGACAGATAATTTGAAGGAAGGTCTGTGTATGGAGTAGAGGAAGATGCATGTATAGGTAGCTGGAATATCAACGTTGGTGTATACAAATGAGTATGATTAATTTGTCTTTCCATAAGTTTTAAAATAATATTCATCATAAATTTGTTTGGTTCTCTGTCTGCTAATGCTTTTTCTTCTTCTTTCTACATTACTTTTTCCTCACATGTCTTTTGTTTCTCAAAATATTCGTTATTTGATTTTGATTGTTGTTCGAAGAAATCTCTTTGTAGTTGTTTTTGTGACTCCATAAACTCTGTGCCAAATCCTTTTAGTGCTCTTGCATATGGTGCAGATCTAACAGACTCTAATAGTACAAGACATTATACACAATGCATATTAGTTGAATTAATTAAGTAACAAAAAAATAAACTCATAAAGTAAATTACTTAATTTATTCAATGATTTTGAAGCTTTTTGACTACCTACAAAATTATGACTGTTTCCGATGTCTAAACATGTCTCATTTGTCTCATTTGTGTCACAGTTAACAGGTTCAATATTATTTTCTGACGTGCCTTCGATTTCATTGAAAAAATTGCTTATTATATCTGTATTAGTTTGATCCTCATCAACTTGATCAACTAATTATTAATATAATAAATATCTATTAACATGAGAAATAAAGTATTTTATTACCCTTCAATGTATCTGAATCGATCACATCAGCAAGGACACCTGTACCTGGTCTATGACCTAAAAGGGAATCAAGTTCTTCAAAGTAAGGGCAAGTGATTCTATCAACACCACTACCACTATTGTGCTTGACTACATTTTTTTAAGCTACCTTCAGTGCTTTCCATTTGATACAGATCTAAAATTCTTTTAACGATACATATTAAATGACACATTGTAGTGTAGGTATATCATTATAATTTTTTCATATGTGCTATTATTTCAAAATGTTATGTGATGGTGCAAAAGTAGTTCTACATTTAGGAATATTTATATTTGAAATCTAGTATTATGACTATGCGTTTATGCTTAAATAATAATGTTTTTGTACTTAAATAATACTGTATAAACAAATAATAATTAAAGATTATTAAATATTCATTTAAAACTAAATATTTTTAATTCTATATATAACAAAAAAGTGGAGTGATACCACGGCTTGTTAAAGAAGTATTTAATTAGTAAGTTGAATGTGATCTCTAATATAATGGTATGGGTTTTATAAGCAGAACCCCAGAAAGCAATTCCGTGTGATACAATAGTGAATAGGTTGTATTAACGATTTGTAGACAATGGTTTTAAGTTTATCATTTAATATAGGTATGGTATTAATAGTTTAATAATTATACCTAACGAAAAAAGTTTTGAATTACTTGATTAGCATTATAATACAATCCCCCCTGTTCGACCATAGAATTTTCAACTGTTTTAAATATGTCAGAGTTCCTATATTTTGAATGATCCAAATGACTTAAAATATGTTTTTCTTTAAATATATCCAGCATACATAAGACGGTTGATTCGGACCAGTTAGTGCGAGTTTTCTTAATTATTTGATTTATGATGTATACTGTATAGTAATAATATATAATAAACAATTCCGCCCTTATTTGTTTGGTAAAAATTTAATATAGTTACAGACCATCGAGCATTGAATATGGCTATTCAATATAAAAGATCCGGGATCTAGATTGACCCGATGGAGATTGAAACTCGCTGAATACGAATACGAGATTCATTTCAAACCTGGAGTCAGTAACACCAACGCAGATGCACTCAGCCAAATTCACCAAGTAACCACTAGATCGCAACATACGAATCATTTCACACAGACACTAGAAGTATCTCTGAAAAACACAGACTCTCAAGATCCTCCAGAAACTTCAGAAACTCAAGACCCTCCGAAATCTATAGACTCTCAAACATCTCTAGAAACTTCAACCACTGAAGAACCTCAAGAGTATCAACAATTTTTGGCAGCTGATCCAAAGTTGAAGAAATCCAATACAAACATTATGGAAGTTTCAGGAAATCTTTTCGATAGTGAGACACCCTTAGTACACTCTCCTTAGTACACTGTGTTTCCGCTGATTTCAAGATGAATTGGGGAATCGCTTTAACCTTTAGAAGAAAATTCGGAAACACCAACCAACTTCGAAAATTAAATAAAAAAGTGACTGAGATAGCCATGTTAGAAATAGAGAATAGAACCATACTCTATCTCATCACTAAAGAGCATTATTGGCAGAAGCCGTCATATGTTTAGAAGCCTTATGAACTTACGGAAATTTTGTGAGGAACGAAATATTACACAATTGGCATGTCCACGTTTGGGATGTGGTATAGATGGACTCAATTGGAAGACAGTACATGCCATGTTAAATTACATATTTCAAAACACAGAAATAAAGATAAAGATCCTAGTACCAGAAACTTTAACTTTGAACGATCATCTACGGGTAATCCGAGAATTTCACGAGAATCCTTTAGGCGGTCACCAAGGAGTCACTCGCAGTACTCGCACCTATCGAAGGATCGCACAACATCACAAATGGAGAGGAATGAGAAGTGAAATAAAGGATTACATTCTCTCTTGTGAAACTTGTCAGAGAAGCAAAACTGCGTTTATTAACAAAACGTTTATTATTATACTTTATTACAACAAATTACCGGAATCCTGATTCGGTTGTTGTAGTGTCATCCGTTTACATGCATTTTGTACTCCTGTAGTTATTTCTATAGTCCTTATACTACTAGACAAGAAGTGATTGCATACCGAGCGTGGAAATATAGAGGGCGCTTTTCAGTGACTGAGTGATTGTAAATTATCGTATATACGATATACCATAAAAGTGATAAAAGTAAAATAAAAGATAAACCATGATATTCATGATAAACTAATCTTTATCACGAACTAAACCGGTGAAATGTATTGTAAAATTAAATTTAAAATCATTATATTCCGATTTCCGAACTGGGCTGACCGACAGTTCAAATACTTCAAATAAAAACATATTAAAAAATGGGTTACAAATATATATTTTTTTGATAATTATACATATCCTATTAAAACATTATTCATCATATGTATTTTTGAAAATAACTTTCACTGTGACACATACATATAAGTAAGTAGTTATTCTCAAGGTCCTGGTGCTCCAAAAATAATATTAAGTGTATGAGTTATGAATATGAGTATTTTAAGACCCACTTATTATTATAATTAGCTATAAAAATACAAAATGAAAATTACTTATACAGTATTCAGTGTATACTATTTACAAGTCACGAGTTTAATACTTTAATTGTAAAACCATTGATTATGCAAACGCAGTAAGCGTAGAATAATTAGTGGTTTGCAACCATTAACAAAAGTACCTATATAATATGAGAACACACCAAGTCAATTTCAATTATTTTTATTAAATAATCACACTTCATCAAATACAAATAATAATACACTTTTATATAAAAAATTCACAATTTACCATCTCTAATAATGTGCTTTTTTGTATTATTGTAAAATTAGCAAACCTGGTGTCAAGGCGGACTACATAACTGCGATATGTTTCCACGCACATCGTAATGCTGTTGTCATACAAATTTCGTGTCTAGTAGTATAAGGTCTATGGTTATTTCCAATGTGCATTTCAAATGTGAATTAACTAAACCGTTTTAGGTAAACCAAATTGGTATTAAACTGAATTAACAGTTGTTTACATGCATTTAACTCCGGGAGTTAACTGATTCGAATTAAGTAAAATCGGTTATAACTGTGCATGTAACCGCGGTATATAACAATTAACTATTAAGCATACATAGATATCTATATGCATAAGAGTCATGTATATTATTATTATTATTATTATTAAGTTTAGTGATGTATTGTATAAGAAAAACGGACAACGGAGTTCCACTCATGATTGTGGTAGTGTGGTTGTGTGCTACCTTATCACTAATCAGTAATCGGCAATCGAAAATTATTAAGAGGACGTGTCACGAAAAAAAAACGTATGCAACGCTCCAGAGAATGCGCTGTTAGGTGTTTTCGTGCGGCGCAAGCACGCGACAGGCCACACCCCATGCCGCCGCGATCGTCATAATCGGTCCGATTATTGTTGTCGACGAGGAGCGCGTTTCATTATGATATGATCGTTCAAGGTGTACATTTAGTGTAAACAGATGCCGCGCGGCGCCTGTATTATTATTCATCATGATTCCTATTTATGCTGTCGTAAAGTCTGCGCAATAACTGTAAAAATAAGACTGAAATTATTTGTAAATAAACTTTATTTTCCATTGTGATACTTATGACTAAAGAGCGGATTTTTATGTTCTTAAAACCTTAAAATATAATGCTAATATGCTTCAAAAAAATCTTAAAATATTCTCTAAATATTTTTTAAATTTGTAAATATGCAAATACGATTTTTTTCAAAAATAGTTCAATAAAAACAATAAATGACTGTTAAACGTCATTCTCTTGAGTGTTGGTAACAGGTAAATTATTGAATAATTAAAAATGTAAATCAGGTGATACATAGCTATATAAATCTAAAAAGCTAAAAAAAAACATAATAGTTTAGTAAAAAATAATAGATAAGTTTGCACCATTCCTTTGGAAAATAACCAATTCGATTACAGACAAGTAGATAATTGAATGATTTTGAATTTTTATCACTCTTTAATCAAATTATTTTTTTTCCTAGAAAAAATAATTCCTGACAAAATCACTTTTCGAGAAATTAACAAAATATACGAATTTTTATGAAGAGATTATATTCTAAAATATTAAAAATAGGCGAAATATTCTCTAATGTCCAAAATATGCTTTAATATGCAAAATTTTTTTCTATGAACTCAGTGATAGATAAATCGTCCACATTTTTCTCCCACGTAAAGTTGCATAAAATCAATAAAAATATGTAAAAACCTAAAGATCCGCTCTTTACTTATGATTTAGTATGGATATAAATTTATACTATATGTACCTAGTTATAGAAAATACGAGTACACAATTGAACGATTTTTTTAATAAAATAAGTATTAGTATTTTAAATTATACATGAAATCAGAATATATAGATACGTTGTAGAGAATTTTTATTATTCTGTCAATACTTTTTTTTGTATTTTTAATAATGAAGTTCGATTCAACTATATCACTGCTAATAAATTGTTCGTACTGTAAACCTAAAATTTCAAGCAAAACGCATTCACAGTAAGATCTCAAAAAGGTATATTATTAGATAAAATTGGTCAACTGATTCTAATGATTAGATATGTAATTATTTTTTTTTTTGTTTTTCAATCCGGAGATTGGTTTTTAACAAATGTTTCACAATAAATGACTTCTCCATTTTTCTCTATCATTCGCCATATTTTTAAGCTCCCTGTAGGAAGTGACTCCTGCATCCTGCATTATTTGACTAATGTATCTCGTCCTAGGTCTTCCTCTTGATCTTGTACCCTCTATCATACCTTCGATTATTATACTGTGCAGTTCGTCTCCATGCCTCAACGTGTGTCCTATCATCTGCCATCTCCTTCTCTGTATGGTGTCTATCAATGTTCGTTTTTCATCTATTGTTCTCAGGATGTCTTTTCTATCAGTCCAGCTTATTCTCTGCATTTTCCTCCAACACCACATCTCGAGAGCTTCTAACATATCTTTTTCTTTCTCATTAATTGTCCAGGTCTCACTTCCATATAATACCACACTCCAGACATATGTTTTTATGAGCCGTTTCTTCGTTGCTATGTTCATATTTTTTGATGTTAGTATTTTTCTCTTTTTAAGGAATGTGTTCTTTGCTTGACCTATCCTGCTTCTGATTTCTTTAATTGATCTCCCGTTGTCTGTTATAATGCTGCCCAAGTATTTGAAATGGTCTACTTGGATAATTTCTTTGTTTTCTAATGTTACATTTATAGATGGTACGTTTTTCTTGTAGCATACTAAGGTTTTGGTCTTAGCTGAATTTATTTTCAGACTATATTCTTTAAACGTAAAATTCATTACATTTAATGCTGCTTGTAGGTCTTCCTCAGATGTTGCGAGAACGACTATATCATCAGCAAAGCGAAGCATGGTTATTAGTACCCCTCCTATTTTCACTCCGATTCCTTTTTGTTCTAACCAATGCTTTATGACATTTATTGCTTTTTCAATAAATACATTGAACAATGCAGGTGAAAGTGGGCACCCTTGTCTCACACCTTTTTGGATTCTAGCAGTCACTGTTGTTGTATTAATGTTAATAGTGGTTTCTTGTTCTTCATAAATCTTATAAAGAATACGTCTGTCTTTAAAATCTATCTCTGTTTCTTCCAAAATTTTAAAGAGACTTGTCCAATTTATGCTATCGAATGCTTTGTATTTATATGTAATTATATGTAAGATTCTGAGTGAAGCGAAGGATCTTATGGTTTTACAATGATGTTTATTTATTTTTTATTTTTTTTTTTCTGTAAACACTTTTTCGTATAGAAATCCTTGTCCAAAAGTTTCGTCCAGCAACTTTTTAGATTCGAAATTGAACTGAGATGGTACTTTAGAGAGGTCATTTTTCCAAAATCTCCATAGTTTTTCCAGTAATCAAGAATAACGGTCGAAAAACTGAGTAAAAACGGTAAAATCGGTAAAAATCCGCCGTAAACGAGATTTTCACTGTTCAGATTTTAGGTATTTAGTCATAAATCGAAAAGTATTGAAGCTAGAAACTTGAAAATTTTATCCAATATCAAATACATACTTTTTTGTATTAGACAACATTTTCAGAATAATTATAGCACTTTTGACTTAAATATAGAACTTTTAATTTACCAAATTGTTTGAAAGTTTTTATGTAATATAATATTAAATATTTGACAAAAAGTTCTGAAAATTTAATATGACCTTACTCATATACCTACCTAATTATCCTAACAAAAATTCAAAAATCGTGAGTCAGGATTTTTTTTTATACACACTTTAATAAATTATTATAACTCACCAAAAATTATACAAATAACCGTAAAATACGAAAACGGTATTTAAATAATAATATATTATATTACACTGAAGCTTTGCTCAGAATCGTTTTATACTAAATAAATGATTCATCATTTCTTTAAAACTTAATACATTCATCACCAATATCTTGTCCGAGGACCGAAGGGACGAAGGACGAACTTGTACCACTATCATCTCACTTACCAGCTTTTTTTATATTTTACTACATAGTTTTAATCATATTTGTAGGAATGTTTTAATGTCAATAACAATTTATTTTTGATTATTAAACATGTTATAGTATGTTCTTATATTATAGGTATAATTTTAAAATACAAGTATTAATTATTATTTTGTTCTACAATACTATTTTATTGTAATAACATAATAAACATTATAATTTATGAAACATTATTTGAAGCCATAAAAAAGTAAAAATATTCATGCGTCATTATTGTTTGGTACATGTAATTAAAAATGAGCATGTTTTTTTCTGAAAATAGTCTTTCTAATTATTGAAATTATTATTTCAGTCAAAACTGTGATCCCTACATCATAATCTTCACTGTAAGATTTTTTACAAAAACGAAAAATTAGTCATTATTCACGGATTAGGTAAAAGGTTATTCTAACATAGGTAAAAAAATATTAAAACCAGCTAGGCACATTTTTTTAAAATTTTTTAACGTTTTAATTATACAAATATTAATATTTGCACGCGACAGCATGAATAATAATATCATGTAAATTATAATTATTCATAAAAATTTCTATATGTTTTGCGCGTTCCAATAATATGAATTACGGAGTGGTTTTAGCACAAAAATACCTATATACAAAATGGTAGAGAGTACTTAAATCTAGGTACGTAAGAAGTCCGATTTTCGATTTTCAAATCTCAAATACTAAAGATAGGTATTGGAAAAAAAAAGTATAAAACAGTATTATTCATCATGCTATATTCCACGAAGTTTGGAAGTTATCAAAAATCGGGCTTCTTAGGTACCTAGATTTGAACGTCCTCTACAATTTTGTATATAGGTATTTTTGTGCTAAAACCACTCAGTAGTTCATATTTTTGGAACGCGCAAACGTATTTTTAAAAGAATTATTACACGCGCGCGCGAGTCAGTATCACCGTACTGTCACATCTACCACAGCGCGGCGCGCGCGACGGCATGAAAAATATCATAAAATTGTTCACAGAAATTTCTACATGTTTTGCGCGTTCCAATAATATGGATTACGGAGTGGTTTTAGCACAAAAATACCTATATACAAAATTGTAGAGAGTACTTAAATCTAGGTACGTAAGAAGTCCGATTTTCGATTTTCAAATCTCAAATACTAAAAGTAGGTATTGGAAAAAAAAAAGTATAAAACAGTATTATTCATCATGCTATATTCCACGAAGTTTGGAAGTTATCAAAAATCGGGCTTCTTACGTACCTAGATTTGAACGTCCTCTACAATTTTGTATATAGGTATTTTTGTGCTAAAACCACTCAGTAGTTCATATTTTTGGAACGCGCAAAACATATAGAAATTGTTGTGAATAAGTTTTACACTACTATTTATGTGTATTACTATTGTTCATATTTCGTGAACGACGTGTGTCCGTCATAATCGAAAATAATAATAAAATTATAATCTATTATTATTTCTTTATCGGCGCTGCAACACGTCGATATCCGGTTTGGAACATGGACGTGGTAGTTTTGCGGGTCGGGGATTACAATCGTTGTCGACAGCTGCCGCAAATAAACATAAAGCAGCACATGTCGGCCGTGATTTTATGTGATTTTCATTAAAAATACGTTTGCGCGTTCCAATACTATGGATTACTGAGTGGTTTTAGTGCAAAAACACCTATTTACAAAATTGTAGAGGATGTTCAAATCTAGGTACGTAAGAAGCCCGATTTTTAATATCTTTAAAACTGCGTGAAATACACCATGTTGAATTACTCTCTTTTTTATCTTTTTTTCGATAGCTTTTTCTAGGGCTTAAAATTCAAATTTCAAAAATCCGGCTTCTTACGTACCTAGATTCGAATGTCTTCTACAATTTTGTACATAGGTATTTTTGTGCTAAAACCACTCAGTAAGCCATATTATTGGAACGCGCAAACGTGTTTTTAAAGGAATTATTACGCTCGCGCGGCTCGGTGACACGTCCTCTTAATAGAATTTTGTTATCGTCGTGTTTAAAAGGTGTACGATTTTATAACGAATTCGACGGGCTTCGTGATGTTTGATGTTTATTTTAATATTTTATCCATAAAAAATGATAATTTAACCTACAATTCGTAACTTTAAATTCGTAAAATAGTAAAAATTAAAATAATAACGTATTGTTCTTTGTAACTGTTTTAACGTGTACTCCTGTTTCCACTCTTCAGTGTCCACTGTCCAGTCAGCAGCAGTGAATTTATAACGTAGGTAAGTAATAATAGCTATATATCTAATCTAATATATTTAAGAAAAATCATGATGGCCGGGATATTACGGGGGGGTACGTGTTTTTTTTATTCCCCTTTTCGTTTTAACCTTTTTTCCCAATTTTTCTCTGTTCCGTTTTCCCGATCCGACCGGATGACCGTCACCGCAACGCAGTAAATCTAAGACAAGATAAAATTCAACACTGCTTATAGAATATACCTATAGTCTGTCCAGCGAGAGAACGCGCCGTTTCTGCGCATGTAGACTGACGACCGAGCGAGCGCCGAGGCCCCATTCCCCCTCTCTCGGCTTGCCGAAGACGGTCGATCGGTCGGTCTCGGAAATCGGGAACCTGTGGCTATAATTAACCGTCGGTTAATTAACGTCGGTTGGCCGTCCTGGTGGGGACACACATGACTGGGTACGCGCGGGAATGCGCGAAAACTGACCAATTTTGGTAGGCGCGCGGCGCGTTCTCTCGCTGGACAGACTATATATATATATATATATGTTAATAGTATACTACAGTATTATGTATAATACGGAATGGGAAAATTGGGCGCCGCCGACTGGGCGCGGCTGATTGAGCGCGGCTGATTGAGCGCGGCTAATTGGGCGCGGGATCAAGTGGGCGCGAGTCAAGTGGACGCCAGGACATCTGGGCGCGAGTCATGTGGACGCCAGGACAGCTGGGCACTAAATAATTAATACTCTCTTATATTTATTTTCTATAGGTATTTTATAAATTCATTTGGTAATAATACGCAATGCCTTTTAAATATTCGACAGTGCTTCTGTTATTATAATCGCGAACAACTGTTAAAATACGTTGATCGGCATCCCTGTACTTTTTCAATTTCACTGGGGGGTTGTGTCCAGTAACAAGGTGCTCATAGTAGAAGTCACGATTGGTTTGCACTTTTCGTAAGCCGTCTATAAGCTTCCAGATTGTAGGATGATCCATACCTAATTCCATCTGAAGGCGACGATGAGCTGCTTCAACGTGGTTATTAGTTCTGTCCTGCTGGTTTAACGTTCTGTTATACACATTCCACATTTCGTGAGGAAACAAAGGCTGTCTTCGTCCATTACCTCTACTGTTCATTCTTCCGACGTAATTGTCCTCAAACCAGTCTAAAATTGGTTACACATCATTTGGTAGGTTATCAGATAATGATAATAAAGCATGATCTAAGTCTTCAATTGGAATAAATGCTAGAGCAATAACTATTTTTGCATACAACGAAAAGTTGGGTTCATTGTAGTATCGATTCATTAGGCCTAATTCACCCAATTTTTTTTTCGTATTTTTTGCCAAATGAAAAAAACAACTTCGAATTTCTGCAGTAGGAAATATTTCTGAAACACTTTTGAAAGCAGCCATTTCATAGTCACAAGTGATCGACTTTGGATCGAAGTTTGGTGACACGTGATTCCCGGGTTTTTGGCTTTCGCCTACGATCACTCGGTCCGCATGTTAGCGCTAGGCGCTATTCGCGGGCCGAGGACGTACGGGAGTGACGCCGGCCAGCCGGACGATCGGTCCCGGGTCGTCTATGGACCACTAGCACCGGCCGAAGCCGTACCTTTTTGAGGCCGGAGAGACCGAGATCTCTTTGGGTCCGACCCCCCACTAGGTCCAGTGGTTTGGGTTTCCACTATCTTCACGCTGGTCCCACAGCCACCACGTTTCAGCCGAGGTAGGCTTCTCAAACTTGAGGGGCACTGAGTCCCGGACGGGCGTACAGTGGGGCTCCCCTCTCCCGTGGCACCGACTAGGTTTCAAGTTGACGTCGGTAGGTCAACCCGGTCCCCATTAATCAGGGCACCTCCCACTATTTTGGCTTCCCAGGCCGGCTGGTGGTGGGCCAGTAAAGTTTTGTGACAGTAACACTTTAATCATGCCAAACAATTTGTCGTAAGTTTCTCTACATTTATTAGGCAAAAGCGCGTAGAAAATAGGGTGAACGCCTCCAAATTTTTTCGCTAGAATAACATAAATTTGTTTAAATAAATTTGGCACAATTTTAAATGTCCCATCCATAAAAAAATCATCACAGGTTCTTGATATTTCTAGGCTCCGTTGACGGCTAAAAATCAGGATTCTTTCAGCACTTGGACCACTATCAGCAAGCAGAAAGTTTTCAAAGTTTTCAGGTTCTGATTCATACATTTTATAACATTCAGGAATTTCAAGATCAATGAGAATTGTAGGATTCGACGGAACTTGATTAATTTCATTGCGTTTCCTCCTGATTAACTTCTTTAAAGCTTGTTGGTTGGGAAGAGCTCCTTGACAAGTGATATCAGTATTTTGGATACATTCGTTGATTACTTGGCACGTCGATTCTTGTGTTTCTAGAGCCCTTTTCTTAATTTTTGTAACGATTTTGTCTGCTGTTACTTTAGATGCAGATGGTTCATGGTCATGCATATTTATAGATTTTACGACTTTGTGATTAACTATATGCACGCGCGCTTTACAATGCCGTTTTTGTTCGCATCGCCAAAACTCAGTTTTTTCGTCTGCAGACAGTTTGTCAAATATGTACAAAAATCCGTTTTCAAAAAACTTTTCACGATTTTGCTGTGACGTGATGTTTTCCATGTTAAACGTTGTATGGACTACTATATTTACAAGGTTTCAAATATCATTTTAAATTGTCATTTTAGTTGATAATGTATGTAAACTATAATTTATATAGAATATAATACGTAAGATTATATGATACAATATTATAATTTTTCATATTCATTTGATATTATATTTTTTTTATTTTATAATCTAAATATTTTTAATTTTACACTGTGTGTTATATTATATTAGACTATTTCATATAAATACTTTGTTTATTTGGGTGTAACCGTGTTTATATGAAAATCATAAATATATTTGTATGAGACCTGTAGGATAGCTGTAAATATATTGTAAATAAAAATAATATGTCGACAACAATTCCAAGAACGCATAATCATTTCTAAATGAATGAAATCAGTAAATTCAATAGAATATTTCAACTAAAATTAATTTGGTAAATGTTTAATTTTACAACCCATGCTGATTGTATATTATAGTTATATGGACAAACTAATTTAATAATTAAACAATTTAAACTAAGTATATTAATAGAATTATTGTTTTTCGGTAAATTAAAAACATTGAGAAATAAAAGTTATTTACAAGTTTAAAAATTGTATGTTTAAATAGAGTTACCTAATTGCACTAGCTCATATTACATATTTAAACTAAAAAATCAATCACTTTATGATTGAAAACCAAATCATAGTGACATACTGATGATAAAATATGATAATTAACATGATATTACCTACTAAAATTAATACATGATAAAACTTAGGATATTTTTTTAATTTTTAAGATGGGTATAGTAACTTCTTTATTCTAAGCATTAAGTAATAATATTATTTTACTCATAACTAAGTGTAATACATTGGGATAACAACTTAGTAACAAATTGCACTGGCAAGTAATAAAAATAATTTAGGTGAATTTGGATAAAAAGTGACCATATTCCAGCTCTGATGTTCTGCAATACAGTAATATAAGTGTTTTAATCATTTTAATGTAAAATACAAATAATATATTTGAAAACATATCTAGCTATTATAAAATGTTCAATGTGATCATAAAATTTGAATATTTGATCAGCATTTTACATTTTCTATATACTAATAACTAATTAGTAACTAATATACTAGAAAAATTTGATTCATGTAATATGAACAAGTAGTTATTTACCCTGTATTTTAATACACTTCATATAGTTATAATTTAAATTTAAAATACAATAACTCTTTAAATACATTTTTAAAACTATTGCTCACTATTTAAATCCCAATTACTTTAATTTTTAAATAAACAAGCAAAAATTTATAAATTCACTGTTTTGGGTAATAAAAAAAATTATTGTACTACAAGTAACAAGAATATCATTAGAATTATAGAATATTTCCTATCAACGGAAATTAATATAAATTTAATAGAGATTTTATCACATTTGTTTACATATCTGTATATACAATTACAAATTATAATTTACAATTAAAAAAAAAAAAAAAACGAAATGATTTACAAAATTTTTGTTTTAACCTGACCAATTTACAAATTAATAATATCAAAAAAATAATAATTAAGGAAATAATAAAATACTTCATTTTCAGTTTGTTTCTTCTCGCCATAGGGAGATAATTATAAATGCGTACAAATCGAAACTGGAGGAAAATCCGAGACTCACAATAACGGAAGCTCGTGCAGTCCTCTCTAAAGAATTAGGAATTGGGCAGAAAACAATCTCTAATACCATTTCCCAGTATCGACTGACCAAAACTGTTCCATCACCGAATAAGACCAAAATTTTCCAAAAAGTTGTGTCAAAAAGTGATGACTTAGATAAAGATGCTATTCGAAGGAAGATTCATCAATTTTGGTTTAATCGTCAGTTGCCTACATTGGACAAAGTACTGACAGTCATCAATGAAGACAAAAGTCTTCCAAATTTTTCCAGAACAACATTGTACAACATGGACTTTGAATATAATAAAGAGGACGAAATAGTGCATTATTGGAAAAAAATGAGCTAAGAGTCTGACGTAGAAGATATTTAAGGGACATAAAACGCTATCAAGAAGAGGACCGTCCTATATATTTTCTTGATGAGACATGGGTCAATGCTGTCGCTAGCAGAGTTTGGAAAGACAAATCCGTACAATCAAGCCAACAAGCGTTCTCCCAAGGTCTATCAACTGGAGCAGTAACTCGCACTGGTAAAGGAAAACATCTCATAGTCTGGTATATAGGATCTGTTGATGGATTTGTTCCAGAAAGTTTGTTGTGTTTTGAATCCAAAAAGAACACTCAAGACTGACTATCATGATGAGATGAATGGGAACACTTTTCATGATTGGTTTAAAGATGTTCTTCCTAGACTGAAGGATAATGCAGTCATTGTTATGAAAATGCTCCTTATCATTCTGTCAGAAAAGAGAAATGTCCAACTTCAAATTCAATGAAAGCAGAAATCATAAGCTGGCTTGAGAGTAAAGGAGAAATAATTGACACCACAATGATAATACCGGAATTGTTAGAAATTGTAAAAAGATTAAAACCTTTGTACTCCCAGTATGTGATTGATGAAATGGCTTTAGAACAGAACAAAGTAGTGCTACGGTTACCTCCTCACCATTGCGAGCTTAATCCTATTGAGTTAGCATGGTCAGTTGTAAAGAATCATGTTAAGTCCAATAATACAACTTTCAAATTGCCCGAAGTGCGTTATCTCTTAATTGAAGGTGTACATAAAGTAAATGCAGATATGTGGAAAAACTTTATCAGCCAGACGATCGAAGAGGAAAATAAATTTTGAACCTTGGATAATGTTGTGGATGAATTGTCAGCAGAACAACGACCTCTTGTTTTGACTATTGGAAATTCTGATGTTGATGATGATTTTGACGATGATGATGGCGATTTGGCTACTCCCCTGTAGTATATAATTATTTAATTAGTATTTTTAAATGTATAAATTATGTATAGTTGATGACAAAAATGACTAAAATTTGCATTTGAAGTTTTGTATATAATAGGTATATACTTTGTATATACTTGATACAATTTTTAAATTTAAGTTACACATTAAATTAAATATAGTAATAAAAAGTGATTTACGACCATTTATTTGGTCCAGTTACTTTCGTTAAAACTCATACTAGTGGGTGTTAATATATATTTATAGCAATATAGTTCAAGTACAATTTACATAGAAATATGTTAAATTTTCATGAAAATTATACATATATTTTAAGTAAAAATGTAATATTGTAATTTATTCAGGATGTCTATACATATATTTTTAATTATTATTAAAATTATCCAGAAAATGATACTATAAATGGAACATCCTATAATATATCAAATATATGATATTTATTTATGTTAATAATACAATAATTACTTTGAATAATGACTGAATCTTCATCTCTTAAATTTTCAAATAATTTACGATTAGTAGAATCTTTTAATTTCTCATCCAGTATTTTAATTACATGATCAGATTTATTTTCAAATGTAGCTAATAATGAAGAACAATCCGGGTACATTGTATGAGTCAATACTAACCTAAATAAATACATTTTTTTTATTAAAACTGAAAATTCTTTATATGTTTTTTCTTACAACCATGTATCATAAATTATCATGCTCAAATTTTACCCTTTAGTGAATATCGTTTTTGTGGTAAGCACTCTCCATGAATTGTAAAAACTAAAATTTTAAAACCTAAGATAAAAGGCAAGAATTGTATTTTAAAGGTTCAAAAATAGATTACAAAAATATTATACATTAACTGAGTTATTTGTACTTACATTAATTAAATAAACAAGTAAAAAACCACTCCTGAGCGAAAAAATATGCTTTTTGTGTACTTGAATGCAAACACTAAACTCTAACTTAAAGTTTCAAATGATAATATTCAATAAACTGTAATTGAAAAAAATGTTCATAAATATCATACTGTATTAGGTACTCTTTATTTAAGGTATTTATAGTATACGAGTATACAGAATAGTTATACATATATATATATATATATATATATATATATATATATATATATATATATATTTATATATATATATATATATATATATATATCTATATAAATTAATTATTTAATTTTTTTTGTTGGTGGACTATCCACGGACGATTTATCTGAATCCACATCAATCGGAACTAAGGTAGTATTTTTATTTACTGGTTTAAAAAACTTTAAAATTGAACTCATTTTTAATTTTTGTATTTGCGTTTAATATTACGTTATACAAATACGTCAGTCAAAACTTTAATGATTAATGGTACAGCGAGATAAATCGTGTATTCGTTGGCGGTGTGATTTAAATAGAATAATGAACTAACTAGAATTATCTAGATTCTTGATAATACTGGTCGTTACTCGTTCCGGTCGTTGTGAATTTCCCGTAATATGTCGATGGCGGCGATGAGTACACTCGTCGACATTACGTAAGTATATCATCGAATTGGTGGCGACTGGTATCGATAAGTTATTTTTTTTTAAGTTAATAACATATTCACTGTGACACTGAATTATCATGTAGTATAATGATAATTTTATTATAACATACATTTACAAACCACAGTAAACTTTTAAATAACTAATACATTTGAAGGTCCGGTAATTTTTTTTATTCCCAACATTTCGGGAGGGGTTTAATCCCCCAAACCCCCCCCCCCCCTGCGTTCGCCCCTGGTTCTGGTAGACTTAACTGTGAATTTGATTTATGTAATATAAAAAGTTCTTTGGCAGTGGAATGAACCGATATACTTGCATATAAACCATTTTTAGTATACTCCATAAATCTGTATGATAAAATTGAAAAATTTTTAACTGTTTTTTTAAAAAAAGGTTTAGTATGATTTGTATAGTTCAGCAGTGTGTCTTGTTTTACATCAATTACATTAAAGCTCTTGCAGGTATCTTTGACAAGATTTTGGTAAGTGGCTGGTAAAAAAACATATTCCAATTTTCTTTTATTTTTTTCGATTAACGCGAAAGCTCTATCACACGGTAAAAAACTATGCCCAGGTTGAGGATATCGATGTACAATAGTTTTTATACCAAACCTTTTTGTTAATACTAATGTATAAAAGTATTTTGTTAGACCAAAGTTTTTATTTTGTGCACTGCAGTTATCTGAAAACTAATACACCGTCTCAACACTTTTATCTAATATATTGCAAAAAAAAATGATTTATAAAGTTTATAACTTCATTTTGCCCCTTGCGACCTGTAGCTTCATCATACATATAAAAATGTGATTTACCTGTTTTCCCTGAGTGTATGCAAAAATTGTATACCCAAAGCTGTCTTTTATAATAAACATCTCCACTTGGTATTTGGGGAAGTGGCATATTTTGTTGGTAATCGAATGACAGAACTTCACATTTGACGTTTGTATTCTTGGATTCTATAGTTTTTTCTTTTAAGTCAGTATAAAATACTTCAGCTTTAGAGAGGTGTAATTGTTTTTCAGTCAGTAGTTTATTTTTAACTTCTTCATTGGTTTCAACTTTAATTAAATTTTGAAGCTTATCACAGAGCTGGCAAGTGTCAGACCGTGGATAACCAAAAGTTTAAAATTAGTTAAAAAGTATCTTCGATAAAAGTCATAAGAAATATTGAGTCTTATACTTTCATTTTCCTGTAATTGTTGCCAATTTTTGTTTTCATATTTCAACATGTAAAGCTCATACATTTTATGAAAATTAAGATCAGGTGATAGGTATCGAACAGATTCATTTTTATTGCGGCTATAATGTGATTCATGAGCCTAAAAACTTCTTATGTGGGTTTCCAACTTAAAAATAGTTTTCTCACTTTTAGAATTTCCTCTATTTGTCTGTTTCCCACGCTTATCTTCTGGACTTGGAATATTATTCTGTACAGATTTTATTATACGTTCAACTCTAGATTTATTTATTCCAAATAACGAACAGAATGCTTTCTTACACACTGCTTTTTCAACTTGATCAACTTTAATTTTATAAACACATGCACATGATTTAGGTTTTCTAGAATCCTTAGGACGTTTTCTTACAACTTTATTAACTTTTATTAAGCCTGCTAAAAAAGTATCTTGTTTAACTTTGTGTCCTATTTTATTAAATGTATTTAAAATTGTATTTTTTTCAGTATCAAGTACCCTAGTAAAACATTTGTGGACACATTTACAGTCAGGTCCTGTAACTCTTGGCATTGCATGTTTTCCACGTAAACTCACATGATCTACACCAGTTGCATTTGCAGTTTTACATACATTACGGTTCCAACTATAAAGATTTTTACGTTTTTTTTTTACCTTTAATCACGCCTATAATTTTGTTATCTTCATCCGAATCTTCTACGATACGAACTCCGTCATCTTCGACATTGGCATTATTATCAATAATTGTTTCTGGATCACTGTCGTAAGCCAAAATATTACCATAATTATAATTTAAATCATTAAATATATCAGACACTTCAATCGGCGAGAATGGATTATAATCGGGTTCATTGATATCAAAACTATACGAGGACGAAACACTCATTGTTGATATATTAATATTTGAACAACACAACTACTCAACTAACAAATTACTTGGTACAATTTATTATTAATCTAGTAACCACAAACTACTATAACAGCGAACTTATAAGTTAAAAAAACAAAAACTACAAATCTAATTAAAATATTAACGATATTTTGAAATAAAATGATAAAATTAATTTAATATCAGTGATAAGCACAGTAAAATATACAGTATGACCAACATTCGTTGCAACAACAAGACATCTCCGGAGTCTTGTTGTTGCAACAAATAATAAAACAGACATCTCCTTTTGTATTATATCTTCGTATCTAACGATCGGATATGTCTGATTGTTGCACCAATCGATCGAGATTTTTTTTTCCATAGGAAAAGTGAAAAATGTGATTTTCGAAAAAAAGTGGAGATGTCTGGTTGTTGCACCCACCTCTTCAATTATTAATTACACTTCAATTATACTTTAATATAATACAAAAAACGAGAATTAATTTGTACACATATACTATAATTATTAATTACACTTTAATTATACTTTAATATAATACAAAAAACGAGAAAAATCAAAATATTCAAAATACTATACTTAGCTTAAAAATGGTCTAATATTTTGAAATTATTAACACGTTTGTGTGAGACTATTTTAGATCATTGATGAAAGTTTCAAGTTCTTAACTCCATTATTTTTTAAGTTATAACTAAAAAACAAAATCGGTTTCTTGAACATTCCCGATGTCGCAAATTGTACAGTTTATTGTCAATTTTCCGGCAGTTTATTTTATTTTATTTATTATATTAAACTAGTCACATATCGATTTACATCAGAATTTTCCAAGAAAATTATTGGAGTATTTATTTTTACATTTATTTTTACAATATTCTAAGAATAATATTGACATAAAACTCAGATTTGGAGTTGGAAAAAAATTTTCAAAAATATCGTCGTTGAACCCTGAGTTAAATGAGAAAAATGAGTTCCTTTAAGTACCACCGGGGTTTTGATTGTAATTAGGTGATTTCGTATCTAAAAATTTGCTGAACGTAACTTTTGGACCAGTATTTCTTTACGAAAAGTTGTTCACATAATAAAAAAATAAACATCATAGTAAAACCAAAAGCTTCTTCGCTTCACTCAGAATCTAAAATAGTTATTGATTATATCCTATGTCGTATACGCCGATCACTCTCGACACATACAACACGTACACATAAATAATTAATTTAAAACATTAGATTTAACACTGGTGGCCAGTGGTGGTCGAGTCACACGACCACCACACACTGACTTTTTTATTCTCCTCTCATTTAACTTTTTATATCATTTGTCTTAACCTAATTACACATAATATTATTGCTTACGTACTACTTGACAATTGTTGTCTTATATTCTAAATGTTATATTAATTTGTTTTCTATTGCAAAATGTTTATACAGTTTTGATTTGTGTTATTATGTTTATGGTATTTCTTAATATTACGTTGTACAATATTGCCTAATACTACAGTCCCCGTTCCAAAAAAAAAATATGTCCTCATATTTTATAATAATTATTTCAGTAAAGGGTGAAATTTAAATGATATTGGATTTTGTATAAAAAATTAATTTGATGTTGATGTTATTGTGTGGTCAGCAAGAATAATGTTTTTATGTTGATTGATCTTCTCCCAAAGAAGTGGTCGTTGATATGAATTTAGTAGGTACTTAATCTTCAATCATGACTTGTGATTGATCCATAGATTGGTTGAACATTTTTGTGTATCGGTGTATCGGTAATGGACGATGGATGATGATTTTTGTATCGCATGATCTATTATTTCGTCACATGCATTTATTCATAATAAAATTATTACCAATGCAAAATATATGCAATTTTTACATAAATACATATCTGATAAATAAAACTATATAACCAAAGTCAACCATAGGGTAAAAGTAAATATATGATAACGTGATTAAAAATTTTAAAAAAAAGATTTTTCAAAATAAGTTAAATTGTACAATATAACTGTATACAAATAATAAAAGGTTGTTAAAGATGTAAAAGTAAGGCGTTATTTAAAGGTTATATAACAAGGGTGGCCAACATGACTATGTACGCGAGCCACATGTATTAATAAGATTTTATAAAGAGCCATATTCTGAAAAACTGTTCGATAAAATTGATAACAATTTTTTGAACGACGTATTCATGCGAATCACTTTATTCAACAGTGAAAATAATCAAGTCAAAATATCGTTCAAATTAAACTGATGATCATCTCATAGAATTGCTAGGAACTGCTCTTACATCAATTCAACGAGATCTTAAGAAGCTTAATAAAAAAGTAGAACCAAAAAAAATACCACGGAAACAAATTTAACTTAATGTTTAATTTTTTTAATTTACTATTCATATTAATTTTTATTTTTTTTTGTTTATTAAACTGTATACTATAGCCTTATATCTATACAATAAAAACATTTTTTTTTTTTTTTTTTTTTAATGTACACAAAAAAATTAAAATATTTTGGTTTTTGTAAATAAGACCATGAGCCGCATACGACTATGACGAGAGCCGCATGTGGCTCGCGAGCCGCAATTTGGCCACCCCTGTTATATAATATGTTACTTTTAATAGCAATTTGCTTACACACCAAAATTTAACAATCAATTGGACTAAATATAGTTTCATATTGAATAAGAAATATGTTGCAACAACAACAAAAACAAATGAATATAATAATAACATTTTTTGTTATGTTTTAAAATTTAAAATTTAACATTACGAAAGTATAAACATTAATAATGAAAACAATGAACACACAAAAAAGGCAATTTGGCAATTTAGAACAAAAAAAACAGAATATCTATATTATGCAGTTTTAATTATTAGGTCAATAATAATATAACTCGGGTATAATTTCACAATATTGATAGGTATATATGTAATTAATTATGATACAGGTATGTTAAAAGTTTCATTAGAAAAAATATTTCGGTATATTTGTGATCGAAGTATAACTTATACATTTCTAAAAATCTAATCATTTTTATAAACAGAAAAAAAACATAGTTAATAAATTGAACTAAAGATAAAAAAAAATATTATACATTAAATATATCAATTATGTAAGGTGTTATTTTTTTTTACTCTTCCCTTTTTTTTATTATTATTAATATTAAATTTAAGACAATTTTTGCGTAATATTTAATAAACTGAATACAATAAGATATTATTAAAATGTGATAAAATACTATGTGTATTAACAAATGGTATTATGTTTTTCAAACTATTTTTTGTTTTTTTTTTTTTTTTTTTTTTTAAATAATATCGATATGAATGCAATCATAAAATGTTATAACGAAAATGGTATGTTCCTAATTAGGTATATAAAAATGTGTCAAGTACTATATTTCTTCCTCTTTCAAAGGAAGTTACACAATTTTTTTTTTTTTTTTAAATAAAGAACAGTAAGCGGTAATATTGATGTGACATTTAAATTTAAAATCCAAAATGTTGTGTTGAAGAATTCAGATTAATTTTTAATAAACATGATAAAAATGAAAAATAATGCTTTATAAATGATAACAAAAAAAATAAATAAATAAAAAAATTAATATTAAGTACAAACCTTTGAAGTAAAGTCCCCCACACATGTGTACATTAATGTCGTACCTTGCCGTAACGTAGGTACCCAATCACAAAATACGCAATAATGCAGTTTATCCAATGAAGTACCTGTTTACTAAAATATTGAATGAATGCGCGTGCACACACACGCGCTAAGTCAAAACTCGTATTCACATACTAAAATACTAAATTATTACACACGTGTAAATGATGACCCAACAACAACAAAAAAAAATAAATCGTGTACATATTACGCACACATGACAAGTCGTATAATTATATTCACATTATTCAAACATCGATACATATGTACCTAAATCCAAAAATAAGTAAAAAGACACATAAAACGCCAAGTCAAAATATCGTATTCACGTACACTCAAACAAACTTGTAATATCGTATTCAAGAAATATAATCGGGTAAATACATTCAATTCAACTCATATACGAGAATATAGATGGGAATTTTTTTTTTCTTTAAATAAATATTCATAAGTTCTAATGGTATACTTATTTCATTATTACTCATAAGTAATATAATTTGATCAATACAGAAGGATTGGATAAATTATAATAAGTGATATAATTATTAATATTATTAAACACGACGTGGTCTGCGAAGGTACATGACAATTAAGTGCAATTTACATACTACAAATAAAATAAGGCTTCATAAAATATTTAGAAAAAAAAAAAATATCATAACAAAAAGGTATATTGGTTTAAAATGTATTAAAAGAGCAAATAGTTATGTTAAATGGTGTATTTTTTTGAAGACAGAAAAAAAAATTGAATTTGATTATTTAGTATCTAAAGGTAGTGTATTAGGTTCAATTTTTCATACATACATATACACACATACACATACATACACATACATACACATACATACATACATATACACACACATACATATACATTAAATACATATATATATTATATTCTATACCACAATAGGAGAACGATTATCAATGATAACACCATTGCGTGACACATTGGCACTCCATCGGTAACCGGCCACCGGCACATAGGATGTTGAAAGTCGCAACAGCATCTCGGACGTTACTTGCCCTAATGGTGGTAACGAGTAAAACGTATGCGTCATGCATACCCTCACCTAGACGCGCACAATGGCGGGCACACTTGGCTGGTAGTTGCAACAACAATGCTTCGGCACCAAATCCAATATTAGCCGAAATATTAAAACATTAAAAACGCACTGTGGGTACACCACCACAAAATTGCGGGTAATAGCGGAATTCGACGTACGGCACATAAGTGTCTAGTACACTGGCACACGGAAATGTTCGGTAATATGAATAAATTACTAAGTTAATTTACACGCACGTAAAACAAATCGAAGCCAGAAAGGTAAGCGCGAACAACGCGACTACAAGACGAGAACACCGTCTAGATAAACGTGGATTCACCGTTGTTTAATATAATGACGCGATGGCGGGCACACAAAAAACAGCGTCGAGCACAAATCAAAAATAAAAATTTTCGTGTGTACAGTCCTTCGTACACACAAAAATAAAAATGTATGGAAATACACACACACACACACAAATCAAAAATAAAATTTTCGTGTGTACAGTCCTTCGTACACACAAAAATAAAAATGTATGGAAATACACACACACACACACACACACACACACACACACACACACACACACACACACACACACACACAAACACACACACAAATCAAAAAATAAAATTTTCGTGTGTACAGTCCTTCGTACACAAAAAAAATGTATGGAAATACACACACACACACACACAAATCAAAAATAAAATTTTCGTGTGTACAGTCCTTCGTACACACAAAAATAAAAATGTATGGAATTACTCACACATAACACAAAAATAAAATTTTCGTGTGTACAGTCCTTCGTACACACAAAAAAAATTGTATAAAAAACGCGCACAAACAAATCGTAGGTTGACGAGCCACTAGTTGGGCGCCACTTTGTCGTATACGCCGATCACTCTCGACACATACAACACGCACACATAAATAATTAATTTAAAACATTAGATTTAACACTGGTGGCCAGTGGTGATCGAGTCACACGACCACCACACACTGACTATTTTATTCTCCTCTCATTTAACTTTTTATATCATTTGTCTTAACCTAATTACACATACTATTATTGCTTACGTACTACTTGACAATTGTTGTCTTATATTCTAAATGTTATATTAATTTGTTTTCTATTGCAAAATGTTTATACAGTTTTGATTTGTGTTATTATGTTTATGGTATTTCTTAATATTACGTTGTACAATATTGCTTAATACTACACCTATTATAGTCGTATTACTTTTAAAACTATTTTAGAGAACCAGTATCGACTTTATCCCGATAGTTACTCAAGTATCTAGCATGGTCAGTATGGAAACATCTCCAAGTACATCGTTTAGTACACATTTTACAACGAGTTCTATTAATGAACACACACTCAACATTGAACCGAATAACCAATCGACCGATACAATTTTATCTAAGTATATTCCAAGTTCACCGCGGTTAGCGTAGCAATTCACATCGGTGTAATCTGCTCCGCGCCATGCGTACGCTATCTGATGCAATTCGGAACCGATTTTGCTTTAACTTGGATCGAAATCTTAAGGAAATTAATTCTCAAATTTACATTCAACTTTCATTTTAATCGGCTGTAAGTGCAAACCTTTACGGTCAAAAAAGTGTTAAAACTAATTAGATCAATTATTTATCATCACAAGGTAATCAATAATTAGACCGATTAATAATCAAGCGTCGGTTCCAGGTAACGTACCCATACGGGACCTTGGTCCCGTAGATAATCTCGCGGCACAATGCCGGCCAAAAATAACCCGCTTACCAAAAACTCGTCTTCCTCACGTAACAGTATACAGAGCGGCTCAAATGATGAAGAGAATTCATCATTAAAAATTGTCATAGCTAAAAACACGCAGAACAATCCAAACGACAGCCCAGATTGGATAATTAAAACCGGAAAACGTCTTAATTCCCCAGGCATCTCACCTGCATCAAAAGGAATCAATACCAAACAAAACAAATTTACATACACTACTCCCAACCGCTACGAAGCACTCAACATCCCAGATAATGAAACTGAAATAAATATTGAAAAGGAGGGTGAAAACGAAAATATGCAAACCGAAAACACCATACTGCCTCCAACTCCTCCACCAATATTTATCACCACACCAGTCAATTATCAAAATTTCTGCAACCAAATAAAAACCTTAATCGGCGACGAAGAATTCCTATGCAAAACCACAACCAAAAATCTCAAATTAACACTAAAATCTTCTCAATCCTTTCGTCAAGTAATCAAATTACTAAACGACAATTCTGTGGAATACTTCACTTACCAAGCGAAGGAAGAGAAATCATATCGAGTAGTTTTAAAAAACCTTCACCACACAACGCCTACTGAACTAATTACCAAAGACCTCAACGAACTCGGATTTTCGGTTAGAAATATTACCAACATAAAAAATAAAACCAACCCAGCACTCCACTCCCTCTCTTTTTCATCGACCTTAATCCGGCACCAAACAACCCAGAAATATTTAAGCTAAGAACTATTTGCCACTCAATAGTCAAGATTGAAGAACCTCATTCCAGACGTGACATACCTCAATGCCACCGATGTCAAAACTACGGACACACGCGTACCTACTGTAATCGCCAACCTAGGTGCGTCCGCTGTGGCCAAGCCCACCTTACCGACATGTGCGAAAAATCCAAGGATCTACCGGCTACCTGTGCCCTATGTGGTAAAGACCACCCTGCCAACTACAGAGGATGCGTTGTACACAAAGGACTCCAAAGATCCAGAAACACGAAGGACGTTAGCAAGGACCCATCCATTCCAACCATCTCCAGCCAACCAGACAACAAAGAACAACACACTCAACAAAACAACACAAATGGTAAGCCCCTCAGCAATGCCACTTTTCCTCGTACTTATTCAGACACAGTCAAGTCATCCAGCCCATCTAATCCCCAGAAATGGGAGCCTAATGAACCTCCACTTTCCACCCAACTTTCATCTTTCCTCGAAAACTTCCAATCCCTTATCACACCCTTAATAAATCTACTCACGACTCTTATAAATAAAATTTTAACCAATAATGACCATTAACTCAAATGCAAACCATCCATTAACCATTTTCTCCTGGAACGCCAACGGCCTCAGAAAACACTTAGACGAACTACAGCACATCCTAACCAACACAAATACCGATATAGCTCTAATCTCTGAAACACACTTTACTCTTACCTCATGCGCCAAAATATATGGCTTTAATTCATACTACTCATGCCACCCTGACGGAACTGCTCACGCTGGTTCGGCAATTTACATAAAATCTAGCATACCTCATCACCCACTACCTTCCTACATTTCCCCTCACATACAAGCATGCAGCGTCTCAATTGTTACTCATAATAACATACCTATTACCGTATCCGCAATTTATTGTCCTCCAGGTCTCATCACCACTATTGATCATTTCTCTGAATTCTTTTCTACACTGGGACATCGCTTCGTCTCTGGAGGTGATTTTAACTCGAAAAACACAACATGGGGAAATCGCACTCCCAACACCAGAGGCAGAGCATTACAGTGCTGCATAAATAATAATAACTTTTCTTCCTTAGCTCCTCCTGGACCAACTTATTGGCCCTCTCACAACAATAGACTACCCGATATCTTAGATATCTTTGTTATGAAATTACCAAGTAATATACTCAGCGACCTTACCAACCTCTACGACCTGTCCTCCGATCACACCCCAATAATTCTCAAATTAGGTTTAAACGTTCCTCCATGCCAAAATGAAACTCTCACCCCCGGGCAAACAAATTGGTCTATCTTTAAAAACATTTTAAATGATGACATAAAACTCAACGTTTCCTTAAAATCAGTCGAAGAAATCAACAACGTTATTAATCACCTTACAACCTCCATACAAAAAGCCGCATTAGCAGCTGTAAAACCCCAAACAAACAAAAATACAAAAAACCAAACTCCCCCTCATATACAAGCTCTACTTACCGAGAAACGTAGAACTAGGGCACACTTGCAAAACTTTAAATATCCCAATGACAAGACCAAACTCAACAAACTAAACATCCGAATAAAAAAGGAAATCCAAAAGCACAAAAGTCAATCATACAACACTTATGTAGAATCTTTAACCACTAAAAATATGTCTCTGTGGAAAGCAACTAAAAACATATTACGAATAAACCAACCCTCCCCTCCTCTTAGAAAAGAAGACAATTCATGGGCCATTACCGACACCGATAAATCTAATATCCTAGCTCAGCACCTAAAAAACTGCTTCCGTCCTCATGATATCCAACCCAGTCCCACTCAACTGGAAATAGTTGAAAACTTCCTCGAATCTCCTCTCCCAATGTCTCTGCCCGCCAAAGCCACATCCCCCGAAGAAATAAACAATGTTATAGTAAATTATGTTTATAGTATTTACATAATACATAATAATGTTATAGTAATTTATAGTAAAAAACCTACCTCGCAAAGTCATAATTTATTTATCCCACTTATTTAATGCACTGTTTAGATTATCATACTTTCCTGGGGTCTGGAAACACTCTATCATAATTCTTATTCTCAAACCAAACAAACCACCCGAAAATCCAGAATCATATAGACCAATTAGCCTTCTCCCCACCATATCAAAAATTTTTGAAAAAATTCTTTTAAAAAGGCTCCTCTCCATCGCCACCAATGCTAATATCATCCCACACACACAATTTGGGTTCAGAGCCCATCATTCAACCATTCACCAACTACACCGCACAGTCGATCACATCTCCAACGCTCTGGAAAAAAAAGAATTCTGCCCCACCGTTTTTCTCGACGTCTCTCAGGCCTTTGACCGGGTCTGGCACGACGGACTTCTCTACAAATTAAAAAAGTTCCTTCCAGTCCCGTATTTTCTACTATTAAAATCCTACCTATCAGACCGCTTCTTCACTGTTCGTCTTAAAAACAGCTACTCAATATGTCACCCTATAAAAGCAGGCGTCCCACAAGGAAGCGACATCGCCCCTTTCCTATACTCTGTTTTCACCCATGATATCCCAAAGACTTTTTACACATTCATTGGCACATACGCTGACGATACCCTAATATCGGCGTCACATCGCGATCCAGAAATTGCTAGCTTAAGGATCCAAAATCACCTCAACATGATCAACTTATGGGCAAACCGTTGGAAAATAAAAATAAACGAAACCAAATCAACTCACGTAACATTCACTTTACGAAACTCTGACTGCCCTCCAGTTATGCTCAACAACAAAGTCCTTCCAACAGCAAATGAAGTTAAGTACCTACTTAGGGCTCACATTTGACAAACGTCTTACGTGGGGCCCTCACCTGAAACTAAAGCGTAAACAAGTCAACTCCAGGCTGCACCTCCTAAGACCTCTTTTAAAATCCAAATTATCCCTAACAAACAAGTTGACAATATATAAAGCGATAATCCGTCCGGTCTGGCTATATGGCATTCAGTTATGGGGGTCTTCAAAGCCTTCAAACACTAGAACACTACAAGCTTTTCAATCAATATGCTTACGCCTAATCACCTCCTCCCCCTGGTACGTAACAAATAAAAATCTCCACAAAGACTTAAAACTACCCACTCTTAACGAATTGGCCAAATCCCATTATACCAAATTCTTTTCTAAACTTTACACTCATTATAATCCTTTAATCCAAAAATTATCCTCTGCAACTCACGCCCCCAAAAGATTAAAAAGGCTATGGCCCCGAGACTTGCTCAAAGCATAAAATTTTAATGTTATGACCTAACTAAACAATAACTTAATGTAATCTTGTCAGGTGACACTACTGAGGGTCTTCCTATTCGAATATTTTATAATGTTATATAAACTTTGTCATCACACTTACTGATTATTGTAAAAATAGATTGAAAATATATTTCTTCTTAATAAAAAAAAAAAAAAAAAAAAAAAAAGTATATTCCAATATAAAATATTTTCTTAACTTATTGGTGTTAAATATAACGAATGATTTTTTTTCATAAATTGTTTTATACTATACCTACAATTGAACATTTTGAATAATTTCTAGAACTCTTGAAGGTAGAAAACTTGTCGATATTTCTTATTTCATTAGCCAAATAAAAAAAAACATGACATATTTGACTGTTCATTCGTTGATATGGAGTTTCAGTACAAAACTATAAAGGGATTTTATTCAATATTAAATTTTAAGTGTAAAGTTTGTAACATAGTAGAGAGTAGTGTAACATACACCGAAAATACCAAAAAAATTAGCTGTGTTTCATCTAATAAAGCTGCTGTAAATGCATGTCAAGCTTTTGATTCGTTAACTTTATATTTACACTGTTAAAATTTATTGTATAAATGTATAATACAATCATTTAATTCAAAGGAATAGGACACACACAGCTATCTGAATTTCTCTCTTTTCTTGAACTACCACAAATGCCTTATAGCAGTTTTGTGAAAATACAATCTTCTGCAGCTAAAGTTATTTCGGGTACTGCTTGGGTAGGAATGAGAAAAGCTGGTGACGAAGAAAGAGAATTGGCAATAAAATGTGGTGATATTGACCTGGATGGTATCTCTATGTGTACGGTTGTCGCAGAAGGACAATGATCAAAAAGAAGCTATAAAACAAAATGCGACGCTTTATCTGGAGTAGTAAATGACTTTTAAAATTCGCTAAGAACTTTAATTTGAATTAAATAAAAGAATCACCGTTTTTTAAATACATGTAGGCAACAATAATTGGGTTCAAAACAAAAAAAAAGTACTGTTTATCGGAGTAAGAAACAAGTACTGTGTTATTTGTCAAAGATCTAAGACTAGAGGAGAAATTATACCAGAACATGAATGTTTTTTGAACTGGACAAAAGCATCAACCAGCATGGAAGCAGATGGTGTGGTAGAGGGATTTTTGAAAATCATAGAAATGCATGGACTAAAATTTAATAGACTTATCGGTAAAAAAAATTCCGTTACATAACACAATACATTATGTTTAGTTGCAAATGAGTATTTGTTTAGGAGACGGAGACAGCAGCGTTACTAAGCGGCTTCAAGAGGTTCAACCATATGGACCAAATTTTTATATTCAAAAAATAGAATGCAGAAATCAGTTACTTCAAAATTACGCTTCTAAACTTAGTACACTAGCGAACAATTCTAAATACCCGCTTCGTGTTCGAAAATATATAATAACTAATATTACTAGATTTCGTGGTGATGTTTCTAAGGCCGTCAAACATTGGATAGATAATGATAATTTAACAAAATCACAAAAATTAAAGGTTGTTTTTTTATAAAAAAAAAAACCATTTTACATAATTACTTAATACTTAATTTTATTAATTTTTAGAAATTCAGAAAGATTTAGCTAACGGTCCATTTCACCGACTTGGGCAACACACCAATTGTGCTGCATATTTTTACACATCAGATTTAAGAAAAAACGAAATAAATTTAGTTCCAGGGGCCCAATTCTTGAATCGCTGTGATAATTTATCACACGTGATATACACGAATTATCACACAAATATCAAAATTATCGTATTTTGGTATTCTGGAATCTATTTTTGATAATTTACTTTGATAACAAGAGTGATAAATTATCCCTATAGTCGGGAGCACGAAAAATGAGCGTCGGCACCCGCGACCCGTTGTTCGTACCCACTCTTGTAGCCATTGGTTCTCAACTTAGTACCGTCACACTGCTGTTACGTATCGTTTAGTTGATTAACTACTTTATTAATTAACCACTTTAGAAAAACAGCCGCTTGGCGCGTGATGGGCAGCGATCATTTTTCGTGCTCCCGACTATAGGTATTTTGCCGGTGAATTTGATTATCACAGTTATTTCATCATGTCATAATGTAAATAAATTGATATATACAGGACTAAAAAATCTTAAACTCTATTTAGAACTTAATTGTTTACAGTTTATTTTTTATCTTTTTATTCATTGCATTATTCTCAATAATATTATAATAATCTAAATTTAAATATTTAAACATTAAAATATCTTTTGTTAATAATGGATGAGTTTTATGTAGCTGCCTTAGAAAATCTCGAACGACAAGAAAATGCTCTAAATTATAGAAAATTAAATCACAAAGAAAGGTTTGGTGCTTTTTTATTGCCAGACGATGTTTTTATTAAAAATGATAGACTCAATAAAAATGCAGTGCGATATATTATAAACATACTTACTCCATTTCTGATAGAACTGACAAGAAAATCTGCTTTAGATATACAAACTAAAGTAAGTAAATAATACATTTCTGTGCCTCTGTTTCTCGTTCGAGAATTGATGTAGGTGATAAAAAAAATTATCGTGCGTGATAAATAAATTGATAATTATCGTATTTGATAAATTATCACAACGATTCAAGAATTGGCCCCCAGAGGCTATAAGCGGTGGTATCATGATAGAAATTAAAAATATGGTTACACGTTTAATTGCCAGGGCCGGCGATAGGGGGGTGCATGGGGGGGTGTGACACCCCCCCAAACTCGGTAGTTAGATTTCTGAGTCGGCAATTTGACGATTTTATTCGCAAGTCGGCAAACAAGTTTTTATTTCATTAATATTAATTGCCATATAACCGTATGGGTATGATAATTTGATAATATGTGATTATCGTAATATTACTAAATATATCATACTATCATGTGCTATAATTATGTAAACGAAAAATCATAAAAATATAAATTAGTATTCGGGTATTCCGGATATTCGGCGTAACTACTATCTACAGAGAATTTTATTACACTATAAAATGCACTATAAATATAATACACTATTATATGTTTTGAATTTTGGCCAAGTTTGGTCGGCAAACCGCAAACGGCAATCGGCATACGCGCGTCGGGCACTCGGGTGATTTGTGTGACCATGACCAACGTGACTGTTCCAGTGTTGCATAGATAATATTGTAAGACTTATCGACTGTCGACAACGAAATATCTTTAATCGTACTGTCAGTAGACTGTCGACTGAACGACAGCTGCTGCTTGTGTATGGATTACCAATATCACGTAACAAATAATGATAACAATAAAACAAAAACAATAACAAATCAACTAATTTAAAGAAATTATTATTTACATTGATTAATGATTATAATATTACTATCGTATTATTCGTATTATTTCCGATTTCGTTAATTCAAAATTGTTTTATAACTTTTTGTAATTTGTTATTGTTTATAAGTTCTGTACTACTGTTGTGACTTGTTGTGAATTTAAAAGAATAAAGCCAAATATGAACATGAACACAAACAAAAAAAGAAAGAGGACTAAATTAGTATGTTTAAAATGTGGTAGTACTTTTGATGATGATTATAAAAAAAAACATGAATTGACTCAACATGGAGGGGAAAAAGTTAGGGTGAAACATTTAGGAGCTCCAGATAACCCTTTCATTCTTGCATCATCAAAAAAAAAATGTACTTTGGATTCAACATCAATGCATAATATGGAGGTAGTACACATTATATTTATTGTTTTTATTAAAAACAAATTTCTACCAATAGTCATCATACTCATAGATTATTACCTATTATGGTTTTATTAAATTACAGGAAAATAACAAAAATGATTCTCAACCTACTAATTCTGAAATCATCAATTCTCCCTCTATTTCAACAACAATATTGGAAGAAGATATTGAAAAGGTATATAATAATAATATATACATTTAATTAATAAAATTAAAAATATTCACACAATATATTTTTGTTTTTTAAATTTAGAAAAATGGTCACAGTTCTACTGATGAAAATATACTTAATAAAAGTTCATTATCTCCAATAAAACCTGAATCAATTAATATAGAATCTGATGTAAGTTTTTTGGGTGGTTGTGTGGTGTTTTACAATATATTGTATTACTTAATTTTACATCTTACATGCATCAGTTTATTATACTATAGTAGTTAGTAGTTGATACACCTAATATATACCTTATATATATACCTAATACAAATTAGGTTAAAACAAAACCAGTTGAGTTGGAGATAAACAATACAGACATGGTTGAAAATGTAGAAAATAGTTTTAAAATAATTAATGAACATTTAGAAAATTCAAATATTATCTTGGATAATAGCAGTGGCACAGGTAAAAATTATTTTTGTATGCGTTTTACTAGTTAACTACCTTCATTGATATTATCTAATTTATCAAAAAATAATAATTTAAGATAGGTTATATTAAAAATACCTATTAATTATTTCAGAAAGTAGCAGTTGTGCTTATGATTGGGTTGCTTGCGCTGGAATGCTTGAATCGCTTATAAATAGCTTTCAGGACTGTAGTATGCTTTTAAAAAAACTAAAAACTGAAAATGCGCCAAATCCAATTTCTTTTTTAGTTTCTACTTCTCATATTATATCTTCAATTAAAGAAGAATCTGAAAAATACTTATCCATAAGCAATTTAGTCTTAAACTCCTTAGTATCGCTTTCACAAGTTGCACCAAAAGAAAATGTTGACTATTTTCTTGAGCATGATCCTGGTAAACGATCAGTCGTAAAAACATCTTCTCAAAGGAAATATCTTTTAAGTTTGGGGCCGCATCAACCCAAACTTGCAAAATTTCCAAAAAACTTAGATATAACACCCGGAAAGCAATGCCAATTCAGTTCATTGTGGTATAATGAATACCCTCATTTAGAATATAGCTTAATTAAAGATGCTGCTTTTTGTTTTATTTGCACTTTATTTCCAAATGGGCCTAATAGAAATTATTCTGATTCTGCTTGGAGTGAAATAGGTGTCCATTCTTGGCATAAGATGAAAGGAAGAGGAATTAAAAAACCTGGGAAACTTCATCAGCATTTCACATCAAATGCTCATAAATCAGCATTAATAGATTTTAGCAATTTCTTAAATTTTTCCGGCCATATTGAATGCATTCTTAATAAAAAAAATAGAGAACAAGCTATTAATGATGAGCACCAAAACAAATTTAATCAAGAAGTGCTAAACATACTATTTGATATTACTCGTATGCTTTCAAGACAAGGTCTTGCATTTAGGGGTGATGGAAGTGAAGAAAATGGTAATTTTAATCAAATTGTGCTTTTATTATCTAAACATAATGCTGTATTAAAAAAGTGGCTTGATGATAAAGCATTTAGAAAACATAATGTCACTTATATGAGTCATGATTCACAAAATGAGTTTATCGACTTATTAAGTAATGAAGTAAAAAAAAAAATTATTCAAGAAGTAAAAGAAGCAGATATATATTCGGTGATGGCAGATACCACACCTGATATTTCACATCGAGATCAGCTATCAGTCTGTGTTAGGTATGTGAATGCGGCTGGGGAAATATCAGAAAGACTTCTGGAAATAATTGAAGCATCAGACAAAACTGGATTAGGTATCGCAGAAACAATTGAAAGTGTCATAATTAACAATGAATTGCCCCCAAAAAATGTTGTTTTTCAATCATATGACTTTGCCAGCAGTATGTCTGGCAAAATAAATGGCACACAACAAAAATTGTCAGAACTACTAGGTTACACTGTTTTGTTTATACCCTGTCAAGCCCACAGAATAAATACTTTTCTTGAACACAGCTGCAATGCAAGTGTTATAGTTGGAGATTTATTTTTGGTACTCGAACATATGTATGTTTTCTTTTCTTCAAGTACAAAAAGATATGCTCATTTGCAAAAAAGTCTGTCTGAAATTGAAAATTCTTTACAGTTACGTAATTTATCGAAAACAAGGTGGACAGCCCGAGCAGAGTCAATAAAAGCTGTATGGGTTTCATTTGACTCAATTGTAAAAACACTAGAAGAAATGTCTACAGCCCAGTACTTTGACAAAAACACAAAATCTCAAGCTTTAAGAATCGCCAAAAAAAATACTCACATTTGACTTTGTAGTATCACTATATTTTATGAAAAACGTGATGTATAAAATGAAAATTTTAACTGAAAGTTTTGAAGCCAAAGATCTCAACATAATTGATGCTCTAATGCTATTAAATAGTTCTACTGACATTTTCAATGATATTAACAATGATTCGATAGGCATGGATAATTTGATTGATAGTTCTATTAATTATGCACATCAATTAAACATTAATCCTGAATCTGATTTCAACAAAATACACAGGAGAAGACTATTGCCAAAAAGATTAGATTCTAATCCAAGTTCACAGGCAATATTTGATTTAAAAACCTTCTACAGATCTGAATTTAAAAAAGTTTTAGATACTCTGACAACATTAACTTCTGAACACTTAAAAAAATGCATTGCTACTGTTGAACCATTATTTAATCTTTTAAAAGTGCCTTTGAGTAATAAACATTCAGCAGAAGACTTTGAAAAGATAATAAATTTATTCCCTCCAGGATGTTCTGTATCCAATATTAAGGATTTTGATGCAGTTTATTCTGAATATCTTGTGCTGGCTCACCGTTGCAAGGACGCTAAAAACGTTTTGGATATCTTAAATGTATCAGAAATGTATAAAAATATTTTGCCTAATATGAACAAGATATTAAGATTAATGTTTACAGCCCCTGTAAGTACAGCCTCCAATGAACGAGCGTTCAGTAAACTAAAACTAATAAAAAACTTTTTACGATCTATCATGAATGCTGACCGTCTTCAAAATTTAATGTTACTTAATACTAACAAGGATATTTTAGATACAATTGATACCAGGGTGCTCGTGAAGAAGTGGTCCCATTTGAAACATCGTAGAATAGAAGTATAAGAAACTAATCAAAAATTGTAAATGTTATTATAAAAAAATATATTGAAAATATAATGTTTAATGATATAATTTAGTTGTTTTTATTGTTATTTTATAAGTTTTTGAAAAAGACGCCATTTTTTGCATTTGGGGGTCGGCAAATTGTATACTTCGAGTCGGCAAATTTTTAATTCCGCCCCCCTATAAATTTTTGGTAGCGCCGGCCCTGTTAATTGCTAAAGCTGATAGTTTACTGGAAAACAAAGATAATAACATATGTGACAATTCAACTCTGTTCTAATTAAACATGTCGCTGGAAAAAGGATTAATTTTTCTGGTCGAGGAAATACAACACAAGAGTAGAAACTGCTGTGGTCGCTTTCAACACAAAACAGTTCTTGAGAAAAATTCATAAGAAAATGACAAACAACTTCAGTCCAGGTGACGACAAATTTGTATTTATTATACCTAAATTATATTATACATCATAATACAGTGTAATATTTTATACTTAGTAGTAATTTGTTTTTCGTTCTAAAAGCAAGAAAGTTACACTAGCTTATAATATTTTATGAATTGGTAATTATGTTACAAGACTATTTAGAAAAAAAATATTTAAACAACCGTGAGCGAATACTTAATAACACAACAAAAAGACGACAATTATTTCCAGATGCTCGAAAACAGAAAAAATAATGTTCCGCGGGTGGACCGGATGAAGATTATTGGTTGGCTGAACCTTTGATTAACATATTAACACCAGAAGAACTCGAAGAAAAAAAAATGATTTTCTTTTATCATTAGACAATGCTAACAAAGCTCAAATTGAATTGTTAGAAATTGTAAAAAGATTAAAACCTTTGTACTCCCAGTATGTGATTGATGAAATGGCTTTAGAACAGAACAAAGTAGTGATACGGTTACCTCCTTACCATTGCGAGCTTAATCCTATTGAGTTAACATGGTCAGTTGTAAAGAATCATGTTAAGTCCAATAATAAAACTTTCAAATTGCCCGACGTGCGTAATCTCTTAATTGAAGGTGTACATAAAGTAAATGCAGATATGTGGAAAAACTTTATCAGCCAGACGATCGAAGAGGAAAATAAATTTTGAACCTTGGATAATGTTGTGGATGAATTGTCAGCAGAACAACGACCTCTTGTTTTGACTATTGGAAATTCTGGTGTTGATGATGATTTTGACGATGATGATGGCGATTTGGCTACTCCCCTGTAGTATATAATTATTTAATTAGTATTTTTAAATGTATAAATTATGTATAGTTGATGACAAAAATGACTAAAATTTGCATTTGAAGTTTTGTATATAATAGGTATATACTTTGTATATACTTGATACAATTTTTAAATTTAAGTTACACATTAAATTAAATATAGTAATAAAAAGTGATTTACGACCATATATTTGGTCCAGTTACTTTCGTTAAAACTCATACTAGTGGGTGTTAATATATATTTATAGCAATATAGTTCAAGTACAATTTACATAGAAATATGTTAAATTTTCATGAAAATTATACATATATTTTAAGTAAAAATGTAATATTGTAATTTATTCAGGATGCCTATACATATATTTTTAATTATTATTAACATTATCCAGAAAATGATTCTATAAATGGAACATCCTATAATATATCAAATATATGATTTTTATATTATAATTATATATAAATTATACTATATACTCGTATATTTATATATAATATTAAATTGTATAAACCTTTACCAGCACAAATAGTTACTATGTACATTATATTACTACTCACTAATGACCGATGGACAGTCCCCACCGATCGTAATATAATACTTATGACTAAACACAAGGTACATAATATAATATGAATGCTGAATATGCAATAATTGTACATATTATTATACTGTAAATAAAATTGTATTATGGTAAATTATTATTATTTCTATGATTTTGTCAGTTTTGTTTTTTTAATAAATTACCATTATTTAAAAATCTAATCTAAAAAAAAAAAATGTTTTTTTTTTATTATTTAAATACTTGCTAACTTGAGCGCGATGTGTGCAAAATTTTAATATGAAATAACGAATTATGGTATATTTACTGCTAACGCCACCGCTGTGTATATCGTCAACCATCGTCATTGATCGTCACGCTTCGGTCAAAATGTAGACGCATGGAGGGGATACGACCGCCACCCGCCGCTGGCGACGACGACGATTTTCATTTTACATGCGCAGAACCGGCATGATCTCTCGTGGAACAGACAATACATAGTTTTAAATACTGCTATATTTATTCTATTAGTAAAAATCAAATTAAAATACCTTTTGTTCTATGCCTGGAACAGTAAAGAACTCAACTATTTCAGAATAAGAGCCATTTAGTTTACACCCTAATTGTGCCATGGTCGACAAATTGGTGGATGTTCCGTCACATGTAACAGTCGGTGCTTTTAGATTGAAGAAAATATCCAATTGGAAATTTCCACTTGCCATTTAAACATACCAACATAAAAACAAGTGCTTCAGTAGCATACGTTTCTTGTGCTTCTACTTGAATATTACCAAAATCACAATAACCTAAAAACCTATCTTTACTAGCATCATAAATAATTTTTTTATGTATGGCCATCGCATCAAAAACCAAATTGCAATCATGATCTACAGGAGGAATATGTTTTTTTATAAACATAAAAACTTCCTGGAAAAATCCAGGCTCTGCGTTAATTGATGATGTCCAGTTAGTTATTGATGAAGGATGAGGCAAACTTAAAATTGTTCTATAAAAGATGATAAAAGTTATTTATTTAAGAAATTAAATATTTGATTAGATAGGTATCATTAAAAATAATTTGGTTTCTCAAAATTACTTAATTACCTACCGACAAAAATTGTACGCTTTAGGGGGATAATAGTGCAGAGTTAAAGCCAGTTGTTTAATTTCTTTAGTATATCTTTTACCTTTAGTTTTATTGCAGTTTTTTACTTCATTCTTAAATAATAAGTCAATACATGAACCTATTCCATTGATATTTTTAATTAATAAGTGCCATAAAAAAAAAAAGTTAGAAGTTACCATTGAAATTGCCTAGCATTAAATTTTGTTGTTCAGAATCAATAAATCCTTCATTTTTTAAATTTTTCAATAAGTTATCTAAATTTGTAATTTTTTTTTCTTTTCGTCGTAATTTTTGACGTAATATCTTAATTTTATGTTTCAATAAAAATTCATTTGTGTAAGTATTTGTAGTTTGAACTTCTGTATCACGACTTTCAGTTACAACTGTTTGATTATCATTTAATTCTAAATCAGCTTGATTGAAATTATTATCATTTGAAGTAGGCTCATCTAAAACAATGTTTAAAATAAATGATGAAATAAATATTAATATTATAAATAAATAAATAAAAACTTGAAGAAGAAAGATAATTAATTTGCTTAGGTAGGTTTCTAGGTTTCTTGGTCTTCTGTTGATAATATGCTGGAAATGCTGGAAAAATAGACGGAATAGCATTTATTTTTAATAATGGTCTGGAAGCACTAGGACGAATTTGATAACCATTTTCACTAAAATGCATTCTAAAAATACGACTCCACTGTTTTGGTACAAAGTTTTTCCTTTTTATTGCATGTATCCATTTGTTCAATAATTCTTCATTTTTAAAAGGAAAACTAAAAAAATATGTATAGGTTAAAATATTTCTTGATTTTGAAATTATTCAAATATACTGTAGTTACACGTACTGAAAAAAGTGAGTTGAGTCATTGTTTTTAGATCGATTTGAACATCCATAAGCAACACAAGACATAGGCATAATTATTTAATATTACCTATTAATTAAATAATAAAAAATATATAATTAATTTAAATAATGTTCTGGCATTCTGCTACTTGCAAGTGCCATCCGAGAAAATGGCGGTTTCAAAGCGGCAAGCTTCAAGTGATAAGAGAAATTCGCTTTCTAGTATTATACATAGATAATAAAAGAATGGATAGGACATAAGAGCTTATCATAAGAAAATTTAGTGATACATTTTTGAGGTTATATGGGGCAAATAATGATAAAAAATAATAATATTTTTTCCCTTTATTAATTTAAATAATCTATTATATAAAAAAAATTCTTGTAAATAATAAATAATAATAATAATGTGATAGTATATACTATATACTTATCCATGTAATAACAAATAATAATAGTGATAATTTCATTCATGTCTAAAATGAACGAGTTTAGTCAATTTACTCCGGAGTTTTAGTTGATCGTTTGCTTTTCTTACTTCGTGAAATAAACGGATATTATAATATATAATACAAATATTTTTAATGAGGTAATCTCTATGTGTATCAAACTGTTGAGTTTGGTCAAATAACATATGTATGTCATTGTTTACACATGACATGTTATTAAATATTGAATATTTGTTATGCAATTGTAATTTAACTTTAACTATGAAAAACTGGAGAGATTTTTTCTTATTGATAAATTCAGTCGAATACTGCCTAAATGTTTTCTCTGACTCTATGCAAACTGTCTGTAGGCATTTACTTGGTTTCTTCAAACCACCTCTGTCTTTAATCTCTGCTAGCTTATTTTCATGTGATGTTGAAGTTAAACTATTCTTACAAATATCGCAAACAATTTTCTTTTCCAACTTCATGGCAACAAATCCTCCAATATATGTTGAAACATCTTCAACGTAGGAACTTAAACGTGCAACTGAGCCAAAATAGTCATGGTCATGACTTATTTCGATTACGTTAATTTGTGCTGTTTCAGATGCATCATTTTTTAACATGCTATTCACTGATAGAGTTTTTGTGGTGTCAAGAATACTACAATTTCCATGCATAGAACCAACTATAGTATTATGTACCAATAATCGTTTATATGCCGCTTGGAACTGGCGGCATGTTGGGTTATCATTATAGCCTCCTCGGCTACGCACAGCACTAAAAAATGTCTCCAAATGATCCTGACTGAGTTTGTATGTAATGAGAAACGTTATATGACATTTCAATTGTAATATTGCAAACAACTCTAGTGCACTGTGCATACCCATGACCATTCCTCTAAAACCAGTCTTCCTTTTTGATTGTACAATTTTCAAACCATCCATAAACTCTAAATTTTCAATATAAATAGTAAATTCATTTGTAAATGTTTTATATTGGTCAAATGTTGTATTAGAAATAGCACTGTTATAAGGTTTTTTAGAATATAATTTTCTACTATTCATTATGTCAAATGCATTATTAACCATACTACAAAATTCAGCAGTTGCTTCACATCCTTCAAAATTTGGATCTTCATTCTTCAAGTACAATAATGCATCACTTACACTTTTACTTAAAACTTGGCTAGCTAAACGAACATTCATTTTTTCATTTTGATACTTTACATGTCTTGATGTTAATTTGGTCGCTAATCTTAAACCTTCTTCTTGCTCTTTTTCAAACAACTTTTCTATAAACTTCCATTGTATAAGCTTTCCATCACCATTTTTTAATAATTTTTTATCACCAAAAGTATTACGAATTAACTTAATCATGTGTGCTTGATCATAGAAAACAAGAATTTTTTCAAATGTATTTGGATTCTGAATATAAGGGGTTTTTGTATTAAAATCAGCACCTAATGAAGTACACATACTTAGATTTACTGAGGCCCCATCAAAGGTTACTGAATGGAGATTTGCTCCAGTTTCAGTAATAAGGTCAATAGCTTTAGCAAGTAGATTTCCTCTTTCTATTCCAGTCAAGCCGTCAATTAAAAAATATCCAACAGGGATTTTCCAATACCCATTCAGACCAACAACTAGAAAAACTAACGCATTTTTTGCCATTGGTAGTTCATCACAATCATAGACTACATTTGTACCCATATTAACATGACCATAAACATTTTGATGAGTGTCAATTTCAATATGGCGTTTTATACACATCTCGTCTACAGTTAAATTGCAATAAACATGATCAGCCGCTACTTTTTGTTTTATTGCTTGTAATGCCTCTAATGTAAACCCTGGTTTACCATCTACTACTGTGTACCATCTCCTTAACGTTCTGGGGTGTGGTAAAATATTTGAGAACGAATTTCTGACATATAAGTATGCCCGGGGTGAATAATACTGCAAAGTTAAGGCAAATTCACGGATTTCTTTAGGAAAAGAGAATTGTTTTTCTGAACAAGCTTTTTTTACAATTGATTCCAAAGTATCTGAGCCCATAGCCTATTAACAAAGTGAATATAAAACAATTGCTTAAATAATTGTGTCTTCGAAAAATTGAATACTCATATATTTTATGCACATGGTGAGTTTATATTTAATATTGGTGAATTTACTAAAAACACACTTTATTACAATTAAAATTACATTTTATTTTCTAGTAATGACAATCAACCATTTAAAATTATAACGTACAACATGCACATATAAATTAAAATATCATATGAAACTGACGCACAAACACAGATAATGGTCTTACAGTTTATTTAAAGGTCAATTCACTCTAATATTAAAGCTAAAAAATTTTTATTTTAATAAAACTTTTGCCCAGGACACAGAAATTGGGTAGGATACACAAGATGAGTTGATAGATTAGGCATTATAGGATAGATTTTGGGATTATTTTATATTATAAAAAAAAAAATTATGAACAATCTTGTATTAAATTTTCATTTCTTAACTTTGAATACAAAAATTTTTATACATTTTCAACTACAAAATAATTTGCGAATATTTGTGATTTCGACAAATTTTATCGATTTTTGAACTTCAACTGGTTATAAAAAAAAATTGTGCCTATGCATTTGAATAATTTTTGAATCGCTTTTAGATAAACTTATGCAATTGGTATAAACTTATAAAATTGGTGAGTATATCATAAGTTTTTACTGATATTTTCTTTTTCAAATGTATTATAAAAAAGTAAAATATTAGTAAAAGCGCATGAGATGCCCTCGATAATATTATGTCCTTTATATTTTTTTATACATTACACAATATGTGTTTATATCTAACCTCTAAATTAATTGCCGCATTTTCAGATATCAAACTCTTGTTTTTGAGTTCTTTAACTATATTAGTTAAAGAATCTACTCTTTTTTTTAATCGTACATTGTTCTGAGTTAAAAGTTTATTTTTAGTTCTTAAATTTTTAACAGTATTCTTAACAATTGTTAGGTTTCTTTTTCTACGTTTTGGTGTTAAAAAATCATTTTCTTCCAAATCACCAATTCTGCTTGAGCTCATATATTTCTTTTTGACACCACTAAAATCAAGAGACCTGAAATATTGATAATTTAGTATAAACGGTAAAACAATAGTATAGGTTAAAATGGTTGATAATACCTTTTAATTGTATTTGTTGGAGATTCATTTGAACTGTCAATATGAGTTACTATCTGTGTATTAATGTCACTATTGTCACTACAATAATCAACATCAATTAAACTAAAAATAAGATTTAAATAGTGTTGTTATTTAGGTAATAATTATTAGTATATACATATAGTTGTAAAAAGTAATTTTATACCTGTTACTCATTGAATTCTCATTTTCTAAGGATGTTTCACATGTAGTTACTTTGTCTTTCACTTCATTCCTATAAATCAATAAATTAAAACATTTAATAAAAACATTTAAATATCTTAAATTACTAGAAATGAATATTATAAAAACAAATATTTACATTAATGGAATTGCGTCTACTTTTAAAATTTTCCGTTCATTACTAAAGGTAAAATCATCTGGAGAAAAGTGAGAACTACAAATTCGATGCCAATCTTTCACATCCTTTATATTCAAACATTCGATCCAAATTGATCGTCTAGTTGCATCCTTTGGAAACCTATAATTAAGTATGTCAAAGGTATAAACTTATAATATCATATTATTATTATATAAATCAAAATTTAAATTTATGACTCACTGATGAAAACTGACGTGTTTGTGTGTATTTGATGCATTATAACACAAAATACAACGGTGTACCATTGTACCAGTTAACAAGACACAAGTTCCAGACACAATTGGCAGTTGGCACAGAAGTCAGAACTTAATTCAAAATTTTAATTATTGTTGTAATATAACTGATAGTATCATACTATCATTTCATATTATTGTTATTCAATAAAACAGTTTTTGTACATAACCTTAAAAAAGGCCCCATATCGTCTTTCTCTCTTAGCGTTCTCTCTTCCCCAAAAAAGCACTAGGCCCCATATGAAACTGGCATAGGCGTGTCCTATCCATTCTTTTATTATCTATGGTATTATATAGACATCTGTGATAGAAGTCTGTGGTCGTTTATCGTCTCCCGTGATAACGCTGACGATATTGTTTGGGCCGGGTGCGTACAATAATAATACGCGCGCCCGGACACCGTATACGCGTTTACACCACCTGAACGACCTAATGCCGAATCCGTCGACCACACCGTGTGTAAGTGTGTATTTATGTATGTAGCTCAATCAGAATGGTTGGGTTCGCCGCGCAATTCTGATGAGCTACGTAGTGATGGTGGGTGTGTAGGTTTGTATATGTGTTGTGTGTATTTAAAAAACTAAATGAACAAGGTGACTAGAAACTAATAAAAATGTTAAACAAATTGGTAGGTAAGTAGTAATAAAATACGGGTTCTGGACCCAAAAATAAAAATTACAGGGAAAAAATATTGCTCCAAGGGGCGTTTTCTACATATTTTTACCGTGTAAAAAAAAAATATTCCAAATATTTATAAAAACGGGTTCTGGACCCAAAAATAAAAATTACAGGGAAAAAATATTGCTCCAAGGGGCGATTTCTACATATTTTTACCGTGTAAAAAAAAAATAATCCAAATATTTAAAATTTTTTTGTTCTTTCATAAATTCATACCAAAATTATAATATTAAACATTACAACTATTAAATATGTTCTTCACGAAGCTTAAATTAAGAAAATTATAAATCTTAATTTCAAATTAATAATAAAGTTATGATTTAAAAAATAAATATGTATTCAGTAAAATTTTAAGTCATTAGAGTCTACAGAACATTTCATAGTTTTAAAATTTATAGATTTTTTCTCTAAAGAAAACACCGATATGTTCTAGACCCTAAAATAAAAACTACAGGGAAAAAATATTGCTCCAAGGGGCGTTTTCTACATATTTTTACCGTGTTAAAAAATATAATCCAAATATTCAAAATTTTTTTGTTCTTTCATAAATTCATACCAAAATTATAATATTAAACATTACAACTATTAAATATGTTCTTCACGAAGCTTAAATTAAGAAAATTATAAATCTTAATTTCAAATTAATAATAAAGTTATGATTTAAAAAATAAATATGTATTCAGTAAAATTTTAAGTCATTAGAGTCTACAGAACATTTCATAGTTTTAAAATTCATAGATTTTTTTTCTCTAAAGAAAACACCGATATGATATTCCACGACATGACAGCCACCAATTGCTTGGATTCGAATCGTTAGAATGCGTTACAAACCGTAATAGTAGCACACGTTTTAACGTGGAACTCGAAGAGTCACTGGAACTTTGCCATCTGCGTACTAGGTCGGTGTACAACCTAACAATTATTACTTCTATCGAACGTGTTCACGTATAGTAAATTTTACGAAAATATCGGTGTTTTTATTTTAAGAAAATATAAAAACTATAGAACTTCATTTTTAGTAAGAATTCACGATTTTTTATAAATGTAGTATTCATTATATTGTAACACTGATTAGTTTTAGTTTTTTCACATTATTATTAATTTTTTTACAAGAGTGTTAGTTTATTGGAAACTATTAGATTGAACAGTCATTCTTATAAATATAAGTACTTTTTTTCATAAAATTAAAATATATTGTATTATTTATAATGAATCAATTACATAATGAAAATAGTTACTTCGAATTATTAGAGCTGGTTAAGAACTCTCCAAAACCACAATTTTCAGAATATGGAACATTTTCAAACCGATTACATTCGCTACAAGAATTTTCAGCTCCGACATTAGATAAAATGCAATTAGCTGACGCAGGATTTTTTTTTAAAACAAGCGATTGTGTTCAGTGTTGGACTTGTGGAGTAATTCTCGGTAATTGGGTAAGAGGTGATTGTCCGTTTAGAGAACATGCTAAATATTCAAAAAAATGTCCCTTTATATTATTAAGTAAAGGTAGTAAATTTGTAAATCATGTTAATAATAGTTTCATGTACAATGATTTAAATTCATTCTCTGCATATGATGTAATTGATGGATAAAATTGTATGATATACTTATATGTTAAATATAATATGAAAAAAAAAAAAAAAACGTATTTTATATTTTCATTCTCTTACTACTTATAATTTATATATTATTATTTAACCTTATTATTTCCGTGAACATGTGTCTCAATGGTTAAGGCGTGTAATTTATAACATACTTTAATAAGTATAAATAATATAATTTAGAGTAGGGATAAATAATCAATTTACAGGTACTACATTCATTGGTATGGAATAAAGTAAGTAATAATAGTAAGTAAGTAATAAAAGTAAGTATATAATAAATTTAAAATCTAAAAATAATTTACTATACGCCTTAATTAATGAGACATATGTTCATATTTTTTTTTCTTTTTCATCAATTTTTTATCACTGTTAAATGTATAAACATAGATAAATCTTTATTTTGTACACATATAACAATTATTATGTTTAAAGGTTATTTTTATAAAGTAATTATTCTTGATTTTTCAATGTATGATAATTATTTAGTATGTTTGATACAGCCAACAAATAATTACATGTGTTCGCAAAACATTGTTTATTTTTATTTTTTATTTTTTTTAGTAATGCCTTATTCTTAAGTTAATGATATTAGCATAGATTTGAAGTTTTTAAGTGTGAAAAAAAAAATATTATTTAAATATATTTTAGAAAAAAAAAATCTTAGAAAATTATCAAGGATTTCAAAGCCACCCAGATATTTTCACAACGAATTTGACTATTAATATTAAAAACAGACTATAATATTTTCAGTAATGGCTTCTACAACAGTATGTAAATCAGTTTTCAGTATTCAACCTTTCAATAATAAAAAAAATATATCAATCGGATTTTCAGTTGATTATAAAATTGAAATTGTTGTTTCGCTTGTATGTGAGTTAACCAAACAAACTCTAAAACTAAATCAAGAAAAATGGAACTACTTAATGTCTGAAACTAATTTTATTTTGTTACTCAGTAAACTTTTTACTAATTCTAAACGAACAATTTTAACTGAAAACGTGTTTTATTCAACTAATGCAAATAATGAATCTCTTACATTACGAGTTGATAACAACCGTATAACTTTATCTCGTAACAATTTATTACGTATGAAACAGCTACAACCTTGCATTGATGCTTGTATTTTTACGAAACAAAATCAATTAATTATGTATCAAACTTGCTTTGATTTTATCATTTCATCGGTTAAACAAGATATTGAAAATTTACCAAATTCATGTCAAAGGAGAGAATTTACAAGTTCGTATGTTCAAAATTATGAATTCAATTTAAGTAATATACGCTATGAGGATAAATATTTTATTTTAGAACTACAACAATTTCATTATGAAAAGATATCAGATATGATATTAGAAGACATAAATACGAATAACGCTTCTAAACCATCTTCTCCTTAAATGTATCATACTAAACATTTGTTATTGCATTAACAATCAATATATACGTTTGAAAGGTATTCCTAATTAAGAAAATACTTTTTTAATTATATAGAAAAGGAAAACGTCGTATATCATATAAAAAATAAAACATAATTTAATAAAGATGTATTTTTTTATTTTTTATATTTTATGAAAATAAAATATGTATATTATTATTTAAAAAATGAATTAAAGTAATTATTTATTAAAATATTAATTTTCATGTTTTATCTTAAAAAATAGTGGAAAAATATTTTTGAAATAAAAACTATAGAATCGGTTATTTATCTATTTTGTGTTTGGATAATTTTCTCTTCGGATCATTGGCAAATCTCTCTGACACAACTTCAATCAATTTATGAAAATTATTACTTATATTTTTATCCTTACTATTTTGTTGATCCGTGTATAATTTTATAGAGCAAGACGCATGTTTCCATCTAAATAATTCATAAAATATAATTATTATAATATTTCTTTTATTGTAAAACAATTTTTATTACCTGTTAGAACTAGATATATTTTCTATATCAGCCACTTTATAATGCTGAAGAACCCAATAATCTTGTCGGCCAGTCATAGGATATTTGAATACCAAATTATGTCCATCTTGTTTTGCAGTCAATGTATTAGTGGATTCGTCACTTATGTTTTCGTCCTCAACAAATTTTCTTATTTTATCCATGTAAGACGAATTTGGCTAAACAAATGTTATTGAATACAATTTTTTTAGTAAATTATAGTATATTAATTATAGTAACAAATATGAAAACTTAATAGTTACCTTCTCTAGTTTATTTTTTTTTAGATTTATGACCGATTGAGTTTTTGTTCTTTTACCATTATTTTTATTGTTACGGGTTTTTTTTTCACAATCACTTGATTCAATAAACTAAAAAATTAATTATAGGTAATTATAAAAAATAAGTTTATATTTTACATAACTATTTTACTTACGATTTCGCTAGAAGACTCTTCATCATCATCCGACACTGACGTATATTTTTTCAAGTTTTCCATCATAAAATGTATAAAACTTTAAAAAATATAAAAATTGATAATTCAATATAACTGTTCAAGTGTAAATATGTAAATGATACAGTAGCCGATTTTTAATTGTCTTATAAAGGTTAAAAAATAAATAAAATATGGAGTCAGGTGTTACATAATTATGATAATTCGGGAAAATTTTAAATATAATCATAATATGAAGGTGTAATAAAACATCGTATGATTTTATCCAAAAACGCATATTTTGCAAAATTAATTATGTTATTATACTCGTATATGAAGGTGAAATAAAGAATAACATGATTAAAAAAATTGTATAATTTTTTGTAAAAAGCTTATTTTGCAAATTAATAATGTTACTCTAATCTTCAAATAAATATATATGAAGGTGAGATAAAGAATGGCATGATTAAAAAAATCGTATAATTTTGTAAAAAGCTTATTTTGCAAATTAATAATGTTACTCTAATCTTAAAATAAATATATATGAAGGTGAGATAACGAATGACATGATTAAAAAAATTGTATTAATGATGTAATTATAATCTTAAAATATTAAGGTGAGATAAAGAACCGCATGATCCATATTAAGGTGACCAAGTTCAGAAGTGGTGTAATTTTAATAATAATCAGTTTTCGCTAATTCTTATTATGTTTAGTAAATTATGATTCAGTAGCGTTTTAAAAGTAAGCAGAGACATCCATCAATTCCTCAAGTGAAATTCCTTCAAAATGTAAGTATTTGTTTTAAAAATTATTTTACTTAAAATTACTTTTATGTTATTACTAATTTGTACACAGTTTTATTTCACACAAAAATAATTTACATACAGTCTTATTCTACACAAAATAAATTTTACGCATTATTTAAAATTACTTTTAAATTATTATTAATTTGTACTAAGTTTTATTTCACACAAAAATATTTTACATACAGTTTTATTCTACACAAAATAATTTTTATACATTACTTATAAATAAACGAAGTGAAAGCAATTATGTTACACTTGTACTAGCATAGTTCATATAACATTTTTAAATATGTATTATGTGTTTGGTATATCAGAATTTTTTATTAAGATATTATAACTTACTATTGCTTAATAAAGCAAAGTTTGATATGATTTAAATTAATTAAAACTACTATTATTACCAAATAAATTAAATATCAAACCATTTTAGAAAATATAAAAAAAATTAAAATTAAAAATGTTTCATTTCATGCACTTTATAAGAATATTATTATTTCAGGAATATTGGAAAAATTAAAATCATCGTAGCTGATTTTGAAATTTTCAACTATCAAAAAAAAGATTTAATATTAATATCCGCCGCTTTTACAAAATATAACATTAACGAAGAAAATAGAATTTATAAACTACCTACAAGATAAACCACTCATTGTTACTTCAGAGGGTAGAATAACGTTAATGAATTATCATATATACGAAAAAACAAAATATTTATTGAAAATTGTATTTAAAAATAATCCTATACGACTTGATACGGTCTTAAATGAAATAGAACAATCTATGAAAAATAATTCAAATAATTTAACTGTAAATTATTTAAAAACTCATTTTAATAATAAATCAATAATTTTATGGAATGGTAGTACAGATAGAAGTATATTATTAAGATTGGGTATTGATTGTATTATGTTTAACTTAACTGCATATGATGAATATAATAATAAAATGTTTTATTTAAAGTTAATAAATTATAATACTAAAAAATTAATATTTATACATAAGCTAGAATACGTTAATAAAAATGGAAGGCTATTATCATTATTTGAGACGCATAATTTAATTTGTAAAAATAACCATAATATAAAATGTTCACATGAACCTATAAGTGATGTGAAATTCACCAAATGTATTGTGGATTTCATTATATCTATAGACAAAAATATTATAAACAATTTTTATGTATAATTATTGATACATAAAATATGTAAAAATATATATTTTTTTTTAATTCAATAAAAATGTTTTCATTATATAAAATTATAAATATGTGGAACAACCTCAGGAACAGAAAAATGATGAAGAGTTGTGTTCCAAGTTTGAACTAATGCATTTGACAGACCATACAAGCTTATTAGATACATATATTTTATTATATGTGATGTTAATTTCATATGGATTAAGAAATACCATAATAAAATAATCCATTTTATTTATTATAAAATTAATTCCATTTGTTTATTTATTTTATATTTTTAATTTTTAATTTACAGAACCTGCAATTTTATTATACTAATTTTAGTTATTTTGTTTACAGTTTTACAATTATCAATTATCAATTATCAATTATTTATTATCAAAATATGAAAAGAATAACCAAGTCCACTCGATTAGCAGTATCTGACGATGATCTAGTTGAAATAGAACGATTTAAAAAAATATCAAAAACTTTTTATTTGAAAAACAAAAACAATTTTTTAGATTATACACAATTTTTAAATTATAGTTTAAAATTTTTAATATGTAAATTAAAAGAATTAACTTTAAAAACAGCTCTTAAAATTAATATTTATGTTGATAGCGTGTACGAAAATTTTTTAACTATGGAAAAAAAAGATTTTGCTTTTAAAACTAATAATGAACTTATACAAAATAATTCAGGTTTTTCTAAAATTTTAAAAAAAATGTTCAATAATATATTAGAAGAAGAATCAAATTTTCAAACAAAAGACAGTGGATGGACTTTAAAAAGTATTGATGGATTACAACTAAGAGTCAACCGCGTAAACCCTCTTAAGGCTTCTTCTTATATAGATTTACCAACAAAAATAAAAAATAAAAAAGCTGTAGTAAATGTAAAAAAATAAAGATGAAAAATGTTTTAAATATTCAGTACTAACAAAGTTTTGATAATCGATTACATATAGAAAGATACAGTATTAAGTATTTTAATTCTATACAATTGTGAACACGTTCGATAGAAGTAATAATAACAATCTAATAGTTTCCAATAAACTAACACTCTTGTAAAAAATTAATAATAATGTGAAAAAACTAAAACTATCAGTGTTACTAAAAACTAAAAATATCAGTGTTACAATATAATGAATACTAAATTTATAAAAATCGTGAATTCTTACTAAAAATGAAGTTCTATAGTTTTTTATATTTTCTTAAAATAACACCGATATTTTCGTAAAATTTACTATACGTGAACACGTTCGATAGAAGTAATAATTGTTAGTTTGTACGCCGACCTAGTACGCAGATGGCAAAGTTCCAGTGACTCTTTGAGTTCCACGTTAAAACGTGTGCTACTATTACGGTTTGTAACGCATTCTAACGATTCGAATCCAAGCAATTGGTGGCTATCATGTCGTGGAATAACATATCGGTGTTTTCTTTAGAGAAAAAATCTATACATTTTAAAACTATGAACGTTCTGTAGACTCTAATGACTTAAAATTTTACTAAATACATATTTATTTTTAAATCCTAACTTTATTATTAATTTGAAATTAAGATTTATAATTTTCTTAATTTAAGCTTCGTGAAGAACATTTCTAATGTTTTTGGTTATTTAAAAAATGAATTATTCCCGTATTTTGATACATCAAATTATCCGGAAAATCATTATTGTTTTAATGAAAATAATAAAAATAAACCAGGTTTTTTTAAGGATGAAATGAAGGGAGATATTTTATTAGAATTTGTTACATTAAGACCTAAATTGTATGCATATCGAACAAGTGAAATGGAAAAAAAGTTAAGGGTGTAAAAAAGTATGTTATAAAAAAACATTTATGTTTTTCTGATTATATAAATATTTTAAAATCGTATATTGATCATAATTTTGATATTAATGAATCAGCTTATCGTACTATGAATTTTATCCAATCAAATAAACATATTGTTTATTCTAAAACAGTGAATATGTTGATTTTAAGTGCAGATGATGACAAACGATTTATTATGTATGATGGTATACACACTCTTGCGCATGGACATTACAAAATTAAATAATTTGAAACATAAAATATAAAAATTGTGGGAAAATAATATTAATTGTTCAAAATTTTATAAATTTAATACTCAGTATAATCAATAAAAAAAATAAAAAAAAAAAAAAATATTTTTTCTATGCATATTTATGTGTTTATAAATAAAAATGTTTACGTACATACACAGAATAACATTTATTTATAATATCTTTTGATGAAATCCATGAATTATGACTTGAATCAAATCCTAACCATTTAACAAAAATTTTATTTTTATTTCTTTTTATAATACGTTCTACTAGATAAGTGTTTGGAAAATCAGTTTTTAAAAGTTCTTGACTATAAAATCGACCAATAACGATATTATTTTGATCATCTTTTATATTATATGTAATTGGATCTGATTGAAAAACTTTTGAAATGGTAAATAGTTCTGTTGACCACTGCGGCTTATAACCTTTATCGAATACATATTTGTTTTTTGAAATTCGAACGATATCATTAATTTTAAATTTAGGTTTATATTTTTTTTTTGTTTTCATTAATTTTAATTTTAATCGTATAGACTTTGTTCGAGCTTCGTGCGGAGTATATTTAACAGTTGAATGTTTAGTATTATTATAATTATGTATTAAATCAGATATTGAATTACACCAATTATATGAACCAGTTGCTGTAAACTTTTTGTAAATTTTATTTTTAATTGTGCGTATTACACGTTCAACTATTGCTGCTTTTATACCACTATATGTCGAATAATGTTTAATATTATATTTTATCATTAATTCTTGAAATTGTTTATTATAAAATTCTGTACCATTATCTGTTTGTAATAATTTTGGATGATTAATTTTTAATATATTTAGCATGCCTTGAGTCACATATTTCGCAGATTTATTTTTTAATGCTTGTACCCAAACATATTTATTATATGCATCTATAACAATTAATATGAATTTAAAACCTTGATTATACTTCGAATACGATTGAATGTCAATAAGGTCTGCTTGCCAGAGATCATCCTTGAATAAAGAAATTATCTTTCGTCTAGGAAATGTTTTTCTAGCAGGTTGATGTAACTCATCTGCAATTTTTTCTAATGCTGTCATTTTCAATTTTTTTGTATTCAAAACATTATTTTTCCAAATGGATCAATATGAATGAATCAATCAATATGAAGGTAAGCGTGTGGGTCGTGTCGTACCAATGATAAAAAACATTTCCACGTACGGCCTCGAAAAATCAAAAGAATGAATATTGATCAACTACAAGAACTTCGACATACAATAAATAAATAGCTCAACAATATCACTGAGAGTTGGCTTTAAGTGATCAGTAGGGCTCGGATGTTTATGAAATTGCATATTTTTTTCTATTTATCCAATTTATTGCTAACCTGGATACAAATTTGATTCATGTTCTACTGAATAAAATAATGCTATTTTTATTTTGCATATTTTTGCATATTTAGTGGTTTTGTATTTTAAATGCATAATTTTTGATTTTAAGAATATAAATGCATATTTCAAGACAATTTAACGTAAATATTAAATTTACGTATTAATAATGTTCCTTATTAGGTATTTTTACATCGTGCTTGTCTGGAATATTTATTAGATAACGATTTAATAATAGAATTTTGTATACACTTCATGCCATGAGTATGTGGCGACGACCAGGCCACGTATTAGTACGATTTTAATCGCCGTGTTTCCCGGTCGGTCGTTAAGAGTACCTATTATTATTTATATTTTTCCGCGGTCAGTTGTACTTTTATTTAAAAATGCCGAAATGTAAGTCGTCTTGTTCAATTCGTCTTAAAAGTTTTGTAGACGAGTTTGGAAACGATGTTTTTTCTACGGATGGAACAGTTTTGTATTGTAAAGTGTGTGAAATTAAAGTTGGATCTGAACGTCGCTTTACCGTCGAACAACACTTGAAGACAGCCAAACATATTCGCACAGCTGATCGACAGAAACAAACTCAGTCACAACAACTAATTTCCAATGTGGTCGGTAAAAAATCATCATTTTACATGGATATGTGTAGAGCGTTTCTTGGAGCCAATATCCCTTTCCACAAGGTGAATAATAAAATATTTCGTAATTTTTTAACAAAATATACAGGTAAAGAAATACCAGAAGAGTCAACTTTACGCAAAAATTATTTAACTGATTGTTATGAAGAAACAATTAAAAAAATTAGGAATGATGTCGTTGGCAAAAAAATATTTGTTTCTATAGACGAAACAACAGATTGCGAAGGCCGCTACGTAGCAAACGTGATTATTGGTATTCTTGATAAAAATACGCCGGGTAAATTGTATTTATTGAACTCTGAAGAGTTAGATAAAGCAAATTACTTCACAATTAGTAAAGTTTTTGATCAATCGATGTTTCTTTTATGGCCAGAAGGTATTCGTCACGATGATGTGCTTTTATTTGTTACTGATGCCGCCCCCTATATGATTAAAGCTGCAAATTCGTTAAAAGCGCTTTATTCAAAAATGGTGCACGTCACCTGTCTTGCACATGCGCATCATAGAGTAGCGGAAACAATTCGTGGAAAATTCAATAATGTAGACGGACTTGTGTCAAACGTTAAAAAAGTATTTTTGAAAGCACCATCACGTTTAGAGATTTTTAAAACAGAAGCTTCTGGTATTCCTCTACCTCCGGTGCCTATAATAACACGTTGGGGAACATGGTTAGAGGCTGATAATTTTACAACTATACAAAATGTATTTTCAAAATTAAACCCAGATGACGCAGTTTCAATCGAAAAAAGTATTAGCATTATGGCTGAGCCAAATTTAGGCCCAAACTTAACATTCATTCAGTCCAACTTTAGATGTTTACCAGTCAATATAACTAAATTAGAATCATCTGGATTAACTTTGTTTGAATCAATTAATGTTGTCAATAATACTAGAGAAACCCTCAAAATGGCCAATGGAAAAGTGGGAAAAGAAATTTACGACAAATTTCAGAACGTCATTGAAAAGAATGCTGGGTTTAAAACTTTGGTGCAGATTTCTAAAATACACTCTGGTGAAGTTGATACTATGGAAGGAATAGAACAAGATTTGAAGGTTGAGGATCTTGCATTTTTCAAGTATGCTCCATTAACGTCGGTAGATGTAGAACGAAGTTTTTCACGTTACAAAAATTTACTTTCCGATAACAGACGCAGCTACAAGTTTGATCAAATTAAAAAAACTATTGTATCACAGTGTAATAACGCTAATAATTTAATAATGTAATAAAATGAACTAACTAATTTTTGTTTTATGAATTGTAATATATTTTTTTGTGCATATTTTGGTGTTTTTATTGACTAAAAATGCATATTTTATAATTTTTAGCGCATATTTTGTTTGCATATTTCGTAATTTTTTAGTGCATAAATGCATGCATATTACAGTAGTTTTAAGTGCATAAACATCCGAGCCCTAGTGATCAGTATATGTCATGAATCCGTGGACTATACTATGTTGATATTACGCTTTGGAAATTAATTGACCAGTCTAATGTCGAGTCTATTTCAGTATATTACATATATTCTACGCTAGATAATTTAATTTTATAACTTTAAACTTATCTTTTTAATGATTTTATGTGATATAAATAATAATAAGTTTTTTAATTAAACATTTCTTTAATTTTTTTTCTTTATACACTAAGTTTCCTCTCACGTAATTCTTCTAATATAGATATAATTTCATTATTAACACCTGTATTACCAGCATTTTGAGATGAAATTAAAAGGTTTAATCTCGTGACTAATTCATTCGGATCGTCATAATAAACTAGCTGTGTGTTAGGTATTACGTCTTTATATAGACTTGAACCTATTTGATCAGATCGTAACGTTTTCCCGAAATCTATTAAGTCCGAGCTATTTCGTAATTCTTCTATAGAATGTAATGAACTATTTTCTAGTGATAAGTCGTCAAGAGATTTACTAACGTTTAATTTATCGTTAGACTTTGAATACTTAAAATTTTTGTTTTGAAGTGTTGGACTGATTAAAGGTTTACTTCGTTTTTTTATTTCATTTATGTTATCAGACTCTTCCATATTCGGCATTATATTTTTGTTATTTAAATAATTTAAATAATTTAATTCTTTTCTGATACGTTCGTATAGAGGTTTAACAATAGAAATCCATTTATTAGCACTATTAGCTTTAGGTTTACCATCTGACTTGAGGTGAACTTTTGTAGATTTTAAAATGTCATAATATGCTTCGTAATCATCATATTTATAATTTGACGGATTTTTTTCACACAATAAAGACCAAAGACCACGAGTCCACGGGTAGCTCTTATCCAAAACCTTTAAATTATTGTTACTGATGGTTACAGGATAATTTGATATTTTAAGTTGTTCATCTTTTTCATCATAATGTAACCCAAACGATTTGTCATAAGTTCTACTTTGAGGAGAAGCATTTAAAAAGTGTTCAAAGTCTGATGATACATCATCTTCTTCATTACTATATCCACCAATATTAATATTCTGAAATTCTGGTTCGTTGTTCATATTTGTTTTTTCTATAATTGTATTAAGGGGGTCAGTTATTGGTTTAAATGTTTCGCGAAAATAATTATTAGAATCTATAACACCTCTTTTCATGTCTAAAACTTTACGTTTTATGTTTTTCTGACAGGATTTTTCTTACTAACTGTTTCGGTATTTTCGAATATGTCTGTGCCAAGTAAAAAATAGAATTTGCACCAGAATGCCTTCCCATACTGAAGTAATCACGAATAGGTGTTTGATTATCACAAATTACATCATCGAATATAAAAATTGAATTTTTTTTAACTAAACTAGGTTTTATAACTTGATCCGCATTTGTAAATGAGTAAAAATTAATTCCTTTAATACTATCTATCAAATTTTTTAATAACACATATTTTTCTTGATTTGGTGTTTTGGAGTATAAATAAATGTTTTCAAATTTTACACCATTTCTATGAGTTATAAGATTAAACATAACATTTGTTTTTCCGGATCCTGAAGGTCCTACAAGTATTCCGCGAATACTGTCTGGTAACAATGATCCATGCCTTGACGGTCTTTTAGTGATTTGTGCATCTACGTTTTTAATGTTTAATTTATCTTTTTGCTCGATTAATTTCATTTTTAATATAAATACTATGTAATTTTAAAACATAAAACCAGTTATATATAATGCGTTCAACTTGTAAGCAAAAAAATGTTAAGACTGGTAGAGGTTTCTTAAATACTGTTATAAATAGACTTCCCTTCGAAGTTCATGTACCCGGGTATCAGTTTTGTGGACCAGGTACAAATTTAAAAAAGAGATTAGCTCGTGGAGATAAAGGAATCAACCCCTTAGATTCTGCTTGTAGAACACACGACATTGCTTACGAAAACAGTAATAATTTAGATATTAGACATAAAGCCGATAAGTTATTAGAAGAAAAAGCTTGGGAAAGAGTTAAAGCAGGTGATAGTTCTAAAAAAGAAAAACTTGTTGCATATGCAGTGGTAAACGCTATGAAAGCTAAAAGAAAAATCGGTATGGGTTATAAACGTGTTAATGAAAAAATGTTGCTGGCGGCGAAGAAAAAAAATAAAAAAACGAAGAAAAATGGTAAGAGAACAATTTTAACACCGAACCAGTTGGGAGGTGCATTACCGTTAGCGTCAATATTAGCAGGGTTATCGGCTTTAGGAAGTTTAGCTTCTGGTGCTTCAAGTGTATATAATGCTATTAAAAATCGTAAGAAGGGTAATGGTTTATATTTAAACAATTCTAACGGAGCAGGTTTGTATTTGAATCCGAAAGGCTTAGGTGTAAAAAAAAAAAAAAAAACGAGGAAAAATTAGCGTTACCCGACAGAGCTCTTACCAGTGAAGATATTATAAAATATGTTAACAAGTTGAAAATTAAACATTTTCGTGGTGTCTTTTCACGAGACAACTTACCTAAAAAACTGTATAAAATCGAGTGTGCAATAATTAATCTAGACTCCTCTTCTGGCGACGGTACTCACTGGGTTAGTTATTATCGGTTTAAAGATAAAATTATTTATTTTGATCCGTTTGGTGATCTTGCTCCTCCGATTGAAATACAAAATTATTTTAAAGGTCAAAATATCTTGTACAATTATACAAATTATCAAAAATATAATACATATATTTGTGGACATTTGTGTATTGAGTTTTTACAATGGATGAACCAATTATTGTGAGGATGTCAGGTAAAAACGGTTCACTAACAACGACTTTTTCTCCTGTTATAAATGTACATGGAAGTTCTGAAATTGCTCTTGTATATTTAAAGTCAACTTATGCTTTTCCAAATAAGGATTGTGTTCACATAAACGGAACAAATAATAGTATGAGAATATCTAATGGAACTAATACGTTAGAAGTTAAAATCATTAATGGTTATTACACGATTCAAGATATAAATAAACATATTTGTGATATAATTGCAAAATCTACTTTATTTAATAATAACGTTATTATATTTAATCTAACTAGTATAGGTTATAAATGTAGAATTAAGTGTAACTTTGATATTGATTTTAATGTTGAAAACAGTTTAGCAAGCACGTTAGGGTTTGAAAAAAAAAATATCATGGTTTCACTAACGAAAATTTAAATTTATATTATCATCAATCAGGAAAAATCGAATACAATATTAACAGTACTAGTTCTATAAAAGTCATGTGTAATATAGCTAAAGGCTCATTAGACAATGGACAGCAATCTCATTCAATATATGAATTTTTTCCTCAACCGATTTTAGAAAAAGAAATAGTCGAATCACCGAATAATTTAATATATTATAAACTTAAGACAGCAGTTATTAAAAAAATAAAAATTGATTTAGTCGATGAGGAAAATAATCCTATTCAAAACTCTGACGCAAAAGTAACGATTATTCTACATATTAGAACTATTAAATCTTAAAAAAAACGGTGATATGAACGAATCAATTACTGTGAGCTTGTCTGGTAAAATGACATCTTTGTCATCAACTTATTTCCCATCGATAAATTTACAAGAAAACTCGGAAATTGCGATGTTATGTTTACACACATATAATACGTTTCCGAACGTGAATGAGACGAATAACAATATTCGAATTATTACACCTACACATAATTTAGATATTAAACTCCCTTTTGGCTGTTACGAGATTGAAGATATCACCCAATATATTTCTAGCAAAATTCATGAAGATAATGAACGTATAAACAGTGTGATGGATAATAATAAAAAATATTATGAACCTATAGATTTTACTATGAACACTGATGTCACTCGTATGAAATGTGTAATTAATTGTAACTATCCAGTAGATTTCACAATCGAAAACAGTCTAGCGAGTCTATTAGGTTTTAAAAAGAAATTATATGGAAATGAAGGTTTTACACATTTTAGAGCATCGAAAAATATTGATATAAACGCTGTTAATTCTATAAAAGTCTTGTGTAATATAGCAAATGGTTCATTCGATAATGGTATACAATCTCACTCGATTTATGAATTTTTTCCTCGTGAAAGGTCGGGTGCTAAAATAGTCGAGTCACCAACAAATTTAATTTATTATAAACTTAATACTGAAGTTATTAATACTATAAATATCAGTTTAGTCGATCAAGAAAATAATCCTATTCATAATTTCGAAGAGAAAATAACAGTTGTGTTACACATTAGACATTGTAAATCTTGAAAAATGGGTTTAATATTTAAGAATATAAAGCAGTTGCAAGCAATCAAACCGATCAGTTGTTCAACTGAATTATCATCAAAAGTATCGAAAAGAAAACCAAGAAATATAAAATTAACTCGTAAAAGCAAACAAATATTAAAACAGTTAGGATTCAAATTAAAACAAAATGCCCGATAGTAATATTTTAGATATTGATTCGAATTATAATACAGATTCGAAAATTAGTAAAATTGAATATCATTCATACATTCCGTATACAAATTCGTTTAAACCTAACGATGAAATACGAATTGGGGTTCAACAAACAGATGTATATCCGTATTTACATGAAAGTTTCCTTTTTATCGAAGGTAAAATAGAAGATCCACTCAAAGTAGATTTATCAAATAATGGATTATCGTTTCTATTTGATCAAGTCCGATTAGAGATTAATGGTGTAGAAGTTGATAGAACCCGTGTACTAGGAATAACCAGTTCTTTAAAAGCATATTTATCATGTACTTTAAACAATTATTATAGTTATCATAATGCAGGTTGGATTTTACAAGATAGTAGTATAGTGAATGATAGTGGAGAATTTAGTTTTTGTATACCGTTAAAATATTGGCTGGGGTTTTTTGAAGATTTTAAAAAAATATTGATAAATGCTCGTATAGAATTAATTTTAACGAGATGTAATAATGATTTAAATAGTTTACATACTAAAGCACTTAATTCAGCAACAACCGGTTCTATAACACTCAATAAAGTAGTTTGGAAAATCCCACATGTTACTGTAGATGATTCAGAACGGTTAAAGTTAATGAAAATCGTAGAAAAAGGTAAAAGTTTGTTTATTCCATTCAGATCGTTTGAAACTTATGAATACCCCGAGCTCGGTAAAACTAAAAACGTGGTTTGGAATTTAAAAACTGCCTCAAAATTAGAAAAACCTCGATATATTATTATAGGTTTACAGAAAAACCGGAAAAACAATATTGGAGTTGATGCTAGTTTTTTTCAACATTGTAAAATAACTAACATTAAAGTTATGCTAAATTCTGTTGTTTATCCGTACGATAATTTAAACTTGAATTTTGATAGAAAAAATTATGCAGTACTATATAATATGTATGCATCGTTTCAAGAATCGTATTATGGTAAAAATGAAGGTAAACCAATATTAAGTCCAGCTACTTTTGAGTCTAAGGCACCGATTGTCGTGATAGATACTTCAAAACAGAACGATTCAGGTACAGCTTCTACTGTTGATGTTAGTATAGAAATTGAAGCTTTGGAAAATCTAGATGGTGTAAGTGCTTATTGTCTTTTAATACATGATCGTATTGTAGAATATGTACCTATTAGCAGAGAAGTAAAAAAACTTGTGTAAATGTATTATCTTAATTTTTTTTAAATGACTGTATACTTAAAATAAAAATGTATAAAATAAAATTGTATGTGTTTTGTGGATATCATGTGTGTGAAGTATAATTGTGTGTATTTTTTTTAAGTATGTGAATGTTTTGTGTGAAATAAAAATAGTGTGTAAATTTAAAAAAATGTTGTTTATTTTTTACACGGTGAAATATGGTGAATTTTAACCGCTAAACTGGTAGTAGTGAAAATATGGTATTAAAAATACCATATCAATTAAAATGTAAAATTAAAAAATTGCTTTAATAATTATTACAAAAAATAAAATGTTATATCCACAAATAAAAATATTTATCACAACAAATGTTCTCTTTTCGATATTTTATACACCTTAAAAATATGTAGAAATTGCTGCTTGGAGCAATATTTTTTCAACGGAAATTTTATTTTTGGTTACAGAACAAAAAAAATTTTAAATATTTGGATTATTTTTTTTTACACGGTAAAAATATGTAGAAATCGCCCCTTGGAGCAATATTTTTTCCCTGTAATTTTTATTTTAGGGTCCAGAACCCGTATTTTATTACTACTTATGTAACCCCTGATTGTGACTTTCCTCCTTCTTTATGGGCAATGTTTACTTTATGATACAATTTACAAGTGACCTAAGATAATAAAAATGGTCCAATTATATTTAATAATATTATTAAACGTCTAAAAAAGCAAAAAGTACGCCCAAAAATCAACATTTTTGACCCAAAAAAACAATATTCTTTGTTAGAATAAGAAATTAGGTGCAGTGACTAAAATACAACAGTGATTCACTATTTCAATCCCCGTATCAAATCTTTCCACAGAAGGTACCTATAGGTTATAGTACTAATGTAGAACTGAAACTACGCTATGAAGTATGAGTATATCCAAATATTATGAGTTAAACACGCCACTTGCAACAGTCTTTCGAGGATGACTTAATGTTGGAAATGTTAGGTATTGATTTTAGATTATACCTACTGGCTACTTATGATTTATACAATTCAGTTAAAAATAATGCTTCTAATACCAATAGGCTACATTGCTTTATAGTTTATATCAAAGGGTGGCCAAACTGCAGCTCGCGTCATAGACCCATGCGGCTCGCATCTATTATTGTAATAGATACAAAACATTTTCCCAAAAACAATTTTTATTATGAATTTATGCATTTAAAGAATTATAATATTTTATTAAATTATAATTTTTGTAATTTATAGAAATCATTAACAAAAAAAATTGTGTCATATTTAAATATATTTATTTTTTATTTTTTATTATTAATTACTGTCTTATTTGTTGAGCGTCATCTTTTTTTTGTAAGTGTTTAGAAGTCGAGAGTATAAGTTGTTAGAGCATTCCTGATCAATTCTGTTAAATTTTAGCGATTTGTTATATTATCTTATTTATTATTAATATTATATAAATATGACCTTACTTTTAATTTCGGCTTTTCCCTATTTATTAATATATTGGGCGACTCTCGAGTCACTTTTCGCTGGCCACCCTTGCTTTATAGTATATAGGTATTTTTGATCAAATTTATGAATGTTTAAAAAACATTTTATTTCAGACTAATATTCAATTTTAGTTAGATTATGTGTTTGTAAGAAATTTGAACAAGAAGGTAGTAAGAAAAATTTGCTGACAAGATGATATGATTATAATATGATGATATGATAACATGAATAATTTACGTAAATATTATATGTACAATTTATTGTATAGGAGAGATATAATATGCCTAATTAAGAGACTGTAAAATGAGTACCTACTTCTTTCAATTAGCTGACAAAACGATTGTATCTTATCTGTAATTTTGAGTCACAATAAAAACGCATAGATTGGGCACCTACCTACAATATTATTTTTAAATGAAAACAATGATATATCATCATAAATAAATAATTAATCACACAGAAAATTGTTTTCTGTGCAGCTAAAAATTTTCTTAATTATTACAGTAAATGTTCATAACATATTATAACTAATAACTACCATAAGTTGATTAAATACCAAAGAAGTCTAATAAAATTATCTAGATAAAAAATGTGCATTGAAAATTTCATAAATTAATAAATATTGTAAAAGAGTAGTTACTTTTGTTACCAGTTGTTAAGGAAATTAATGAAAAATAAGTAAAACCATTTTGGCGCTATGGCCGTTATAGAATAATTTGTGAATATGGTAAATTTACCTAATAAAATTATCTTTATTAATTTCATGTCATACAAACCATAAAAAAAATATTTCAATGGCCTGAATAAGGAAGAAATCGCTAGTGTACTCGAATACACTAAAAGTATTTAAAAATATTCTCATAATATCTTAAACAATTTCTGAAATAGTTTCAATTTAAGATTTTTGAAGTGAAAATATATTATTACAATCAGCCTCTCTATTATTTATTATTTATTATTATGAATTATTTTTTGATATTCACAATAGTTTTTTTAATTTTTGACATAAACTGCCGCAAACATTAAAAAAAGTAAAACAGTAAAATATAACCAAAAAAAAAGATTTGTATTAGATTAGTTTTAATCATTCAGTTTCAACTCAAATGTATTCGCGTCAGAAACTTAAAATTCTCACCAAATATTAATAATAATACACCAAATAAAAATAATAATAATTTTGAATTGATGATATTTTCAAAAATATTGAACCACTTCAGGGCAAAATCTTAAACTTCAAAAAGATTAAAAATTTTTTTTTATGAACTACCAAATATTTTGAATTTTAAATCCAGTAAAATGTTGAATTTGCTAAAAAGTTCACTACATTATATTTTTCTATGTTAAAATTATTTATTATATTTCATAAAAATTATAGGAAATAAATTATTTTATGTGTTATTATTTTTTTATTATTAATTATACGTGTTTAAGGTTTGAATTTCGATAAAACTGATTTATTATTTAGAAAAATATTGATTTTTTTCCAATTAAAATCTTAAATATTAGATGACGTTATGAACTCTTCATAAGGCAGACATTTTCTATTGTCGAAAATTTTAACACACATTTCTCTATTTATGCTTCAATTTGTATGAAGACTAACTTCATACGCAGTTAAATAATTTAAAATTAATATTATGACTCTTTTTACTTAAGTGTAATATTTGTTTTATTTCACAATAACGTTGTAATATTGTATAATTAATTATTACAAACGAAGATTTTTATAGTGATATTAAAAAATTTAACTTACTTGTTGACAATATACTGTACAACTGCGGAATAACCGGTAATGAAAGAGCCGACTTACTTGCCAAGGAAAAAGCCAATAACCCACACCAACTAACTGTGTGGAATATTAAATCCGACAAAGATATTAAAAAAATTATATACAACCAAATCAAAAATATCTGGCAAAAAGAATGGCTCAAAATGAATAGTAAATTAAATGAGATAAAAAGAACCATCGAAAAATGGAATAACCCTATGTCACTCAAAAGAAGAGAGGAAGTCGTACTTAATCGCCTCAGAATAGGCCATACGCATCACACACATGGCCACCTCATGAAAAAAGAGCCACCAAAAATATGCCTTACATGCGGAATTCCCACCTCAATCAAACATATCATCACCGAATGCAGAGACACAAAAGAGGCACGCCAAAAATTCAACATACCTGAACACCTTCACGACGCACTGGGCCCGGACGAAAATTCCATCCAAAATATAATTTTATTTTTAAAAGATACTGAACTGTACAATTTAATTTAATTTAATTTAAGTCCTCATTGATGTAAAAACAAGCCAATGGTCACGTTATCGAGGCTTTTCTCTTAATAAAAAAAAAAATATATGTATATACTGTACAGCGTATTTAGGAATTTATCAACAGGATTTGCACTATTTGCAGTAAAAAAATTCTCATTAAACGCAACTATAATAAAAATTATATTAATATTAATCCCTTAACAAAATGCCTACAAATTAAAAATTCTGTATTTATTGAATTTTTAAGCGTGTAGAAATCTGCTTGCAGATCGTTCCATTCGGATATTTTATCCAATTCTTTAACAACAAATGAAAATAACTCAAAACTATCATTTACCACGTCATGTGGTACCAAATTTGATTTGCCAAATCATACTATCATATCCATTGACACCCAGTTTCATACAGGTGTTTTAAACTTAATTTTTTTTTATGTTGTGTAAGTAGTCAATTTTTTCAATCTTTTATTAAATTGTAGTATAATTTATTTCGTAATATCAAAAAATGTAAATACCTTTTAAATTATACCCAAGAAATTCCTCAAACCTCTCCCCCCATAAAAAATTATAGCATCAGTAATTTAAAATTTAGAATAAATGTATTTAAAAAAATGCTGTAAGTATTAATTATTTTGTTTTCACTTACTCTCCTCCTCGATATTTTCGTACGTTTGCCCCCTCTCCCCTCCGATAGATATACTCGTATATTATAAAAGGTATTAATTATTAATTAATACTTATGTATTAATTATTTCATATTAACACACGTCTGCAATATGTTTTAAATTTTTGATTCAATATAATATTTATAAGTACTTTACGAATCGCTGAATATTGTACGTTTTACCACGATCTACGAGCTATTGCCTTAAAATAGCAACTAAACGTTTCATTTTTAGAATCAGAAGCATGTTTATATATCCAGGATAGTTATTAACGATATGAAAATATTTACGATACGAAACGTTTTAAGTCATATTAGCCTTATGCAGTAGGTACATGAACCTTATATCAATTATCCGTACTAATATATAAAATGATAGCATTTGTTTGTATGTTCGGGATAAACTCCGAAACTATAAAAAAATTTAATTTGTATACATTTTCCCCCGATCCAGAAAAAGTTAATAACGTTGTTTACAAAGAAATTTATCAAAATACTGCAGGCATAATTCATATATTTTGTTCCATCCACAGTAATACCTACAAAATTCACATATACGAACTCTAATTTTAGGGCTTCGTTTATTAAATCTATTAAATTAAAAAAAATTGCAATAAGCATCAATTTTTCTATTGATACAAACGACATAATTTTTTTCAACATTATGAAGAATCCGCGGTGGCGACGCTAAATTTATAGGGCTACATTACCACAGAGACGTGACTAAAAGTGGTCTAAAATAAAAATAATTATTGAGCATCCAGAAAATAAATAACAAATTAATATCTGAGAAATCTTGCAATAGCGAAGCATTGCTGGGTCTGCTAGTAATTTATATAAATGCAGTAATTTCGAAAATTTGTTTCTGTATTTCTGTAATATCACCATAAATATATAAAACAATTACATATATCAGTAAAAATAATTTTTTTTAAAAGCCCCAAGGGCTGTTAAACTAGCTTAAACCTATGAGCTGTTATTATTAGTAACAAAATGATAAAAAAATATTAGATAGGTACATGATATTAGATTGTGCCAACACTCAACAGTAATATTGATTTTAATATGTATATTAATTAAGACATAAATATAAATTACCTAATAACTGATACCAGAATTACCTACCCATTTACCTATTTTATAAATGTATTCATAGCTGAAACTTTTGCGAGTGTTTTATACTTTCGTAATAAATAATATGATCACCAACATCATCTTCGATAATAACACTATAGCGAAAAAACTGAATTGCACTTGAAAACGTCGTTTATAGCTATTAACCACTTTATCAGCTTTGATCATAATAATGATATTGTTTATGTTTTGATTTATTTTCTGCAATGCAATGTGCAAATAAACTATCAAACATTGAACACAATATACCTATATCTACAAAATTCGTGTATTAAATTATTGCTTTTAAGCAATATCTATCTACAATAACAATTAAAAACATATCAACTGAAACTACAAGAATCACAATTTAAAAAAATACCCATATTTGAAAATATTTTCGGCCTCTTAAGGTAATTTTTTCAACTTAAAACTCTGGTCACTGCTTGATACAGATGATCCGTTAGAGTGTCAAACATCTTCAGCAATTTTATCTGCATTATATCTTGTTTATTGATATCTTGGCTGTTAGGTAAATATAAATTACAGATGGTAATGTGTTTTTTAAATGTGATTTTTGTGGCTGTGACTTCTAGTTTGGGATTTATTGGTATTAATACCGATGGGTATGATGTATGTACGAAGATAGCGGCGCCCCCACTAGCCCTGTGGCCGTGTTCGCGATTTTTGTGGTAACTCTTATAATTAGATAAGGTAGCGACGTAATCGTTTTTGAAATTAGTTTCTTGCAAACATATTACTGCGGGTGTAATTGATTTAATAAAGATTTGAAGTTCATGAAATTTACTGTGATAACCATTTATGTTCCATTGTAAGATTTTATAGTTGTGAGACATCATTATAGTAGGTAAGGGTTGTTGGGTTATCTTAATTATGAGGTAATTAGTTAGTTGAATGGATTTTTATTGTCGTGGCTTTCGTAATTGGACAGTTCTTTATCAGACAATGTGTTGAAAAAAGCCTTATGGATTCTTGTTAATCTGTTTTTACCGCTGAGAGAAGTTATTTTGGGTCTAATTAAATCGATTATTATGAGCATATTCGTAGCACACATATTGAAAGGTACGCATTCTTCACGGGGATTATTACTGTTTATGCAATTTACTAAAAGTAACTTAAATTGTTCGTAATTAATGGGTATATCCTTTGTTACGTTGAATACTGGTTTACATGGGCTGAGATGATCGTCAATCGTATCTATGAAGTGGTCGGCTGACGATTTAAGTTTTTTTTTTAGAGTCGACATTGTGGTATTTTCTTCTGTTTTTTTATTACATACCTGGTTACTTTTAATTATTGTTGGTGGGATTGTATGTATAGTGGGAGATTGAGGGGGAGATGCGCTTGATGACAACGTAGGCGGAGCTGGTCTTTTGATGCCACCGGCCAGAGAGATTTCTTCCGAGGCGCTTTGGAGGATAGTTAAATTAGGCGTGGTTGGCTTATCTTTTTCGACTGGATTGTCAGTACAACTGCCCGATCCCGTTATCTTTACGTTCGGGACAGCTGTAAGAGGAGAGTGGTTGGCTGTAGAGCTTAGTGAATGTTTATTGGTTTCAGTATCAAGGTCCATAGGAGTCTCACAAATTGTATCAGTTGGGAGAGATTTATCTGTATTCATTGGACATACAGTAGAGGTGTGACCTTTCTCTTTACATATGAAACATGTGACTTTGTCATCTTCCAAAAAAATTCTGTAGTAGGAAGAATCATGGTTTATAAGCATAGATTTAGGTAGCCTTTCGAAGTCATCGTGAGATATAAACATTTGTCTTCGAAAACTTAGTACGTGGTCTAGACCGTTGGCGATTGAGCAGGCTCGGAGGAACGAAATGGGGCTTGTAGGTATAATATTATGCTCTGATAGTTGTTCTAAAATAGGACTGTTTGGAATATTGTGAAATACGTTTGATAATATGATACGTTTATCGGGATTATGTAATCTCCTTATTTTAACAATCTGGTCGTCGATGGTGATGTGCTGGTTATTATGTATGAGTTGGTCTACCAATTCTTTTTTGGAAAGGTAAATGCAATAACGACCTTTTGAGATCCTGGATGCGAATATGATATTTGAAGGTTGGATTATTTTGCTTAATTCGATTAAATACGTTTTTTGCGGAACTCCGTCGATAGTATTTAAAATTATAGCTTGGTCTTTTCTGGGGAAAACATTTTGAGATGTCATAGCTGCGAAGGTTTGTTTGTGAGAAGAAGATTGTGTGTTGGAGGAAAGATTTGGTTGATTTGGAGGCTGGTGGTGATCCATTTGGATTGTTGGTGATACGAAATATAAATATTTATGTACCTTGTGAGTAGGATTGCGGTTGAAGTAGAACGCTCGCGGAAACCGGTTGCACACGTCTTTACTCGTTGAGCGGTACTCGCGAACTGCATTAATTATTAATTGATGTATTTTATCATTATCGGCACAAATTTCGTAATTAACATTATGATTATATCGGCGTAATTGTACAGTTAACCTTACAAATTTCCTTTAACGAATGCAGTAATAACTAATAAAATAAAAAATACATGTTCGAAATAAAATACAATTGTTGTGTGAAATCGGAGAGCCAAGTGACTTTTAATTAATGTGCATTTTACAGAAAATTGTTCTTCCAAATTGGTATATTATGTTAAATGTTTATCATTTTACCGTTTTACTATTTAACGTCTGATCAATAATCAAATTGGCATGTCTTTTTCATCATTTATTAAAAAAATGCAAAACATAAGAATTGACAAATTGCTTAAAACCAACTGTAGACTATTATCAAAGGGACCTACTAAATAACTGTCAATCAAGTATCAAAAATATATCAAAAATACAAAGACATAACAAGTCATTATGGAAGTTTCATTCAAGTACATGAATTAATGTAAATAAAACAAGTAATCATCAATAACTTATTTAAAGGTACAAGTACAATAATTAGTGAACTATTAATAATATTTCAGAAATATCTGTTGTATGTGTTTGGTGTATGGTCAACAGATCTTAGATAGATGTACCACCTATGTATCAAAAATCAAAAATAAGAAGAGCTAGAATAATGTGTACAAACAAGTATCTATTTTTATTCTTCATACTGAAATTTAAATTAAAATTGTTAAAAAATATTACCTACAAAAATATATCTAATATTCTATGTACTTTTTAAATGTGATTGGTATGTAAAACATGTTAAAATATGGTTTATTTTTGAACAGATTAAAGTTGTAATTTAATATTAAGTAGTTAGATGATTTCCTAATTAATATTTTGCAATGTATAACCAATTAAGTGTACATAAAATAAAAAACTCAATTATATTAACCAAATTATATTGCCTGAATTTTGTATTAAACTTTTCTGACACAGTTCTAGACCTTATTGTGTCAATGTATTAATGTATTATTACGTTATTTATTAACTGGGTCCGGATTTTATAGCATTATATTATGTGCTATACTTAATATAACCTTAACATATAGAAAACTAAGCAAACATAAATAAGTAAATAATAATTTACTATTATAATGTAACTTTTAAGTATATTATGTTGTGTATAAATGTACATATTTTAACTAATTTAAATTCTTTATTGTATAAACTATAATGATGTAGTAGCTCACTCTGTAATTTTTCCATGTTCTATAATAATAAGTAAATGCTATAAAATCCGAGCCCTCTTTATTAATCTTTATTAATTACCACTTTCTTCATGTTAATTTTGAGTTAACTTAATTAAGTTTTTTTTTTACAATTTTTGACTGTGTTTGCTTAGTCACTAAGATATATTTAGCTTTACAAAAGTACTCTGCATTATGCAACCCGTCAGTAAATGCTTTTATATTTTTAGTTGGTTAAGTGAATGTGGTCAATTTTGTAAAAAAAATGTTGATTAATATTAACATTAATTTTATTTTTACCCTTTGACTATTGCACAAAACATCATTGACATTAGTGGCAGATCAGGGGAGGGCCTTTTAAAAAATTAGTACTTATACAAAATAAAAAAAATAACTGAACATTTTAGTAATGTGTACATAAAAAGAGAAAGTGTGGCCCAAATAAAGCCCATGGGACCTTCCCCTAGATCTACTACTGACTGATAGTTGTAGGTTTATCTGAAGCACGTAATACTAATGACTCCGGCAATCTATTAGGGACTTATAATTGTTAAAAAAATAAAGAACATATCATTTCAATGAACAATTATATGTATGTATGCAGTTTATATGATGGATAATTCCACAAAAAATAATTTCTACTCCATCTTATTAATGCAGTAGTCAAAGGGTAACAACACCATACAATACCATCTTAAATGTGCGTGCCATAGATATGAACTTAATTTATTTTGTACATATATTTGTTATAAATTTATTTTGTTTAAAGTCGTTACTCATAAGCTATTCTATCTACCTTTATTCACTTTTTTGTACTACATTTTGAAATATGTGTAATATAGATAATATAATTTTTAATGTTATAACCCTAATATTATAAAATAAATAAGATTTGTTTCTTTTTTACAATGTACACATTTTGCAACCACTTGATTTGTTTAAAAATATGAAATTTTGGTTAGTATTATATTACTGTATGAATGAATACTGTTATTATGTTTCATGGTTTTTCATTGCTCATAATTTTTTGCTAACTAATACTCGCCATTATTTAAATTTTAAATTAGATGCAACTAAGAAATAAAGGTGATAAATACCAATAAGTAAATTATATAAATAAACATATTTTTAATTCATAATTTATGAATTATTTTTTTTATTTCCAATGTATGTATTTGTATAAATAAATCTTTATCATGAATCATGATATACTTGTATTTCTTAATAAATTTTACCAATAAGTCCAATACATACATGCAATTGCATAATTAAATAATTCACTCATATTTATTTTTAATACCAATACCTACCATTTTATTTTTGAGCTTAAAGTAAGATTGTATGATACCAAAGATAAATAACATATTATGTAATTGTGTACAAAATGTTTTATTGTGATTTTATAGTTGAATTACATTAATTATATTAACAATAAGTATATTGCATATATTTTTTAAACTTCACAGTGAAAAATACAATCTTTGTTTTACTTAATTGTTAATTTAATAATATTTTATTTTTCTTTAATTATAAGTTGGTACAATAATTAATTGCAATTAATTTATTTTTAAAGTGCCTGCTATTTACAATAGTTATGAATATATTGACATGTTATTAATTTATTGTGAGGTCAGGTAAAATTGTAGGGAAGCTGCTGCTTTATACAGACAAAGGTATCCAGAGAGAAAAGCACCAGCTTTTAAAACATTTCTTAATTTAGAAAGCCATTGTCGTAGATCAGTTGTCATAAATACCTAATACAATACAAATTATACAATATTAGTACCTAACTTTTTATGAAATTAATTTAGGCTGTTAACCTGGGTGTCGTAAAATGAAGGTAAGGTGTCAGGTTCTGCACATAACTGAGCAACAAGAAATTGAAATAATGGCAACCGCATTGATAAACCATATATTGATCCGCATGTAAGTACGTACGAGGGGTTTGGCAAGGGAAACTGGCTATTCGAAATCATCTGTTCATATAGAATTAAAACAATATAAGCTACATCCATATAAAGCGACATTAGTTCAAGGTTTAAGACCAACTGACTTTCAGAGAAGAATGATATTTATTCTGAAAATTTCAGAAATTTATAGATCAGACAGTAGTTTTAATTCAAAAATATTTTGGTTTGACGAAAGAAAATTCTGCAACAACAGGATAATGAATTGTCGAAATATGCATTATTGGACTGACCAAAACCCCTATGGTTGCGTGAGACGAAACACCAAATTAAGTGGAGCACAAACGTGTGGTGTGGGATTCTAAATGGGAAAATAATTGGTCCATATTTTTATGATGGCAATTTAATAGGTAAATTTAATTATGTTTGTCAGTTTGTGTACAAATAAATACCTATGTATAAAATATTATTAATAATATGGAATAGTGAAACGAATCTTAATTTAACTTTAAAAATGTAATCAATAACAAAGTTAATTATAAGTTAACAACAATCTACATAATATGATGAATATTTTTTTATAAATTAACGCTATTCGCAATGGCGTGTTTAGGGGTAGGCCCGGTAGGCATGTGCCCACCCACATCTTACAGCACTGGACCCGTGTAAGACCGGTGCTCAATGAAAATATGATTTATGAATTGTTACGAAAAAGGAAATAATTTTTCGATTAGGTATTTCAATCAAAATTTATAGCGGTATGATTCTAATATTATATGCTGCAAAAGTAATGTTATTTTTAGTCGTATTCATGTGTAGTATTGAGGTGGCATGAAGGGGCAACGACGATATCATATTTATTATGATCTATTAAAAGGTAAGCTATCCTTTTTTATAAAAATATAAAAATTAGTCATTCAAAATTAAAATATAAAATATAATTAGTTTAAAAAATAGGATGAATAGGAGGTAAAATCAATATTTGAACTTAATATAGTGGCCCATCCATAAAAATAATGCTGGACAAGCCACTGGCTATTCGGCTTTTAAGAGGACGTGTCACCGAGCCGCGCGAGCGTAATAATTCCTTTAAAAACACGTTTGCGCGTTCCAATAATATGGCTTACTGAGTGGTTTTAGCACAAAAATACCAATGTACAAAATTGTAGAAGACATTCGAATCTAGGTACGTAAGAAGCCGGATTTTTGAAATTTGAATTTTAAGCCCTAGAAAAAGCTATCGAAAAAAAGATAAAAAAGAGAGTAATTCAACATGCTGTATTTCACGCAGTTTTAAAGATATTAAAAATCGGGCTTCTTACGTACCTAGATTTAAACATCCTCTACAATTTTGTAAATAGGTGTTTTTGCACTAAAACCACTCAGTAATCCATATTATTGGAACGCGCAAACGTATTTTTAACGAAAATCACATAAAATCACGGCCGACATGTGCTGCTTTATGTTTATTTGCGGCAGCTGTCAACAACGATTGTAATCCCCGACCCGCAAAACTACCACGTCCATGTTCCAAACCGGATATCGACGTGTTGCAGTGCCGATAAAGAAATAATAATAAATTATAATTTTATTATTATTTTCGATTATGACGGACACACGTCGTTCACGAAATATGAACAATAGTAATACACATAAATAGTAGTGTAAAACTTACAACAATTTCTATATGTTTTGCGCGTTCCAAAAATATGAACTACTGAGTGGTTTTAGTACAAAAATACCTATATACAAAATTGTAGAGGACGTTCAAATCTAGGTACGTAAGAAGCCCGATTTTTGATAACTTCCAACTTCGTGGAATATAGCATGATGAATAATACTTTTTTTTTTCCAATACCTACTTTTAGTATTTGAGATTTGAAAATCGAAAATCGGACTTCTTACGTACCTAGATTTAAGTACTCTCTACAATTTTGTATATGGGTATTTTTGTGCTGAAACCACTCCGCAATCCATATTATTGGAACGCGCAAAACATATAGAATTTTTTGTGAATAATTATAATTTACATGATATTATTATTCATGCTGTCGCGTGCAAATATTAATATTTTTACAATTAAAACGTTAAAAAATTTTAAAAAATGTGCCTAGCTGGTTTTAATATTTTTTTACCTATGTTAGCATTACTACGTGTTGTATACCTTTTACCTAATCCGTGAATAATGACTAATTTTTCGTTTTTGTAAAAAATCTTACACTGAAGATTATGATGTAGGGATCACAGTTTTGACTGAAATTATAATTTCAATAATTAGAAAGACTATTTTCAGAAAAAAACATACTCATTTTTAATTACATGTAACAAAACAATAATGACGCATGAATATTTTTACTTTTTTACGACTTCAAATAATGTTTCATAAATTATAATGTTTATTATGTTATTACAATAAAATAGTATTGTAGAACAAAATAATAATTAATACTTGTATTTTACAATTATATCTATAATATAAGAACATACTATAACATGATTAATAATCAAAAATAAATAGTTATTGACATTAAAACATTCCTACAAATATGATTAAAACTATGTAGTAAAATATAAAAATGCACTATTTTATACAATGTAAACATTATAGTGTGATTACGTTTTAATAACTAATACTTTATAATTATATGTATCAAAAAATCATTAGAAAACCAATTAAAAAATGTGGTTTATTTGTAGACGATCATATACCATATTTAGCAGCTACGCCAGGTAACGAATTTTTTAAAACCTATATTGGTTATTACACTAAAGACATTTCTCAATTTTTGTTTAGAAACGAAATTTAAAAAATTAAAAGTTAAATTTTTTATTATATTATCGTAGATGGTTTGGTAGAAGATATTGCAACTGTTGAAGTAAAGTGTCCCTTTTCTGTAAAAGATTGTGAAAGTTTAGAACAAGCTCTCCTTGAAAAGAAAGTAAGCTTTATAGGTACCAACCTATTTTTAAACTTTTTACTTAGAGAAGGTAATATTCGAATAAAATATCACATAAGTAGAAAAAATATCTTAATCGAATTTACTGCAGTATAGATGAAAATATATTTTAATATCCACTACATCATCGTAATGTTACTTTTATAGATTCCTTATTTAATAAATAAAAACAATAAAATAATGCTCAAAGAAGACAGTAATTACTACTATCAGATTCAAGGCCAGCTGCATATTACAAAACGATATATCTGCTACTTTTAGATTCCTTTATTCCTATAGAAATCCTTGTCCAAAAGTTTCGTCCAGCAACTTTTTAGATTCGAAATTGAACTGAGATGGTACTTTAAAGAGGTCATTTTTCCAAAATCTCCATAGTTTTTCCAGTAATCAAGAATAACGATCGAAAAACTGAGTAAAAACGGTAAAAATCCACCGTAAACGAAATTTTCACTGTTCAAATTTTAGGTATTTAGTCATAAATCGAAAAGTATTGAAGCTAGAAACTTGAAAATTTTATCCAATATCAAATACATACTTTTTTCAGAACAATTATAGCACTTTTGACTTAAATATAGAACTTTTAATTTACCAAATTGTTTGAAAGTTTTTATGTAATATAATTTTAAATATTTGACAAAAAGTTCTGAAAATTTAATATGACCTTACTCATATACCTACCTAATTATCCTAACAAAACTTCAAAAATCGGTAGTCAGGATTTTTTTTTATACACACTTTAATAAATTATTATACGATTTTTTTCGATATTGTCTGATTTCTTTTAAGTTTATTTCTAATGAAATATTGAGTATTTGTTAGAAAGTTCTGAAATTTTAATACAAGTTTACTCTTATACTAAACTATCAATACCGAAAAAATATCAATAATCGTGACTCAAGATTTTTTTTCCAAGCATTTAAAAAATTATACAAATAACCGTAAAATACGTAAACAGTATTTAAACAATAATATATTATATTACTAAGCTTTGCTCAGAATCGTTTTATACTAAAGAAATGAGTCATCATTTTTTAAAAACTTAATACATTCATCACCAATATCTTGTCCGAGGACCGAAGGGATGAAGGACGACCTTGTACCACCATCATCTCACTTACCAGCTTTTTTTTTATATTTACTCCGAAATGGAACAAACTCGAAGTTATTAACTATTCAGAAATATTTTGGAGAGAAAAAATGGAACCAAAATTGACATTGTTAGTATTAACTGTAACACAACAATAGGCAACATCAATGCAATTTTGATTTTTACATATTTTATACGTAATATAATAACACACAAAATATCTATTGTTAAATAATAATATAAATTAAGTCTTTTTAACTTAAGTATTCACTACATTTTTTCAGATTTTATGAAGAATGTTTACTACTCGAAATCGTTGATTCTCAATATAGCAAACGATTGCTGAAAAGTGATATTATTGATCCCCCATACATAAAAGAAAATATTATAAATCATATAAAAAAAAAAAAAAAAAAAAAAAAAAATTAAAATAAAAAAAATAGTTATACATTTTATATTTATTGAAATCATATTTATATTTTATAATTTCATATTTTACCATTTTTAATCAATTTCGAGGTAGGTACTTTATCCTTATACAAGGAAAAACATTTGAAAACGAAGAAAAATTATCTCTCTAAAGTATCAATTAGAAAACATTTTTGAAACATGATTTTATAGTGACATATCCAATCATTAGAATCAGTTGACAGAATAATAACAATTCTCTACAACGTATCTACATATTCTGATTTCATGTATAATTTAAAATACTAAATACTTATTTTATTAAAAAAATCGTTCAATTGTGTACTCGTATTTTCTATAACTATAGGTACCTATAGTATAAATTTATATCCATACTATGTCATAAGTAAAGAGCGGATCTTTAGGTTTTTACATATTTTTATTGATTTTATGCAACTTTACGAGGGAGAAAAATGTGGACGATTTACCTACCACAGAGTTCATAGAAAAAAATTTTGCATATTAAAGCATATTTTGAACATTAGAGAATATTTCGCCTATTTTTCATATTTTAGAATATAATCTCTTCATAAAAATTCGTATATTTTGTTAATTTCTCGAAAAGTGATTTTGTCAGGAATAATTTTTTCTAGGAAAAAAAATAATGTGATTAAAGAGTGATAAAAATTCAAAATCATTCAATTATCTACTTGTCTGTAATCGAATTGGTTATTTTCCAAAGGAATGGTGCAAACTTATCTATTATTTTTTACTAAACTATTATGTTTTTTTTAGCTTTTTTAGCTTTTTTTTAGCTTTTTAGATTTATATAGCTATGTATCACCTGATTTACATTTTTAATTATTCAATAATTTACCGGTTACCAAGAGAATGGCGCTTAACAGTCATTTATTGTTTTTATTGAACTATTTTTGAAAAAAATCATATTTGCATATTTACAAATTTAAAAAATATTTAGAGAATATTTTAAGGTTATTTTTGAAGCATATTAGCATTATATTTTAAGGTTTTAAGAACCTGAAAATCCGCTCTTTAGTCATAAGTATCACAATGGAAAATAAAGATTATATACAAATAATTTCAGTCTTATTTTTACAGTTATTGCGCAGACTTTACAACAGCATAAATAGGAATCATGATGAATAATAATACACGCGCCGCGCGGCATCTGTTTACACCAACCCGTGGCCATACGTATACGTAAATGAAGCATTCAAATGGAGAACGATTAGAGTGACCAATTGAATAGCATCAAACTATTGTATCCCTAACTCAACCTGAACATTGATAAGAAATTGTTATCATACTTTAAAATTTATAAAATGTAATCGTTATAAATTATAAAATATCGACGTCGAGTCTGTCTTATAGTTTATACTTTACTCTATGACTTATTCTATCGATTTAAGTTATTAAATTTGTTTTTTATTGTTATAATCGTGTCTGCGTTGGCTATAACAATGCCTAGTTGTTTTCTGTGTGGACGTTCTTGGTGTGCAAAAAACAAAGACATTAGTTTTCATCGGTAAGTAACACTACAATTTGTGATATTTTTTTTTTAGTAAATGTTTTTTTAACATATTTAATAATTAAATATTTGTAATGTATTTTAGACTACCAACAGATGAACCACGTAAACAGCAGTGGATACAATTTTTTGTTGATTGTCATGCTGATCCTACTAATGTTAAGCCTTCTACTGCTATATGTTCAGAACATTTTAATTCAGATTGCTTTAAGAAATATGTCCGAGTAAAGCTCTTAAAAGAAGATGCTGTACCTTCTATTATTGTCAATCGTTTAAAATATGTAAGTGAATTAAATAATGCTTTTTTAGTACTAGAGTAGATGTTCTGAACCTTTTTTTTACAACACCTTAACATAAAACCAAATTTATGCCAACACACTTGAAATAACCAATGAGTTTTGGAAAAAATAACAAACCAATAGATTAGTAGGTACCTGAATATTAAAATTTTCCTTAAAAACGAAGATTGATTAACATAAATACAAAATCAAACAAAATTAGTTAAAACTAATTTGTTGTTGACATTTTATCAAATAAAATTATAAACTAAATACCTAATTATTATTATAACATGATTATTTATTTATTAACTTTTAAGGCTAAAATTACTGTTCCGGAGATGAAAGTGCCTATTTCCAATTCATCTGCATCTGCATGTGTAAGTATAAAATACCTTTTTATTAAAAAATTTGTTAATTCAATTAATTAAATTATGATTAAGTAGCTAGAAAGTATTGATTTGGAAGGTTTTGGAGAGCTCCCTGAACATAATTCACCATCAGATAGTTTACTCAATACAAGTTTTTTTCTGAAAAAACCATCTGAAAAAGTTATGGATTACATTTTTTTTAGTAATTTAGACTGAAAAACAGTTATGAATTAATTATCATTTTATTTATTGCAGTCACAGTCTGTAGAGGTTATGGTTCAGGAGTCAGTTTCTGATGGTGATGATACACCTAGAAAGAAATTTATAAAACATTCTGTATTGTCACTGGTTGATATTTGTAATACAAAGAAAAACAAAATGAAAATAATGAATCAGCGTTTAAGAAGACAGAAAAAAAAAATTGTTTCTTTAAAAAGTAACTATAAATTTTGTGTTACTTAAGAAATTTTAATAGACGTTATTAATGTTTAACACTTATAACTTATACCTACTGTTTTAGGTGTTATCAATACACTAAAAGCCAAATTATTGATTAACCAAGAGCAGGCAAATTTGTTAGATACACATTTTGGTAAGCATAAAGATTTGTTACATAATTTGGCCAACAAAAATACTGGGAAGAAATTGCCAAAACGCTATAGCATTCAGCTTCGTAAATTTGCAGTCACTCTAAATTTTTATTCTCCCAAAGCGTACCAATTTGTGCGTAGAGAATTTAATTCTGTCCTTCCTAGTCCTCGCACGCTTAGTAAGTGGTATGCTAACGTAGATACTGAACCTGGCTTTACTAAAGAAGCACTTAATACACTATCGCTTGCTTGCAAAAATAGTCCATGTCCTATATATTGTGCTTTGAGTATGGACGAAATAGCTATTCGCAAATGTCTTGAGTTTGATGGTCGCAAGTACTATGGATTTGTGGACTATGGGTGTGAAATTGACAGTGATGCCAAGAGCGAAGCAACTGAATGTTTTGTATTTATGGTAACGGCCATAAATGCTTCATGGAAATTGCCAGTTGGGTATTTTTTTTGTAACCATTTAAATAGTGAACAGAAAAAAAACTTAGTGCGTCGTTGCATAAATGTTTTAACCAACACGGGGATTGTTGTAGTAAGTCTGACATTTGATGGATGTGCAGTAAATGTTACCATGGCCAGAGCACTTGGTTGTACATTAGCATCTAAACCTCAATTAATTAAAACTGATTTTAATGCATTTAATGACTTCAATGTCAATATCATTTTTGACCCAGCACATATGGTGAAGCTTGTACGTAACACTTTTGGAGAGAAAAGGCAATTAATTGACTGCAACAATGACATAGTTGATTTTAAGTATATCGAACTTTTATTAATGCTGCAAGAAAATGAGAAGGGTCATTTGGCTAATAAACTTAAAAAAGAGCATGTTTTTTATTTTAAAAATAAGATGAAAGTTAAGTTAGCGACACAGTTACTTTCTTCTTCAATTGCCCAATCTTTAACTTTTTGCAAAGATATTTTGAAATTAGATTGTTTTAAAGATTGCACTGCCACTATTAATTTCATTCAAATATTTAATGATGCATTTGATATTTTGAATTCAAGAGTACAGTGTTCTTATGGTTTCAAAGGTGCAGTTAATGATACTAATTATAATTATATTTTTTTATTCATTCAAAAGTTTTATTTGTATGTAAATAAATTAAAATTGATTACAGGACAACCAATTTTAGAGTCTCAAAGATCAACCGGGTTTTTAGGTTTTTTAATAAGTTTTAATTCACTAATGAATCTAAAAAATAGTTTAATTGACACAAATAAATTAAAATATTTACCATTTTATAAATTAAGCCAAGATCATCTTGAAATGTTTTATGGCAGTATTAGGGCACAGGGTGGTAACAATAACAATCCAACCACTAGACAATTTAAAGCTGCTTATAAAAAACTATTGGTGAACGCCCAAATAAAAGATAGTGGACTGGGTAACTGTATATCCCTTCAAGATATTCCTATTTTAAATTGTACAAGTGTCTCGTCAAATCCAGTTCAAGCAATCAATAGTTCTAATGTCACTCTTTATAATGACATTGAATTAGAACCAGAATTGTATACTGTTGAAAAAAATGCAACTCATATTAATTTAAGCTCTTTTTCTAAAGAGGTTACAATTTATATTGCTGGTTTTGTAACTCATAAACTTTCCACCCAATTAAAGTGTGACATTTGTGTTCAAGCATTGTTAGGTACCAAAGCAAATTTTTTTAATTCATTAGTTACTTTAAAAGATATGGGTGGTTTAACATATCCTAGTGCAGATGTAATTGAAATATGCTTGATTGCTGATAAATTTATTAAAATATATATGCATGATAACAAACCTTTAAATCCTTTATTAATTCAAAGTAAGATATTATCAAGCTTTATAAACAATAAAAATATTTTTGCTTCTATTAACTATCATAATATTCAAAATGGTCCTTTAACAAATCATGTAATTCTGTTAGTTAAATCAGTGATTTCAACTTTTTATAACATAAAAATTAAATATATGTGTAGGAAACAAAATGAGACAGTTTCATTACGTTCCTATTATAATAAATTAATATTGTTTAAAGGTCAATAATTGCACCACAGCTCAAACTACACCCTCACAGACATGAAGCAATTTCTGATTATATTCATAAAAATAAGATACATATTATTATTATAATTTTTTTTTTATTAATATTTATATACATTGTATTATAGTTTACCTGCATTTATAATAAGTTATTAAAAAATAAACATTTGCTTTATAATATGTTATATGATTTCTTTATTTAAGTAACAATTCTTGTTTATGTTGTTTTAATAAAATTATTGTATTTGTATTACACCTTCACAGCTGCTCACCGTCATATTATCTGCGTGATGTCTAGCGTGTGATAATTAAAATTGGTATAAAATATAAATCATGGTTATAATCAATCATAACCAATCGTGAAAATATGGCCAGAGTATGAATTTTTTGTATTTTAGCGCCTATCATGATTTAAGATAATAATAATTAAGATATTAATTAATTGTATGAAAATGTAAAGTGGTACCAACCAAATGTGAACAATAATTTAATTTTCTCATGATGGTCACTCTAAGCGTATTCCATTTGCTTGCTTCAATTCACTACACATAACAGTATACGGTATGGCCCCTCTATATATTCATTACTCTATGGTTTACACTAAATGTACACCTTGAACGATCATATCATAATGAAACGCGCTCCTCGTCGACAACAATAATCGGACCGATTATGACGATCGCGGTGGCATGGGGTGTGGCCTGTCGCGTGCTTGCGCCGCACAAAAACACCTAAAGGTAGCCACACACGGTCCGGTCGGCCTGTCAGTTATGCCTGCACAGGCCGCCGGATACCGGTCGGCCGGACTGACGCAGCGCTCACATACGTTCCGGCGAATCTGTCCGGCCGCGGCAAGTTTTATATTGTATTTATTTTATACTGTAGAGACATGGCTACCAACGAAGACGCGCTTGCTGTCAATTTGGCCGGACGGCCGGAACCCATACACGTTTCGATACGCCTGCGCAGTCCCGCGGTCGGCCGGATGGACGAACGTGTTTTCATATTTTCTCCGGCCGCCTGAACAGTTGGAACTGTACAGGCGCCCGGAATCCACACACGTTCCGGCCAGCCGGTCTCCGGCGGCCTGCGCAGGCATAACTGACAGGCCGACCGGACCGTGTGTGGCTACCTGGCTGGCTACGACGATATCATATTTATTATGATCTATTAAAAGGTAAGCTATCCTTTTTTATAAAAATATAAAAATTAGTCATTCAAAATTAAAATATAAAATATAATTAGTTTAAAAAATAGGATGAATAGGAGGTAAAATCAATATTTGAACTTAATATAGTGGCCCATCCATAAAAATAATGCTGGACACGCCACTGGCTATTCGGCTTTTAAACGATGATTTTTAAGAAGTACAATAAATTACAAATGCAACAGTAAGACATTTAAATATTATTTACATGATAATAAAGTATTCTTATTCAACTGGTGATCAATATTTGAATTTTTTGTCAAATGAAATGTCCATTTTATTGGAAGAAATCGCATTAAAATCATTAAATGTACGGAAATCGCAATAATAATTAATGTTATCAATAATTGAATTATAACTATTGTATATTTTACAATTTATTATTGATCATTTATGTTATCGGAATGTAATTCATGGATTAATAAACACCGGGTAGGTAAGAAGTACGTCTAATTGTTTAGATGATAATAATTATGGTTTATAAAATAATTACTATCTTTTATTATCTATGGTAACAATAAAATAATAGTTAGGTATCGGAACGAGCTGATAAGGCGATTTAAAATTTTAACGTGGGTTACTATTTTCTTATAAACTAAAAAAATTATTAAAAATCATGAAGTTGATGAAAATTGAAAGTTGAACCGTCAAAAGTTTCAGAAAAACAAGCCCTACAAAATGGCTATCTTCGAACTTTACAAAAATAATAAAATAAAAAGTTATTTTTTTAATTTTTTTAATACAACATTTGTATTTACCAAACTAATGTGAAATAAATGTTTTTAGCTCTGTGAGTCTTATAAAAAAAAAAAAGTTGATTATCTCTATTAACACGGGAGATATCGCTCTGTGTTAATCTCGGTGGGACACCCTTTATATATATATATATATATATATATATAAATACATATTTTATGTATCAATTATACATAAAAATTGTTTATAATATTTTTGTCTATAGATATAATGAAATCCACAATACATTTGGTGAATTTCACATCACTTATAGGTTCATGTGAACATTTTATATTATGGTTATTTTTACAAATTAAATTATGCGTCTCAAATAATGATAATAGCCTTCCATTTTTATTAACGTATTCTAGCTTATGTATAAATATTAATTTTTTAGTATTATAATTTATTAACTTTAAATAAAACATTTTATTATTATATTCATCATATGCAGTTAAATTAAACATAATACAATCAATACCCAATCTTAATAATATACTTCTATCTGTACTACCATTCCATAAAATTATTGATTTATTATTAAAATGAGTTTTTAAATAATTTAAAGATAAATTATTTGAATTATTTTTCATAGATTGTTCTAGTAATCTAGTTCATTTAAGACCGTATCAAGTCGTATAGGATTATTTTTAAATACAATTTTCAATAAATATTTTGTTTTTTCATATATATGATAATTCATTAACGTTATTCTACCCTCTGGCGTAACAATGAGTGGTTTATCTTGTAGTTTATAAATTCTATTTTCTTCGTTAATGTTATAGTTTGTAAAAGCGGCGGATATTAATATTAAATCTTTTTTTTGATAGTTGAAAAATTCAAAATCAGCTACGATGATTTTAATTTTTCCAATATTCCTGAAATAATAATATTCTTATAAAGTGTATGAAATGAAACATTTTTAATTTTAATTTTTTTTATATTTTCTAAAATGGTTTGATATTTAATTTGTTTGGTAATAATAGTAGTTTTAATTAATTTAAATCATATCAAACTTATCTTTATTAAGCAATAGTAAGTTATAATCTCTTAATAAAAAATTCTGATATACCAAACACATAATACATATTTAAAAATGTTATATGAACTATGCTAGTACAAGTGTAACATAATTGCTTTCACTTCGTTTATTTATAAGTAATGTATAAAAATTATTTTGTGTAGAATAAAACTGTATGTAAATTATTTTTGTGTGAAATAAAACTGTGTACAAATTAGTAATAACATACAAGTAATTTTAAATAAAATAATTTTTAAAACAAATACTTACATTTTGAAGGAATTTCACTTGAGGAATTGATGGATGTCTCTGCTAACTTTTAAAACGCTACTGAATCATAATTTAATAAACATAATAAGAATTAGCGAAAACTGATTATTATTAAAATCACACCACTTCTGAACTTTGCCACCTTAATATGGATCATGCAGTTCTTTATCTCACCTTAATATTTTAAGATTATAATTACATCATTAATACACTTTTTTTAATCATGTCATTCTTTATCTCACCTTCATATATATTTATTTTAAGATTAGAGTAACATTATTAATTTGTAAAATAAGCTTTTTACAAAAATTATACGATTTTTTTTAATCACACCATTCTTTATCTCATCTTCATATATATTTATTTTAAGATTAGAGTAATATTATTTATTTGTAAAATAACCTTTATACAAAAAATTATACAATTTTTTTAATCATGCTATTCTTTATTTCACCTTCATATATAATAACATAATTAATTTTGTAAAATATACTTTTTAGGTAAAATCATACGATTTTTTATTACACCTTAATATTATGATTATATTTAAAATTTTCCTGAATTATCATAATTATGTAACACCTGACTCTATATTTTATTTATTTTTTAACCTTTATAAGACAATTAAAAATCGGCTACTGTATCATTTACATATTTACACTTGAACAGTTATATTGAATTATCAATTTTTATATTTTTTAAAGTTTTATAAATTTTATGATGGAAAACTTGAAAAAATATACGTCAGTGTCGGAAGATGATGAAGAGTCTTCTAGCGAAATCGTAAGTAAAATAGTTATGTAAAATATAAACTTATTTTTTATAATTACCTATAATTAATTTTTTAGTTTATTGAAACAAGTGATTGTGAAAAAAAACCCGTACCAATAAAAATAATGGTAAAAGAACAAAAACTCAATCGATCATAAATCTAAAAAAAAATAAACTAGAGAAGGTAACTATTAAGTTTTCATATTTGTTACTATAATTGATATACTATAATTTACTGAAAAAATTGTATTCAATAACATTTGTTTAGCCAAATTCGTCTTACATGTATAAAATAAGAAAATTTGTTGAGGACGAAGACATAAGTGACGAACCCACTAATACATTGACTGCAAAACAAGATGGACATAATCTGGTATTCAAATATCCTATGACTGGCGGACAAGATTATTTGGTTCTTCAGCATTACAAAGTGGCTGATATAGAAAATATATCTAGTTCTAACTTCTTCTTCTTCTTAGGCTTATAGCGGTCCATTGAGGACCGTTGCCGCTTCTAAAATGCCTTTCCACTTCTCCCTATCCAATGCCACTCCCATATCTAGCAATGGGTTGATCTTCTTTAGATCTTTTTCTACTCTATCATACCATCTCTGCCGGGGTCTGCCTCTTGGTCTTTTTCCTGTTATTTTGCTTTCCGTGACTTTCTTAATTAGCGTGTCTTCGGCTCGCCAGACATGGCCTGCCCATTCCAGCCTTTTTCTGATTAAGAAGTGTCTTATACTCGGTTTATTGTATAGTTGTTGCAGATTTTCATTTTTTCTTCTTTCAAATCTTTCCAATTCATTGTATACTGGTCCATAAATTTTTCTCAATATTTTCCTCTCGAAGTTCTGTAGTTTTTCTTCATCCCCCTGGGTGCTAGACCATGTCTCACATGCATACGTGACTATGGGACGCATGTATGTACAGTATAGATGCTCTTTTGTACGTCTTGACAGTAGCTTGGAGGAGAGCATTTCTTTCATTGTGAAGTAACATCTATTTGCCGCATTTAATCTCATCTTAACTTCGTTATGCATGTTGTTTTTTTCATTTATGTTTACTCCCAAATACTTGAAATCTCCTACCTGTTCGAAAGTGAGATCTCCGACGTGTAGATTACCCCTCGTCGTTGCGTTCCTAGTCATCACCATATACTTGGCCTTATTCTCGTTTATAACTAGTCCAATACTGCTGCTGGAATTTATTAGTTTTCTTGCTCTCTCCTCGATATCCTGTTTAGACTTTCCTAATATGATGATACGTCTGCATAAGCAAGCAGGGTATGAGTCCCTATTACATCCATTTCTTTCGTGTCTGTTGCGTTTCGAACTACCTTTTCCAGGGCTAGGTTAAATAGTACTGGGGATAGCGCATCGCCCTGTTTCAGACCAGTCTTGCATTCAAACTTTGTGGATACTTCTCCTAAAAAACGTACTTTGCAATAGGTTTCTTCATTACACATTTGGACTAGTCTCACTAATTTGTCGGGTATGCCAAAGTTTCTCAGAATTATCCACAATTGTTCTCTGTTGATACTATCATATGCCTGCTTAAAGTCCACGAACAGTATATGTAGGTCTTTATTATACTCGTAATACTTCTCCATGAGTTGTCTATGCGTGTGAATGTGGTCTGTCGTGGATTTGCCTTTTTTAAAACCACACTGGTATTCTCCGACTATATCCTTCGCGTACATCTCAAGTCTTCTTAAAATGGCTATTGATAACACTTTGTATGTAGTGTCCAGTAGTGATATTCCACGATAGTTTGTTACTTTCTTCATATCTCCTTTTTTGAAGATTGGGCATATAATCCCTAGGTTCCAGTCCTTGGGCATACATTCATTTTTCCACACGTCTTTTATTAGAAGGTATAATTCTGTCTTTAGGTCTTTTCCCGCCAGTTTTAGTAGTTCCGGGTTAATTTCATCCTCCCCTGGGGCTTTAAAGTTTTTGAGACCTTTGATGATAAGATCTATTTCTTCCGGATCTGGTTCGGCTAACTCCGGTTCTGCTGTTTGATAAATCAATTCCTCATATTTATCAAAGTTTCCATTGGTATTATTGTTATTTAACAACTCCTCGAAGTAGAGTCGGAATTTTTCGACTATTTTTGAAGGTTCTGTGAGTATGTCATCATTATCGTCTTTTATGATGAAGGTTTGGGCTTTAAAGTCTTGTCTAACTGTTTTGCATTTTTTGAAGAATTCTCTTGGGTTGTTGTAGTCTTTTTCTATATTTTTCAACAGTTCCTTTTCTGCTAACCTTTTCTCCCTTCTAATTGTTTTATTTGCTATTTCTTTCTTGGATTTGTATTTTTCTGTGGTTTCTGGGGTTGTATTTTGTAGCATTTTTAATCTCGCTTCGTTGCGTTTACTTATTGCCCTCTGGCATTGTTCGTTGAACCAAAGTTTCTTTTTTAAGTTTGTATTTCTTGTTCTGAGGTCTTTTGCGGCTATGTCAATTGTAATTTTAATGTTCTTCCATCTCATCTCCTGATTGTCATCTATGGTGCACTGTTGGTTCTTTATTCTTTGGACTCCTTTGGATATGTTGTTTCTAAATTTATTTACTGCTATTGGATCCTTGATTTTTTCAACATTCAGCATCTTTAGTTTACTTTTACTTTTCTTCATTTTTCAACTGGTTGAGAATTTTTTTGTCATGGTGGCCACCACTAAGTAATGGTCCGTATCACCATCTGCTCCTCTGAAACTGCGGACGTTTTTTATCCATGATCGGTGCTCTTTATCGATCGCCAGGTGGTCGATTTGGTTACAGGTCCTTCCATCGGGTGATATCCACGTTTGCTTGTGGATATTTTTTCTTGGGAAATAAATGCTACTGATAATGATGTCCCTGGAGGTAGCAAAGTTAACAAATCTTGTTCCATTATCATTTGATATACAGTGTAAGCTCTCTCTTCCAATGGTTGGTTTGTATTCTAATTAGAATCTAGTTCTAACAGGTAATAAAAATTGTATTACAATAAAATAAATATTATAATAATTATATTTTATGAATTTATTTAGATGGAAACATGCGTCTTGCTCTATAAAATTATACACGGATCAACAAAATAGTAAGGATAAAAATATAAGTAATAATTTTCATAAATTGATTGAAGTTGTGTCAGAGAGGTTTGCCAATGATCTGAAGAGAAAATTATCCAAACACAAAATAGGTAAATAACCGATTCTATAGTTTTTATTTCAAAAATATTTTTCTACTATTTTTTGTAAGATAAAACATGACAATTAATATTTAAATAAATAATTACTTTAATTAATTTTTTAAATAATAATATACATATTTTATTTTGATAAAATATAAGAAATAAAAAAATACATCTATATTAAATTATGTTTTATTTTTTATATGATATAAGACGTTTTCCTTTTCTATATAATTAAAAAAGTATTTTCTTAATTAGGAATACCTTTCAAACGTATATATTGATTGTTAATGCAATAACAAATGTTTAGTATGATACATTTAAGGAGAAGATGGTTTAGAAACGTTATTCGTATTTATGTCTTCTAATATCATATCTGATATCTTTTCATGATGAAATTGTTGTAATTCTAAAATAAAATATTTATCCTCATAGCGTATATTACTTAAATTGAATTCATAATTTTGAACATACGAACTTGTAAATTCTCTTCTTTGACATGAATTTGGTAAATTTTCGATACCTTGTTTAACCGATGAAATGATAAAATCAAAGCAAGTTTGATACATAATTAATTGATTTTGTTTCGTAAAAATACAAGCATCAATGCAAGGTTGTAGCTGTTTCATACGTAATAAATTGTTACGAGATAAAGTTATACGGTTGTTATCAACTCGTAATGTAAGAGATTCATTATTTGCATTAGTTGAATAAAACACGTTTTCAGTTAAAATTGTTCGTTTAGAATTAGTAAAAAGTTTACTGAGTAACAAAATAAAATTAGTTTCAGACATTAAGTAGTTCCATTTTTCTTGATTTAGTTTTAGAGTTTGTTTGGTTAACTCACATACAAGCGAAACAACAATTTCAATTTTATAATCAACTGAAAATCCGATTGATATATTTTTTTTATTATTGAAAGGTTGAATACTGAAAACTGATTTACATACTGTTGTAGAAGCCATTACTGAGAATATTATAGTCTGTTTTTAATATTAATAGTCAAATTCGTTGTGAAAATATCTGGGTGGCTTTGAAATCCTTGATAATTTTCTAAGATTTTTTTTTTCTAAAATATATTTAAATAATATTTTTTTTTTCACACTTAAAAACTTCAAATCTATGCTAATATCATTAACTTAAGAATAAGGCATTACTAAAAAAAATAAAAAATAAAAATAAACAATGTTTTGCGAACACATGTAATTATTTGTTGGCTGTATCAAACATACTAAATAATTATCATACATTGAAAAATCAAGAATAATTACTTTATAAAAGTAACCTTTAAACATAATAATTGTTATATGTGTACAAAATAAAGATTTATCTATGTTTATACATTTAACAGTGATAAAAAAATAGATAAAAAAGAAAAAAAAATATGAACATATGTCTCATTAATTAAGGCGTATAGTAAATTATTTTTAGATTTTAAATTTATTATATACTTACTTTTATTACTTACTTACTATTATAACTTACTTTATTCCATACCAATGAATGTAGTATCTGTAAATTGATTATTTATCCCTGCTCTAAATTATATTATTTATACTTATTAAAGTCTGTTATAAATTACACGCCTTAACCATTGAGACACATGTTCACGGAAATTGTTTATTATATTATAAACATTTAAACATTTTATCATGGAAACAATAATTGAAAATTATATTTATTTTTTTTTAATTTTTAAACTTTTTTATTATTTTAATGGATAAAGGTTAAATAATAATATATAAATTATAAGTAGTAAGAGAATGAAAATATAATATAGGTTTTTTTTTTTTTTTTTCATATTATATTTAACATATAAGTATATCATACAATTTTATCCATCAATTACATCATATGCAGAGAATGAATTTAAATCTTTGTACATGAAACTATTATTAACATGATTTACAAATTTACTACCTTTACTTAATAATATAAAGGGACATTTTTTTGAATATTTAGCATGTTCTCTAAACGGACAATCACCTCTTACCCAATTACCGAGAGTTACTCCACAAGTCCAACACTGAACATAATCGCTTGTTTTAAGGTACGGTTTCGTTTTTACAGTTGACTGCAGCAGTGACCGCATGCAGTCGCTGTGGCGTCCGTCGCATGTAGCAGCACTGGTTTTGTTTATGCAGTTGACTGCATGCAGTAAACTAAAAATGTGTTTCCTAAGCAGTTAATCACCAACTTTCAACCATGGATGACGTTACCAGGATTGTTCTACTGCATATTCTTGAAGAAGAAAAACGAGATGAACAAATCATAGATCTGCTGTTCACGAAAAAAAAATAAGAGTTACACAATAAAAAGTAAAAAAAGTACACAATATGTTTACAGAAAGGCGTTGTTCACGAAATAACAACTGTATGGCGGATGCGTGCACGGAAAAAAATATTTACTATAATATTTTAGTTCAATAAATTATACTTAGAATAACCATATTTTTAATTATAATAACTATACAGGTATGTTCAAATAACTAGTACACATAAAGTTAATTTATTGAAATGTTATTCAACTAAAATAATGTTACAATAAGTAAAATAATGACTGGTTTAACTAGAAATTTAGTTGAAACTATTTAACTATATTTTTTAATTAAACTAACTTCAAATGTTAGCTGATTAATTCTGTGTACAATAATTTATAGTGATATGTACTATAAAATATAGTTATTTATGTACTCGGTGATATTTTGTACAAAAATAAACTAAACATTTGAGGTTATAACTGTTATACTGTTTAATGCTTCTATTCAATCATATAAAGTCACGCTGCGTCGCTGCGATTTTTATTATTTTTTCGGTGCATGGTGCATACCTATCGTTAGTTTTGAATTTACATAATACATTATTATTTTTATCAATCATTAATTATTTAAACATTAATTGTGCCGTACTGTTGTTGTTGAGTCATCCAGAACTTCAAGGCTCAGATTTACAGGTAAGAACATTTTTTATACAAAATACAATAAATTATTACAATAATATTTTGTCTTGTCAATATGCTTCACTAATTTTATTGGTATCTACTATATATATATAAAATTGTTTGGTTTATTATAACTTATAAGTTAGGTATAACAAATATGGACAAATTCACTGAATCAACTCTTAGATAATGGGGTTTTGAACATTTAGTCGACCGTTTTAAAGGTAGCTATGATTAATATGCATACCTAGTAAATTTTGTTTAATATTTTAATTTGTCATAATATAATAATACAATTTATTTTACATAATATAAATTATTATATTTTCAACTATCTAATTATTTTTAGAAGAAGAAATTGATCATACAGCTTTTCTTGCTTTAACGGAAAGTATGATTGCTAAATTATTGCCAAAACTAGGACAACAATCCAAATTTAATGATCGTCTAATGAAATTGAAAGAAAAAATTAGTAAAGAAAAGGTAGCTATTATTATACATCACATTTTGTTAAATAGGCACCTACATACTTATACCAAGATTTAAAAATTTGATGGATAATAATTCTAATGAAGAATCTTACTACTATATTCACCTAATTTCTATACAAAATGTGTTTAATTATTATGTGAACAATTTTTCATTTTACCACACAAACCATATTTATAAAAACAAATTTGTAATTTTTGTTGCAAAGGATACTTACTCGCTGGTTTCTTTGGATGGGTTGGGATCATTAACATCTTCTGCAGATAGTGTAGATCTTTGTGTAGAATCTCTAGATATAGCCAACTTAGATTTTATTATTGCTGATAATTCAAACATTTCAAACCCAATTATAAATTATGAAGCTGGAAATTTTCATGTCTCAACTGGTTCACAAAATGTTTGTACCGATATGTCCAATACCACAGGTAAAATTAATTAGTTGTTCACTATCTCATGATGTGTTGCAAGTTATTTGGTTTTAAAAATAATATTTTTTAATAATCATTATGTATACTTAATGTTTTTTTTAAATTATTCTGTAGGAGTAACAATAGAGAATTCAAATTCAGGTGGTGGCTATATTAATAATATTTAAAAAAAATATAATGATGGATTAATGATATTAGATTACTATAAAATTAATAATACTTTAAATTACACAATGAGGAATTTATTATGTTCAGTCATAATAAAACATGAATTCCTTAATCAAAGAAATCAACAAATTTCTAAATCTAAATTCATTAATTTAGCAAAAGGTAACAATTATTATAAATATAAAGTTAACAATTATTTTCAATATTTATTTTTTTAATATGTATTATTATTGGTATTTTATGGTTAATTAACTAAATTACGAATGTACCTACTTAGACAATAAGAATTATAAACAGAAATTCAAAATTGACACTAACTTGTAATTAGTCATATATATTTAATGGTTAATTTAATAGGTATTTCGTCATTATTTCCATCTGAAAATGAAAATACATATTTTACTTCATATTTAAAACAAGGAAATATTATAACCCCTCATAGAGGTAAGCTCTATGATAAGTACTGCAATTTAAAAAGAAATATTTTGAAATTAAATAACAAAAGAAAACACGCAGAATGTAATGATAGTCAAAAACAACTTTCTGAAGGTAGAAATTAATCTGAATATAGTTCTTTAAATTGTTTTGGTCTATTCATCAAATTTAAAATTTGTGTTTACATTTTTATTTCACTAGACGATTATGAATATTCCCTCAATTGGCTTAAAAATAATGTTGAACCAGATAATATACTTCAAAAACTTTGGAATGAAACTGCAGAATTTCGATTTAATAAAAAAACTTAAATGTTATGGATATTTATCCAGCCTTGAAAAAACCTACTGGTCATTACCTTGTTAGTAGATATATACAGTTTTTTTCTTAAGATTTAATTTAACTACCTACCTATTTTACTTAATTATATTAAATTTTTCTTTGAACCTTAGATTGACTTAGATTTTAGATACTTGTATCCTGGTAAGGAAATGTGTCTATTTCAAAAATTTGATTCATTTAAAGAGAAGCTTAAAATTTTACTGAAACAAAAACCTATTAAATTTGAGTTTACTTATTCACAGTTTCTTATTAAACTAAACGATCCTAAAAAACCTGGCAAGTGAACATGTAATAATTTGATAAGCAAATAATTTAATAAAGTTATTATAATATTTTATAGGAGATGATGATTTGGCTTCACTATTGTTACTACCATTCATGTTTCAACCAACAAATATAGTTCTCAAAAACAAAAAAACTCATCGACCTTCCAAAATTGAACAGTCAAGAGCTTTTATTACACATATTGTTGTAAGTTAACTATTTTTAAAACTTATGTGTTAAAATAATTTAGAACATATTTCTTTTGTTTTGTTCTAGTGTGCAAATGAGCTAAAAACTTTGCATCAACAAAAGAAAGAGCGTGCACTTTTTTTGGGTTTGACTCTTCAACCATATGTTGTTGTGATTGGTGATATTGAGGGGTTGGATCCTATTCATTCCTATACAATTATTAACGACACCCAGTACTATCAAAGCTGTTGACGTATGTTTTAAAGCTTTTCATTCACTGAACCTTGAATATCCCGTTGAATCAAATCAAGTATGGTGCTTTATTGAACATTTTTTTTTTAATATTATAAACCCTATAAAAGGTAAACAATTTTTATCAATCCAAACTCTTGTAAAAGATTTAAACTGTTGTACTTATTTAAATGCAACCTAAACTATATGAACAATTTATTGTTACTTTATTTCTACATTTTTGTTACCAAGTATGGTACTATAGTTATTAAAATTGACATTTTTTTTTTTTTTTAATTTCTATTGAACAGGAAATATTTAAACCCTGAAGCATTCATTTTTTTTTATTATTAATATTTTTTATTATTACTTATAAGTTATAACTAAATTGTTCTCTTGTATCATTTTTATTATTAATAAATTAATTTTTATTTATTACTTATAGTAAAATTGTTCTCTTATATACATATATTTTTGTTATATTTGTAAATTTAAAATGTCTTATGTTTGTTTTTTATGTGATTTACATCATAATTCTGTAAATGAGTTGATTACACACATTCATATTTATCACAGCATAAACGATATTACAGAATTTATATGTAAATATCCAAAGTGTTATAGGAGTTTTGGAAATTTAAATTCATTTAAAAAACATTTAAACATAAGCCATAGGTCAAGTAATGAGAATAATCAAAATTTAAGTAACAGTACTTTAATTTCAACAATTCAACCAGAATTTTCCAACATTATAAATTTACCTACAATAGTTACAGATAAAACTCTTATTTCTAAATCTTGTGTTACAGAAACAATTACTTTAAATTATTTAAAACAAGAATTACAAAAAAATGCTTTACTATTAATTAGCAAGTGGTATAGCAACAACTCAATCCCTAGAAATATTGTGCAAACATTACTTGATGACATTACAAATTTTAATAATTCTTTTTTAAATATATTGAAACAAAAAATGTTTGATGATATAAAAAATGTTGAGCCACCTCAATTTAACATTGGAGAATATACTGAAATATTTGATATCATTTCCAATCCATTTGTTGATGTGAAAACTGAATACTTACGTCTTAAAATGTTAGAAAATATGGGTTTGCTTATACCACCGAATCAAGTAGTAGTAGGAGAACGATTGAATGATAGACTCTTACAAGGTAGAATCTTATTAGAACCTAAAACTGTAAATATCACATTAATTCCTCTCAGATTAATTTTTAAACAAATTTTAGAACATTCAAATTTTTTAGATGTAATTTTAGATAATTTAAAACTATTAAAAGAAAATGATAATCCATGTATAATTTATAGTTTTACTCAGTCAAAGTTATGGAAAGATAAAATCAAAGGCCGTGAAAATACAATTATTATACCTTTATTCTTGTATTATGATGACTTTCAAGTAAATAACCCATTGGGAAGCCACGGTGGATCACAAAAATTAGGCGCAGTTTATGTATCATTTGGTTGTCTTCCTCCTGAACTTTCTTCTTTAATAGATAATATTTTTCTTGCATCTCTTTTTAAAACTGATGATTTAAATACTTTTGGTAATAAGATAATATTTAAAGATCTTATTGAAGAATTAAATTTCTTAGAAATTTCAGGAATTGATGTAAATGTTAATAATAAAAACTATAAAATATTTTTCTCTTTAGGTCTTATAGTTGGAGATAATTTAGGATTACATACAATTTTAGGCTTTGTTCAAAGTTTTGTAGCATGTTATCCTTGTAGATTTTGCAAAACACATAGAAATGTATGTCATACACAAATAGTGCAAGATGATAATAATTTAAGAAATGCGACTAATTATTACACTGATATTTTAATCAATAATGTTTCTATAACAGGGATAAATGAGCTTTGTGTTTGGAATCAAATAGATTCATTCAGCGTGACAAGTAATTACAGCGTAGATATCATGCATGATTTACATGAAGGAGTATGCACATATGATTTAGGGTTTATATTAAAAGAAATGATTTTTTATCTAAATTATTTCTCTATCCAAACATTAAATGATAGGATTGAGTCCTTTAATTATGGTTCAACAGATATCAGAAATAGACCACCAATAATATCTGAAGAAAATCTTAAACGTCATGGTCATTTAAAAATGTCAGCTTCAGAAATGTCTTGTTTTACTAAATATCTGTGGTTGATTATTGGAGATCTGGTTCCTGAACATTCTGAATTATGGTCATTATATATTATCTTAAAAAAAATTCTTGACATTTTGTTATGCAAATGGGTAAAAGAAGCAGACATAAAATTACTTACTACTCTCATAACTCATTCTAATTTGAAACCAAAGCATCTCCACATGATACATTACCCATTAATTATTTCTCAATCCGGTCCATTATCACAGTTTTGGTGTATGAGATTTGAGGCTAAACATAAGGAATTAAAAGAAACAGCTCATTCTATTACTTCTCGAAAAAATATAACTTTCACTTTAGCACTGAAACAACAACTCCAATTATCTTATCGACTCTTAGCAATAACTAAAAATATTTACTCATATAATATAGATTTTGGACCTATTATGACATTGCCTCAAGAAACATTAACTTTATATAATAATCAAATTACATATAATATGTCTACTTCATTTAATTTTTATGAAGACAACATAATTTTTCATTCATGGATTCGTTTAAAAGGGATTTTATATAACACTAAAAATATGTCTATTGTTTTGTGTCTATCTCAAGAGCACAATTCTATGTTACCAACATTTGGATTAATTGTTTCTTTATTTGTGAATAACTTAAATAAAACATTTGCTATTTGTAAACAATTTAATACTTTATACTTTGATGATCATTTCCAAGCATTTAATGTCACACTTACTACAAAATTAATATGTATTTCTCTGGAAAATTTAGAATGTGTGTATCCCACTCATCATTGTAATATTTCTAGTAGGTAGTAGCTTAACATTTATTACTCTAAAATTATAAAAATTAAGATACTTAAGTATGAATTGTACCTATGTAAAAGCTACAATTTTTTTGTTTGTCAAAAATTAATAAATAAATAACCAAGGATCAATCGTTGAATATTTACTATAAAGGGGTAAATTAATTATAACAAATAGTAAATTTCACTATACATTTTAATTACAGCCACAAAATTTTAACGTAAAAATTATTAAATTTCTTAGTAGAATCAACCAACAAAATTGTTATAAATGATATTTGAATAGTAAAACCAACTTTATACTAATTGTTGGAAAATTGTAGATTTAACTATAATACAAGTAAAATCAACAACAATAGGTTACTAAATATTTCAGTTATATGAATTAAATATTATAGTTATTATAAAGTATTTAATTATGCAGTTAAAATAACTATAAAAATTTAACTATTTTCATTTTGTAATTTTAACTAAATTTATAGCTGTCACATATGTAATTATAATTTACAGTTAAAGATACTGTAATTACAGTTAAATTAACTATCTATTTTTTTCCGTGTGTCGGAATACCGTCGTGACAAACCGGCTTAGGCGATAACAAAACTATTCTCGTTCTTCTAGAACTTTCTATCGCCTATGTCACCTTCCCCGCTCCAGCAACTTTTATCTCCGTTGTAAGCTTCGACCCACGGCCGTGCCCGCCGCGTCGTGGGTCGTTCACGTTCTCTCGTACGGTACGCGTCGTGTGCCTGACCGTGCCTTTACCGGCATCGAGTGTCCATTGGAAGACCGCTCCGCTGGGTTTGCCTTTGCGACTGTGCGTCGTGTGTACGCGTTGTGTCACCGGTTCTCGGGTTGTCTTTGCGTCGTGTGTACGCGTTGTACTTGTGTCGCCGGTTCCTGAAGTGTCGTGCCATCGTGCGTTATATGGCCGATCGTTGATTTGTCGCCGGTCACGTGGTAACCGTGAATATTGTACTTGTTTGTTTTATACCGCGGCTGCGTTTATGCAAGTTGTGAGGGTGCCGTGTGTTTCTGTTGGCCTTTGTGCATTTTGTACGCCGGTTACCCTCCCTTGCCGTATACTTTGACTGCCGCATGCCGGTCTTTCGGGTTGTCACCCGTTATTAGTGGTGTGTCACGGGCTGCCTTGTCCTTGTGGTGAAGAAGCTGGCTGCATTGTCTTCTCCGCCGTATCATGGTGCCAACACAGCTGAGAGGAGTTATCAGCACATATTGTATCGTATCATAATTAATATTATTATATTATTATTGCCAATACGGCGTTCTTTTTTTGTATTGTAATTAACGAGTCGTTAATATTATATTTTTACTTGTTTCCCCCCCCCCCCCTTTGGGCGCCCGTCCTAACATTGTATTATTGTTATTATTATTATTATTATTATTCAATAGTACGGCGGTGCTGGATCGGCCCGTCACTCCCGTAAACATTGTTTTTTTTTTTATTTATTGATTATTTATTTATTATTATTGGTCACCCGCACATATAGATAAATATTAAAGTTAGATTATTTACTGAAGTGTCTCTGGGTAATCGGGGCACACTTTTACCATTCGAGGCCAACCGCCTTACGTAGGAGCCTGATGGTACAGGCGTAATGAAGGAACATTTGAAAATTTGGTTATGAAACACCTCATCGATGATGAATATAAATTTCAAAACTATTTTAGGTGGACAAAATGTCAATTTGATTATGTTTTATCTGCCATCGCACAATATATTTTTAAAGTGCCAACAACTACTGTGAAGTTTCCTATAACACCAAAGGAAAAACTTGCAGTAACTTTAAGGTATTTATTTAAGTATTAATTATTTTTCAAAATATAAACTTATATTTACCCAAAAACAGAGTCACATGACAATTAAAATAAATCCCACGTTGCAGTTCAATTCACTCAGGGTTTATTAAATTTAAAAAGTGAAAACAAACTAAAATGTTTTGAGTTAAATAAGGAATTTAATCAAACAATATAGTATATTATAATATCAAGATAACAAATTTAAAAAAAAGTACTGTTAGGAATTTAAATACTTATAGGTAAATGGTGTGAACTGATATGTACACTAAATACAACAAGTTCTTTCGATATATTATCTTTCAATGTGATATCTTTTAAATATTTATGACTTAAATCATATAATTGTGGGTAGCTAGACAAAAGTTCGCAAAGTATTGCATCGTCGTCGTGAGTAAAACTAATTTTGTTGAGGGAAGAAGGAGACAAAAATTTTAAAAATTAATTTGGTCGTTGCGACTGACTGCACACCACAGGCAGTGAGGGGCTAGTACAGTTCGGCCCCGAGATAACAGGCAGAATAATTTTCATGGAATAAACGCATAAATCGGGGCCGAACTTGAAAGCAGATGTACCAACATTGAAATGCTAAATATCCCAATGCATTTCCCAAATTTATGTATTTTCAACTTCAAAAATTATTGTAAAATTATTGTATAATTGTATAATTTATGTATTTTAAAATTCAAATATTATTGTATTTAGCTTACGAGCTGTTTCCCGGGAAAACCGTGAGAGATAGGACGAAAAGCATAAGAGATAAAATTAATTCCCATAGGGAACTTCATACGTTCTATAATTTAGATTTTTCAAAAACATGTTTTTTAGGTTTTTTAAAAACATCGTATACGTCAAATGGCTTTTAAAAAATAAAAGTTTTAAATAATGACTTTTTTGAAAATTGAAAAACTGATCCTAGTGTAGCATCCCTAGGAGAACAAATCGACCTCTATTTTTAAGTTATAAATTTTATTTATTAATTTTAACATGTTTTTGCCAATAACTATATGATGCAACAAATGTTGAATATGGTATAATGCTATTAATTTTTAGTTCAACAGTTATTTGTAATATGTTTTGTTGTAAATACAGTTTTAAAAACATATTTAAATATTACTGTCCAGTTATAAATTCATCAGAATTTATAAACCATATATAAAACTTAAAAATTACATTTACTTGCTTAAACCTATATTATATATTTTAAGTTTAAGGTAAATAGTTACATAAGATACACACATAAGAAATGTATAAATAATAAAACTGTGATTTTATAAATCTATTAAAAATTATATTGATGAAATAAAAATATATATATTATTTTTGGCTTATGTTTGTCACTATACACAAGCAAAAAAATCAAATAAAATATACATTAAATAGTAAAAATATAACCATATAATATATAAAAATATTAGCTGAAGAATACATTGTTGAATAATAGAAATTGGACTTGTTTGCTTGTGTAGGTTTACAACTTAACATTTGTTAGTAAAAAGCTTTTACCAAAACAGAATAATGTCCTTATTTTCCTGGATAAATGCCTATGTCAATTACTCTATCTTGCTGACTAAAACTGAAAAAAATAATAAAAAATAATATTAATAAAATTATTCTGAAAATTGTATCAATGTAAAATAGATACTATAATCAATATTATTCAAATTTTATTAGCAAATATCCTTGTGTTATAGTGGTGTGCTTATAGAGTATACTTATAGTATTTATAATTGTCTACGTGTAATAGAGAAAAGTAAAAGCAATAACTATATAAATATATAAACTTTTTAATATTTCAACTTAGGGGGACCATTTCTTCACCAAACGTTTTGGTTTAGGCTCTTCTACGACGCATTTCCGAATTTGGGGGTCTTTGAACACCCCCCCTAGGTGTATTTTCGAAAATGTTTAATTTATGTATGATGTTTCTGAAACTCGGGAATCGGATAGTTTGAAGGTCGGTTATTAAATTTGGCGTCTTGTGTCGAGACCGTAGGAATCGTTTTTCCCTATATTTTGGGGCTTCGAAAGTTTAAAATTTACGTTTTTTTAGTTTTTTTGGCAGAGGCGCTAATATTTGCGTGCTACAAACCGTTTTTGTAGTTGAATGTTATAGAGGACTTTGTGCCGGATCGATGGGTACCAAAATTGAGGTTATCTGACTTTTGGTTTGGGAGTTATGATTTTTCGTATGTTTTTTGTATTTTGGCGTACGACGATTCAAAAAAGGTCTATGGTCGAAGTGCGTACGACCATTATTTCACCCGTAATCTGAGAAGCAAAAAGTTGAATAACACATTAAGTTATTTTTCGTATAACCATACGTTTCCTTATGGTATAGGTACGTCTGTTTAACGTTTTAAGTAATAATTATCTTGAACTTTTTGTTTATATTTACTATTTAGTAAGTTATTGTAATTTTTTGGTAAGTTATTTTCATTTATTATTGTAAATTAATAGGTATATAGAAGAATAAAATATAAAAACCTATATACACTTATAGGTCAATTCACTCTTAATATACGAGACTCATTGACGAGTTTTGAGATTCAACTTTCAGAAATACTATCTTCTATAACATTGATCGTATTATCTTGAAATATTCAAAGTTCGACGCAGTGACACCTCAAGATCAAATTTCTGTTCTCGAAAGTGTTGAATTTCAATTTTAACATTGAGAAATTGCTAAAATAAAACTTCCCTCCAATTTTTTTTTTTAAATAATTTACATTTAAAACACTACTTACCGTTCAAAAAGTTAAGCTAAAATATTCTTAGTAATTGGAAAATCATCTTGGGACGCAACTGCGTCGATCCTTGAAGATTTTAGGTTGATGGAGACAATGTTAAAGGATTCAATTTTGGAGTTAGATTTGATAGAAAATGTAATAACAAAAATTTTGTCAGTTGAACAATTTTATGTATTTTTATTTATTCTTCAAGAAGATAATGGTTTACGAGGAAAATAGTGAATCGCGAAAATATTACGTGTGGTAGAGTTGTTTATACAAAATACTTTCAAAATTGTATGCCAAAGAAATAAAATGCATTCCTATTGCGTTCATTATTTAAATTGTACACTTGTACTGTATGATAAAATAAATTGTATCATAGAGACAGAGGAATAGAAGAATCAACCAATAATTCATACTTAAAAATTAATTGAAATGTATAGAATTTGTTTTCATAAACACCCTTTATTGATGATGGAAAAAGGCAGATAGCCTGTTATGTTCATTAATATTTTTGAAATTGAACCGAGACACAGATTACAAATGTTAAAAAAACTTTTGTTGTTTATTTATAATTTTTTATAAATAATATTTAAGGTTCAAATTTGACAACATTAATCAAAACCTCAAAAATTTTCAAATTGATTATAATAAAGAAAAAGTGGGCAAGTGGGTACCGCTCTGCTGTACATTAAGTGCCGTGTGGATCACTATTATATATTATAGGAGGGTTAAATTTGAATCCAATGATAATTATCATTGTATACGAAAAACGATTCTGAACGAAGATAATTTGTCAGCCTAGGATATAATTTTCAGTGGTTGGTGAAAAAGGTGGTTTATGTTTTAATGGCCTGAATACATCAAAATTTAAGTTCTTTTATAATTCTTATAATCTAAACTTATGGAAAATCTCGTATTAAATTTTTAACTCTTACTTCTTAGCTACTTATACAAACATTTTTATTTTTTATGAATTATACCTACAAAATAATTTGCAAATATTCATAGTTTTGACGAATTTTCGTCAATATTTGAACTTCAAATGCTAATAAAAAAAAATTGTGCCTATGTATTCTTTTTAAATCACTATAAGAATAACTTATGAGGAACTTAGTATTAAATTTTCACTTCAAAAATATTTTTTTAGAAAAATTAAAAATTTCAGTTGTCTATAAATAGCTCAAAAAAATTCAAAATATTTTAAAAATTAAATCACGTAAAGAAAACGCGAATCTTAATAACTGGTAAAATTTTCAAGTATCTACGACTTATACTTTTTGAATAATAACAAATATTTAAAATCGTTTGGGATAAATTGTTGTCGTTACACTATTTCGTAAAAATTTTAAATTCAAACGCACATACAATTTTTCCTATAATGATGTTATGAGTTTTCTCTATAGCTACTTGAAGGAAAACTTAGTGTTATAATTTTAATCCTTAGTTATGAACACAAAAAATTTTATGATTTTTCAACTTCAAAATTACTTGCAAATTTTTTTGAAAGCTGTTGGAAAATGTTAACTTTTTACCTCTATAATGCACCAAGGATTCACTTTTGCATCGGACCCCCCCCCCCCATAGTTTGAAATTGGAGCATTATTTTGACTAGTTATGCTGTACACAGACACAAAAACAAAAAAAAAACACACATCATTGTAAAATCAATACATTCATCAGTCATCACTTCGTTCAGAATCTAAAATATATATATATAGTTCAATTTTTATACCTAAAGATTGAGAAATTGAAACAAGAATTCTCATCAATACGTTGATTATTTCAGTGGGCAATCCATATGGGCCACAGCATGTTTTGTAAGCTTTTCATTGATGTGTTTAAAAGTTTAATGATTCTTACTTATAAACCTTACTTTATATCATAAATGTGTCAGTTCACCTGTAGAATGTTAGGGGTTATAAAGCCATTCAGAAGCAAAAAGTATGTGATTCACATTCATATTGTTATTTAAAAATACTTAAACAGTTTTTTTATGGCCATTCACTTTTAATATTTCATTTCCAAAGGAATACTCTTTTTTATAAGGAACTTGACAAAGACTGTCACATTCTTAGCATTATATTTATTTATTACCTATGTAGCATGTACATTTTATATCAACAGTAAAAAACCTCCTAAATAAATGTGTTACCATTTGTTACAACAATTAATTTTATTCAAATGTTGTTACTATAATCAATGCAACTAATGGCATTTAAATGAGTTGAAAAATATAAATAGTATTGTTACTTAGTTTATTGAACTTACAAAAAACACAGAAATAAAACTACTAACATACAAATTAACAATGTAGGCAAATTTATTATTTTGACCAATATTTTATTCAAGTAAAACACAGTGTAATAATAATTGACAATTACAAATAGTCAACAATTAAATTTAAAAAATAAATCTCATTTTCAATTAAAAAAAGAATTTATATACAGTATAATTAGTAATTACACAGCAAACAAATTAATAAATAAAAAGCTGGTAAGCGAGATGATGGTGGTACAAGTTCGTCCTTCGTCCCTTTGGTCCTCGGACAAGATATTGGTTGTAACGGAACCTCTTAGCAAAGACCACAATAATGATCCATGAGCCCCCCCACCACGTCAAGGTGGGTTCCACGAGGGGGACCTACCTAACAAATTTCAAATTTAGTCACCTCTTAACACAACTATGTGGTACCGAGGATAAATTCTAAGCTTTATTCCACAGGGAGAATGAACTATATAGTTAAGAACGTGAAAAGATAATAGATAAAAGTATTATGAAAATCGAATTAGATATTATATATTTAAAATATATATTAATCTGGACTGATAAATTTAGGATATTTTCGCGCAACCGATACAACATGAACAGTGCTTGGGTCGAATCGCAAAGATATTTAGTCCTGTGTAGAACTACGGAACGATCGACCCACTACTGGTTGTTGATCGTGTTGTTGAAAGAATTCTAAGCCCCTGTTCAGAGAGAAAGAGAGAGAGAGAGAGAGAGAGAGAGAGAGAGAGTCAGAGAGAGAGAGAGAGAGAGAGACAGACAGACAGACAGAGAAAGAGAGAAAAAGAGAAAAAGGGAGGCGTGTATGTCTTATGATATAAAAAGTAATAAATGGTTTAATAGAAAAGCGAGACTTAATTAGTCTAGTGAAATTATTGATAGAATTTTTATGAGATGGTTTGATATCAGGATTTAAAAGTTATGTTTGGTAAAAAATGATTAATTCTTGGGCAATCTGAAATAAAAAAACTTAGGATATTTTCGCGTAACCGATACAACATAACAGCGATTGGGTCAGGTCGCAAAGATATTTAGTCCTGTGTAGAACTACGGAACGATTGACCCACTTCTGTTTGTTGATCGGGTAGTTGAAAGAATTCTAAGCCCCTGTCCATAGAAAGAGAGAGAAAGAGAGGTATGTATGTGTGAGTGCATGCGTACGTGCGTACGTGCGTGTGTGTGTGTGTGTGTGTGTGTGTGTGTGTGTGTGTGTGTGTGTGTGTGTGTGTGTGTGTGTGTGTGAGTGCGTGCGTTCTAATTTGCTTGTACTTCGGTCTTGTTCTCAAATGTAATAAGTTCAACACTTCTTGGTTCTGAAAACAGATTTTAGAAAAATAAGAAAAAATTAGAATCATTTATCAATTATTGATTGACACCTGTAATAATATTTAAATAACATTAAAAACCATAAAACCCAGTCATTTATATTAACAACCCATAGATAAGTATGATATTACCTAACCAGTGTTCGACCGCCGCCAAGACATGTAGCGCTAACGGTGGTTGTACGATAGAACTGTACGGTACAAAACGCTCCAGCAGAGTTGCACTAGCCTGGTGTAAGTGTTATAGTTCAACTAGCAGTGGTTAGGTTCGCCGCGCAAATACTAGTGAGCTGTGGTGTAATGATGTGTGAATAGATTGGTCAGTGAAAAATGGGCTGTTTATTTGATCCGGAACTAACAATAGCAGACCTCCTACAACGATAAGTACAATTAATGACATAGCTGATTTATTTTTTTGTAAGTGGACAAGTAGAAAAGTAAATTTAAATATGTACAGTGTTTACAACCTACTCAGGGATAGGCTCCAATTTGTTGTTGAACATAGCCATCATTTCGATGGCCAGTCCTCCTCAAAAACATCAATAGATCACCGTCTCTGTTTAGTTGCTGAACAGATTCTGCAATAATTCTTGTCGAATTTTCTCTTTCAGATCTGGAAGTGCCATCTCTGATCTAAAAAAAATTAATACATACAGTTGACCATTATTCAACCGCAATCAAAACAGCGATTATGTTATTTTCAAATATTGAAAATAATTACCGTGAGATTATTGATGCTTTGTTGAAATTCTACAAAGAACTGATTTTCCACAATAGTCAGTCTTTCTGTTTAAAATATAAATAAACATAAATATTTATTATTAAAAATATAATATTATTGACAAAAATTATAATTTAAAACAATTTGCCATGCTAGAGATACTTTTAAAAGCAACACGTATTTAACAAAAAGCATGGTACCATGCACACCATTAACAAAGCAAAAATATTCACAACACAACTACTATTCACACATTAACCTAATCTCTATAATGGTGTTAAATAAATTTTACACCAGGCTAAGCTTATGAAATCAATAATAAAAAGATAGAGCAAATAGAAAAAAAAATATTTATTAAATTAAATACAAATATTCATGACACTTACTAATTTTGTTCTTAAGAATTGATGTTACACTGTCGATTATTTTAAACATGTACCTAACAATAACACAAACATAAAACACATAACACAAACATTTTTGGGATAATGCAACATAGAGACCACAGTATGGTCAGTACAACTAAGACAACTCACGAAGAAAGTCCCAAATATTAGGGTGGCGTCCAATTTGAGTGAGCAACGTTGCATGGAAGGATTCTAAGTAATTGTTGGTCCGGTGATCTTGACCAAAAACACTTAGAAATCGTGGACCAATTTGCAAAAACCAATAATGATGAATGTAGTCCATCAGGAAACGATTCATAACCTCATTAATTTCAGGAAATTGTAAGGTGTAATTGATAATCATAATTAATCCATCTTCCATACAAAAATTAGGGCACCCCAGATGACCCCTTTCAGCCGGTAGATGAGGCAATGCTAGTACCTGAAATATAAAATATAATTGAAATACAATAATATTTACTTGTAAAAGAGAAAATCAAATTTACCATTCTGAAAATACGAGCTGCCACATCATGCCTCTTCACCAAGTTCAAAACACCATTCACTTTTCGGTGACAATATCTAACAACCGACTATAACATTAAAATAAATATCATTAAATTAATCTGACAGGTATGATCAACAAAATGTGTTTGTTTATATTACCTGAGTATAATGGAACCAACAGCATAATAAGTTACTGTTAGGGAAGATTTGTTGGACAGCATTCATAAGAGCACGCTCGTAATCAGTAACAAAACGGATTCCATCATAATTCAAAGGTAGAATATTGCGTATCACAGCGAATAATGCACAATATGTTTCCTCTGTCTCACTCCCCAAAAGGACAAAGACCATTGGAAACGCCTAAATTGTAAAAAAAAAAAAAAAAAAATATTTAGAGCATTGCATTACTGACGCCAGTAATAAGTAATAACAAATAATATATCCATAAAAAATTGCTAACTACGCTTTTGTAGAGAATTTGAAATGTCAGGAAAGATCGCAAGTCCATTGGCACTTGAGGTAGCGTCTTATACGTACCATCTATTCCGATAATCTCTACTGTAGCCAACTGTTCACGATACTTTTCAATTGCCGAAGTATTCGCAAAAATAATTCCAACAGTTACTCCATTTACAATCAATTCTTGATTAAAAAAGGCAGTTGAAGGAATTTGAAATGTTGAGGCGTAATTTGCATTCCGGGGGTCTCTCAACATTTCTGCAAGATCGTGCATGTCCTGAGGTAATTGTGGGCGTCTCGATAGTCTCATTCTTTTTGTTCTGGCTTGTGCCTGGAGGAATGTATAGCTAATGGCAGCCTGCGGATGCCTATCAAAAGTTAAAAAAATTATCATATAAATAGCATAATTTATGTTTTTGTATTTCACCACAATAATTAGGTTCATTAACTTACTTAGTTATTTCGCTATTATAGAGACGTCGAATTGATGGGGTTGTGATTGTCCGATCAATAGCTCTTTCACCTAGAGCGTTCCTCAGGAATGGCACATTTAAGTCGATTTCATTCGGCTCATGATTGTGTGGAACTACAATCAAAATTTGGTTGTCCATCTCGTTTCTACTGATAGATGCTGAACCATGACATATTAGACGATTGGGATTTTTTTGTCGCTCACAAACCAAAGTTATTCTATTGACGAGTAACTTTTTTTTATAATATTTATATCCAAAATTATCAACATAAAATTTTGAGTTGAGCCGAATGCCAGGGATTGTCCTATAAGTTCTTGCTTGTGGTTGATCTTGTTGTTGTTCTTCTTCTTGTTGTTCTTCTTCTTCTTGTGGTTGATCTTGTTCTTCTTCTTGTGGTTGAACTTCTCCTTCTTCTTGTGGTTGAACTTCTCCTTCTGCTTGTAGTTGATCTTCTTCTTGTGGTTGATCTTCTTCTTCTTGTTGTTCTTGAATCTGAATGACAGGACGTTGGGCGTAGGTGTGATCTTGTAGGAAGAGGTTGAGATTTGGAACTTCTTCATGATTGGCTGGAATGACGTAGTCGTGGTCTCTCAATGCCATTTTAACAATGCTACACAAAACTTAAAAAAATATTAAACAAGCAAAAGAAATATATGTATAAATATAAAGTTGGTTGGTCTTGAGAAAAACCGTTTTTCTTTTACTTACAGTAAAATCGCAGAGGTTGGTCTTAAAAAAACCGTTTTTTTTCTCGTAGGTAAGTGGCAAGTAAATGGCAGGTAAATAGCAGATATAACAGTCTATATTATAAATTAAAAAATTTATATTAGTATCACAGTTATTCACAGATATAATAAAATATCTATTGGATTTATTTGATTTAAAACAATAGAATGACAATATATTTTATATTTAATGCATTTGGATAAACTTATGCTAAGCTACGTTATAATAATAATGATAATAATAGTTTTTGAAATTTGAAGTGTTATTTGTAACATGTAAAGTATTATATTATATTATTTACATTGTAAAAATAAGGAAATTATTTACTTTATAAGTTAGTGATAAATAAGCTGTTAATATACAAAATACAAATAAATACTAAATAGTTATGTTGAAAATTGTTTTATAAAAATGTAGTATTTGGGTCTATAGTTATGTCAATGAGTAAAATGTAGTACTTCCTAATCAAAAAACTTATTAATTAGGAGTGCATATTTAATTAATATCTCATAAACAATAAGGTAATTTATTATATTACAAACTGTACCAAAGTGCTCCTAATGTATGGTTGGCCCGCAAGGTCGGAACACTGGCCTCAATTAAACCCAGAGGAACAACAGTATATAATAAAAAAAGAACATACTTATTTTGTATTGATGGGCAACAAACAACCACACTACTATTGACAAATAACTAATAATTAAAAATACAAAATTGGGGCGCCCTCTCACAATGAATTGAAATATATATGTATATAAATTACAGAAACATATGACATAAATAATAATACTACACGGTATATAAAATGGCAACTTAACCCGGTCCACAATTGACGGCAATAATCAATAGCGCAACACCAAGTTGGATCGAACAGAACGTCCGACGACAGGATCCACTCCGTGGACGTACCGGCGACAGATCAAAGTGTATAGCACAACGGCTACAGGAACGACCGGCGATAATGCACAACGGCAAACGGGAACGACCGGCGATATTGCACAACGGCAAACGGGAACGACCGGCGATATTGCACAACGGCAAACGGGAACGACCGGCGATATTGCACAACGGCAAACGGGAACGACCGGCGATAATGCACAACGGCAAACGGGAACGACCGGCGATATTGCACAACGGCAAATGGGAACGACCGGCGATAATGCACAACGGCAAAAGTTGTCGTCCGAGCAGGCGGACACTCGATGGCAGACGTGGGAAGGTCGAGAGTGTAAAATGACCGTTAAAGTTATTATAGACGGTTATTTACTATTTAAAATTTTAACGGACGGATAAATAATGTATGGCTCTTGGAACCAGGCTGAGAAATTCATATACTCAAAAATCGTAGTGGAACTATTTACAAAGTCGAATGGTTGGTAATAATTTGAATTTTTGTATTTTGAGGTTAGTGTTCGAACTCTTAAAAACCTAAAATTCCTTATCACTGGGCCGAACTCTTATCACGGGGCCGAACTGTACCCATCCCCAAGCAGTGATGGTATGTGTGATAACACTGAATTCCTTTGACATGGCTCTAAATTTCCCTTTTTCAGTCAAAATTTCCCTTTATAAAAAATTTTATCATACTATTATTGTTTTGTGATACTACTTATATTATAATCACAGATATCTATACTATACAGGTGCCTCTAAACACACTATAAAAAAAAGGAATGCACCTTGTGCGTACTGCGCATGCGCGAATTTTTTATCATTATTTTTGGTTGTTATCAATATATCTTATCAAATCACTATAATACAATAATATTATCATGACAAAATATATTATTTTATTTTGAATCAAATAATTTAATATTATTGAAACGTTTACATTTTTCTTGGGCTTCAACGTCTTCAACAGTCCAATATAAATGGGTACACACAATTATTCTCCAATATTTTATTGAAGAAACATTATTGTAAGTATAACACGTTAAATTTAATTTTATAATAATAATAATTAAAGTGTTGTAGTGACCCGAGCTATGGACAGCTTCGTGACACGCACAGATAACTTATTTAACGACTGTGCACTTACTCTCGTTCAACAACAACTTCGGTGGTTCGGAGAATTAAAAATGAATACACTTTGTTTAATAATAATAAATGTTTTTATTAACAATAATAATATAATTTAGAAAAACTGATATATGAATTTGAAGACAGAGTTTTCACTCTGCCTGAGAAAATAGGAAAAAAAGTTAATTTTAATAAGTAATTTAAGCGACCAGGTCTGGCGGCGATGTGAGGCTATTAAGGCTTCACGACCGGTTGATCACTTAAATTTGGGACTTCTAGCTCTTATCTATTTCTAATTTGTAATGTTCGAATACAGGCCTTTTATATAAAATCTAACCGTGGCGTGATCTCGCCTGATGCTTAATCGGGACCACGGATTGGTTGAGGGAATGGCGTGATTAGCATTTATTAATCACGCCACCTTTCGTTAATAGGCATATAGTGAACCGCTAGGCATTTTAATAATTGGTAAAAAATAATGATAGCAATATTACATGCGGTTGCTCTTTGCGGAATAATTAATATATTATGAAAAACGCCGGTTCACTACACTCCTCCCCTCTTATAAAAAGGATATCCCTATAAACGGGGATATGCGGAATAGCCTGTGCTATGGAAGTGTGAGCTTTTGGTTTCTTCTTCCTGTATAGAAATTTCCAGTTCGCTTGCTGCATTCTGAATGTGTGGTTGCAGTGGTTCTGGAATTTCCGTTGGTGCAGACGCGGTTGGTTGTTCGTCTGGTTTAATTGTTTGATTTGGACAGGATGTTCTTCTTGTTCGTATATGATTGATCATTATCATCGTAACTGTAATCACCAAAACGTACATCAGAAAATAATGTAAGTTTCTGATATGTTTTTCTCTTGATATAATTTCTTTTTCTGTTTTGGCTGCTGCTATCTCTGCGCTTGAACTGGCCACTTGATCCAAGTCCGACATTTTATTATTTCGAATGTGGTTTTCTCGGAATGTGTTACTGGTTGGCAATGTCTCCAACTCCTGGTAGTTCCGTAATCTAGAATGTGGGATGAAGTCTAAATATTCTTCTTCGTGGTCTGGTTTATGTGGAATCAAGATGTCCTTCGCTGCATAGGCTTTACAGCTGGTATTAAGACTAAGTATGCCCACTCCTTCTAAGTTATAACTTTCCGATTTCTTCTTGTTGTTGCACGTGACAACTATTGTTTCATTGGTCGTGACGTAGATCCATTTGTTTTTTGTTTCTAATTTGTGAAATATGGTGGCTTCTACTCTTACTTGCATAGTCTTACAAGTTTCAGGTACTTCTTTTGGATCTTGCAGTAGAATGACTTCGCATATTGGTCTCACACTTCTAGGATGTAAGGGATAGATTTCAGGACACAACAGGAAATCACGCGTTGGTTTACATAGAGTTTTATCTATCTCGTCATACATTGAGTAAAGTTCTTTTGACCTACTTATAGCGATATACTTATAATTAGGTTTAACATAAATACAATTGTTTTTAGTACATATAGGTATTGATATTAATTGGTACAATGTGAATACATGGTGATATACCAACGGTATATTTACAATGAACACAAGGTTATAATCTGAATAATATGTCGTGATGGCTGACAATTGTATTATTTCCTGTATATTGGTGTTGGTTATTTCTATTGGGAGGTCGGTACCACTTGGTAACCAAATTTTTATGTCCCTTAACTGTCGTAACATTTCATCGGGTTGAATTAGGCTTGGATGGATTAAACCTATTTTTGCTGTTTGTACGATTTCAAAAAGTGTATTAGTTTCGAGGTCATATTTTTGTAGAATGAAATTTAACGTGTTAAAATGTTCGGACAAATAACCCCGTAATTGCAGTTCGTCAGTTATATTACGTACCCCCTCTATAACCTCTTCAGCAGATATTAGTTCTAATTTATTTTTGATTTGATTTATTTTTATGATTTTTATTTGTTCTTCTATTAAGTGAAATTCTGCAGTGTTTTCTTTTGCTAGTTTATTTAAATTATTGTTGGATTTGTCCACACATAATGTGTCACATAATCCGAATAAAATTTGGGCGGCCTTGCTTATCATTTTAAAAGGAATTGCTCGTTTTTTTCGTGCCGTTTCATCGACATGGTTGATCGACTTAAAAATTAATTTTTTCTTATTTTTAATTTGTTGGTATAAATTAGTTGATACTTTGTTTAATATGCGACAATTTGTTTGATTGAAACCCCGGGTCCCCATTAGGTTACATAAATGAGTTGATAAATCTACCACGTCTTGTATCTCCTCTACTTGCTGATTATATATTGTTAAATTAAGAAATGCGGTTAAATCCCACTGCGTCGTCCTGATTTTGAGTTGCCCTCTATTTTCGAAATAGATTCCGGATTTCTCAGAAATTTTGTAGTCGTGGTAGTTTGGACTTCCTCGTGATAGGTTCCAACCAATCAAAATAAACAGTCTGGAATTTCAATAAGAAGAAAAAAAAAATATATATATATATATATATATATTTTTTTTTTTTTTTTATTTTTTTTTAAAGTAACTTAATATATTACAATTTCTAGTCTTAAATCTGTGGTATGATGGCAGAAGCTGATATGTACATTTTTTAAACTTTCGGAAAAACGAGTTTTAAGGTTTAGAATGTCCTTTATTCTTTTATCATTGTAATCAATAACCTTTCATGAATTAAAATATTAAGCTATAATAAATAAATTATTTTTCAAATAGTTTTTAAGTAGAAAATAAAGACATATCATTTTTTGCCAACATTTATTTTTTTAAATTTTCAACATATCAACAAAATAAAAATTATAAAAGTAACCTTTTTTTAAAACACAGCATTATAGCATTCAAAACAATTTTAGAATAAAACAATAAAGTTCATTAAATAAATGTAAAAACATAAAATTGATCTTTTAACTCTTGGTCAATAAATAAAAAAAACGAAATTAGCCTTTTATAAAACTTAACAAAATAACAATTAAGTAAAAATTTTAAATAAAATACAATAAAAGTAAAAAATAAAACAACTTATGGTTTTAATTAGTAATATATTATTATAATTTTAGGCTTCATCTGATGAAAAATCACTATTGATTGAAGGCAGTTCAGCAGCTTCTTTGGACGTTTTTAAGTTTTGGTAGAAGCTATGGCAGTCTTCATGTATCAGCGGCAATAAACTTAACAAATCTTGTTTTTTTTTGGGGTTGATAGGTAAAGGACTTTTATAACAATTGGTTAACGCTATGGAATATAATGATGTTATATTTTTTGGCCTTCCTCTTTTACCACGTTGTGTAAGATCTAACACTCTAAATGGTTCTTCTGGATCGAGGCTATACTTAAACTGCAACTCACCATAAACTTTTTCATATCGAATCCACCATATTTGAAACCAATTTACTTAATTCCCATCAGTATCTACTGTTTTTTTAGTCAGTGAAGTGCTTACTAAATTTGAAAATGAAAAAAACTGCTCTTGTTTCATTTCAATTACTTTAAATGGTTTCTTTCCTTTTACCGTTCTAACAAATTGATACCAATCTCTTGGTATCATTATAGGAATATCTGAAAATTTTTTCACTCTTTCTATTTTCGCATGATCTACATCACACTCCAAGTGAGTGTGGCCTGGCAGTAAAAATGTTTGGTCAATTATTTGCAACGTTGAAGAACTTGCAGTAACTAGACTTAACATAGCAGCCATATTAATATTTCTATTTTGTCCTCCACATGTATCAGAGTATGTGATAATATGGGTTAAATTTTTGGGCAAATTAATTATTTTTTGGTAAAGACAAGACGCTATGTCGTTTGATCCTCTTCCTCCAATTGCCTCATGCCACATATAACATTCAGTACCTTCAGTTTCATAACAATCTCTAATAGTCAAGTTAAACGTTGACAAAAGCCTTTTGTAGAATGAAACATTTGTAGAGAGAGCAGGAGTATCTAGAACTTATTCTAAATCAAATTCTAAAACTCTAATATTGTTAGAAGCTAAAGCATTAATTTTATCTTCTTTTTTTCCATATAACCTAAATCTGCGAGTTTTTTATGGGTTTCATGTTGTTGTTGGAGTCATATCTTTTGTTGGTTATCATAACATTGTTTAATCTGTAGTACAAAAGTATCACAAGTCTTACATGTATCCAGTTTTTATTTTTAAATAATGACTTATCAGTTTTAGTCTTTGTTCATAGATGGAACTACACACATAAAAGACATATCATACTTTGCCACCATTTGAAACACATTATTTATCAACTATTTACATGATAATCCAAAAATCAACTAAAAACGACATATCAGCTTCTGCCATCATACCACAGAAATATGCGTTATATTTTATCGAAAATACATTTAGTTAAAACCACGTCTGAGCATGGATCGTGGCAATGATTAAAATTGTGCGACTTTGAACATAATAAGTCGTGTGTCTCTTTTAAGTTTAACAGATTACCCTGTTTCTCTATAATTCCTACATCTTCTTGAAATATTATTCTTTTACTGTAAGTTCTTAATTCTAAAAAGAATCTATGATTGTTATCTACATCTCTACATATTATATTGAGCATTTTAACACTTCCAAACCCTAGTCTCGTAAGAATTTTCCGATCCGTATCCCCTCCCCATAAGACGAATATAGGTTCCTGATTTCCTTGATATATGTATTTATTAATGGTCTGGAAATTCAATGTATTTGATTTGGAATTTATACTTTGTCTTATTTGTTCTAGGAATGGAAATAACGTTTCAGGTTAGCTTACGAGGTTTACATTTTCACACGCCGATGTTTGAGGAGAGACCATTTGTTAACGATTTCCTGAATATTTATTTTATCTACAATATCACGAGCTAAAAATAGTACCAATAAAGAATCAAGTCTCTCGTCACTCATTGTCGTGCGTAAGTGGTTGTAAACTAATTTCAAACGACTAAAAGAACGTTCACTGGATGCAGATGACACTGGTGATGTTAGTACTAGCTTAACAATGCGAAATGCTCGTGGTATAACATTTCTTAACATGCATGCATTTTTGAAAATATCATCAAAATGTTTACACTCCCTGGAAGCATCTAATAAGATTTGAATTTCAGAGTGTAAACATTGTGGCTCATCCAAAAGTATTTCCGGATATAATTTTATCATGGCCTCAATCATATCTATTGTGCAGTTTTTCCTGTCTGCCGGTATACGGAAAGTTTCTTGAAAAGGTCGTAATAATGTAACCATACTTTGGAGGTGCTTGTTGACAGTTGACGTAAAAACATTCAAAAGAATTTTAAATTCTTTGCGATAAAATTGAGAAAAGTCAATCACAGCAGCAGTCTCAGGATTTTCGTCTATTTTCTTCGGTTTGAGTCGACGTCGATGATGTTTATTAAAATCTTTTTCAGGCTCTACATTACAATTCTTTGCAAAGGATGCAGCACTTTCCACTAATGCATCAATCTTTTTTTCGTCATTTATTTCTTGAAAAGATTTTACTGTACTTTCAATTAGTTGCATAGCAATTTTCACATCTAAGAACTCGTTAGTCACATCAACAGTCATCGAAGTCGATTCAATATTAGGTGAAGATTCAGTTATGAAAGACAAAGATGAAGATTGTGTAGCTATCATGGTAGAAACGCTTGTAGAAGGAACATCCGGAACAGAAACTGTAGCTTTTTTCTTAAAGGCTTCAAATGGATTTAATGGAGCCCCCCACATGCTTAATTTTGACCTTTTTACCACCATGTATCGCTTTCTCGTGACGAGCTTTATAGTCATCATCGAACTGACTACCACATTCTTCACATTCCAATTTGATACGTTTTCTCTTAATCATTATTATAATGTTAATTCTTAACTGTTCAAAAACACAATGCATTTTAATGTTTCTATTTTTAACATGAGATATTGTACTTTTTTTGAAATTCATATAAAACATTATTCAGGGCCGGATTTAGGAGGGGCCCAAGGAGCCCCGAGCCCCGGTCCTCCCCAAAATGAGGGCCTCCACTTCATGGGATTTTAGAGCATCCAAGTATAAAATACAATATAATATTTTCAAAATAAATTAAATCACAAATTGAATAAAATTGTTCAATCATTTATGTATTAAAATTATTAAAGTGATTATTATGACTTGTAGAGTAGGATAAGCGATAAGCCCAACTGAATAATGTTGGTAACTTGGTATAGTTTTAAACTTTGAGAAAACAGTTTAAATAAACCTATAATTAGACACAAATAACTTGTAAAGCAAGCCGCCTAGCCGCTGTTGTAGATAAAAATACGTGCCGAATAAGTTTTAAATAAAAACATGCAATACGTAGATAAAGATTTCATTTGTAAACATTTAAAAAAAATTTAATAAGAGTATTTAACATTGATGCGATAAACGCAAACTGAGTATCCTCTTTCTTCATCTTCATCCATACACGATAACTATTTTCATCGTGATAATTATTCAGGTTAGTTCAATGCAGGGCCGGCGAGAGGGTGGGGCAGAACTATTAATACAATAAATAATTATAAATATGTTTTATTAAATTAAATTTTTTTTTTTATCGTGTAAAAATAAATGGAATAACTTTTAAAGTAAATGACGGAACACGTTAAAGTAATAGCTCTGTTGCCGCTGGTAGTTCAATACAATACACTAACTTTCGTTCAAGTGCTCGACAGTCTATTTTAGGAGCTATCTTGAAAAATACCATTTTGACATGGTGGTATGTTTTAATTTTGTATATTTGTATATGATATAATGATTGTACATGATTGATCAATGTATGTAGTTGGATTTTATGTATTGTGCTACTTATAAATATTATCGGGTTATATAAAAAAAGGCAAGAAAAAACCTTTAAAAACCTCTAAAAAAAGACCTTTACAAAAGACAAGAAAATGAACATTTAAGCTTAGTATAATTCTACGTTAGTGAAAATTAAATAGTTTGTGTATGATTTTATTTTTCCTTCAATTAATAAAATATTTTATGTAAACCAAATATTATATTTATTTAATTCACATATCATCAAACTTAAATGTAAGTAATTTAATAAAAGTGGTGTTCATATTATATGTATATGAATATATTAGCTTTACTAGTATATGTAAGAGGGTGCACAATCGAACAAACCCGGGGCCCACTAATGGTCTCGCCGGCCCTGGTTATGTATTACTTGTTATTACTAAATTTAGTATTCCGACGATATTAGTTATTTTTTATTTAATTGTTATTTTAAAAATAATAATCCTACCGAATTGAAACATTCATTGAATACTTACTTATACGAGTATGAGAATTTTGTAGATTTATTATTATTTTGGTATTTTCATATAATTATATAAATATTTTTAAACCATAATTTCTAATAAAATATTGATTTGCAGTAAATGTTGATATATTATCAAATTCAATTCACTTATTATAATATATTAAATATATGTTATTGAAAACTAATATTTACTTCTACGGTGGGCCCAGGGCCCCCACATTCCTAAATCCGGCCCTGTCTATATTACTTATTATTATTACTGTAATTATTTATTGGTAGATACTAGATAGTTAAAGAGTATGTAATGTAATACAAATATACAATTATATTATAATTTATAATATAAGGTAAATAAATTACTGTATTCCTACATTTGTAGCCTTAAAATAGTAAACGCGTCAATAATAATTATTATAAATACTTACATTCAAGAAATCTTCCTAGAAAAAAGAATACGCATGGAACCGATGTTATCCCGGCAATCGCCAACGTAGAATACTTATTCAATAATCAGCAATAACATAAATTTAAAGACACACACACACACTAAGCCTGCCGAGGGTCTACAGCGTTATGCTGTTGTCGATGTCGATTGTTTGTGTCGTGATTCACGATAACAGTATAACACGAGTTATTTTGAGAATATTTCCGATCATTCTAATCAATATTAACCGTACAGTCCGTATTCCGTACAGTGGTATTACCAGAAATTAAATTTACAGTCGCTATTCAGTGTAAACAAATCATAAGTGATAAGTATAATATCGTATATTATATTAAGCTCAACTCTATACGCCTATAGTGCCTACGGTCCACATACCATAGTTTATAATAATAAATAATAATACTATGAACGCTATATCTACAATTACAACACAATCCGAGACGATGCTATAATGAAATAAGCCTGACATTTTGCCGACTGTGTCAAGTTTTTTCACCAAATTTACAATTTGCCGACTGACGAAAACATCTTGGGGGGGTAGGCACCCCCCTTACCCCCCCCCCCCCCCCCCCTCCCGTTAGGAACGCCCCTGATTGTAAGAGGTATTCCGTATATGCATACGAAACATTCTACAAATGCCTGTGCCACAGTTTCGGCGTCTGTGGAGATAAGCGCGACTGCAACGGCGTAACGAGATAACTCGTCTTGCATGGTCAGTATGTATGCGTTACCTGCATCTGTTTTAGGTAATGGTCCTACGATATCAAGACAAATTTTACTAAACGTTGTTGTTACGGTAGATGTTATCATCATGGGTTGTTTGACTTTTTTATTCGATTTGTTCTTTTGACACATTTCGCAGTTTTTTATATAATTTTTTATGTCTTGTTTTAAATTTTTCCATTGATATTTAAGTTTCATACCCCCTGGTGACCTCCTACTAATGAGTCATGATATTCTTTAATCAATTTTTGTTTTTCCTGATCGGTAAAAAATTGTTCTTTAAAAATAGTTATTTGGATATCCGTACCTTTGAAAATATATCGAAACATGGCTCGAATTCTTTCGTAACTTGTTAACGTTGTTATCCCTTCCATACGTATTGTCGAAAATTCTCGAATTGTATTATCGATACAAAATTGTTTTATTTCTGATATTGCGTTAAAATACGCTTCGGCATCAATTTCCGAAGAAAAATTTTTTTTTAATTTATAAAAAATAATATCTCGATTCGCGTTTTTTATTATTAGAAAATTGTTGTTATCGAATTGTTGTTGTAAATTTAAATTGTTTGATCTAATTACTTCTCTTATTGCTGTGTGTGTTATTATTTTATCGTCAGGTATTGGTAGTATTAAATTTGTTGTGATATCGGCATTTTTTATACTGCCTTCAATTTCTTTTATTTTTAGATTGATAATTGGTTTGTTTTCCGCTATTTTAAAATTCTCAAACTCCTCGTTTATTATATTTTGTATTACATGTATTCGCGATAGACAATCTGCATTAGAATGTTTTGGTCCCGCCCTGTATGAGATTTCGTAATCGAATTCTTCTAATTGTAGGCGCCATTTCATTAATTGGGAAGACACGTCTTTAAGGGGGATGTCTAGACAAACTAAATATGTACGAAAAATGCATTTAGAAGAAGTCTAATTACGAGAAAACTATTGGTCAGATTTGATTGAAAATAGTATAAAAATTTAAAAAAATATCTCTTTTATGCTTGTTGTACATTCTTTTTTACATAAACCTTAATTATATAATTAATTTTACACACTGAAATATTCAAACTTCAATATATTATATTATCATTTTGGAATACAAAGTTTAAATTTGGATGTACAAGAAGCGTAAAGATTTGTGTAATAATTCTTAAATTATTTACTTCGAAAAAATCAGAAGTCATTAAGTACACCTAAACAGATTTTAGCTGAAAAAACAAGTTGTTTGTATGCTAGCGATTCTAGCGGAATTATTTTTCGTGTCCCTACATACGTGGAAAAACAATAACAACGTGACGTCATTACAAAATCCATATTTATAATTATATTAGGTACATATTTGGGACGGTTCTGCGAATCAGACTAGTCTAGATGCGATAAAGCGATTTGTGTGTAATAGCATTGATTATAAATACTATAGTATTTATAATCAATGGTAATAGGTATTGCGTTCTTATCGTCGACCGACTGGAGTTTATTGGCTGCCGAAAAAATGTTAGTCTCTTCCCGCCTAAGATTAATTATATCATGGGCTAATATTGGATTAGTGCATTATAATATTTGGTTAGGTTTGATGTAGTACTGTAGTCGTACACAACTGTTGCCTGTAGTTATATATGTCTACGCGTTTCTTCTATTTTTTTTTTTTGTAATTTGACAATTGGCATATTCGATTATGTCAAATAAAGTAAATTAAAGAACCGGAAATAAGACGCGTTTGCATTTAACTGCAAAACGTAAAAGAAAAACTATAAACGCAGGTTTATTGAAGTGGAGATCTGAACGAAATAAGTAAGTGTTTTCTAGCTAAATGCTATAAAATATACGAAGCTTAAATATTAAAATTATCATTATATTGTATTCTTTCGATAGACTGAAAAATGAAAACAATTCAAGTCTTGAAAGTACAATGTCTGCTGGTAACTCAACTGAATCCTTTCCTCTAACACCATCTACATCTACACATTCACACATTCAAACAAATGATATTTTGTGAGTTCACAATTTTTTTGAAATTTTTTTTTTTTTTTTTTTTTTTTTTTTTTTATTAAGAATAACCCTCGGCAACATAGGCCATTGGGATTAACGAGAAATAAGTTTGTTACATTGACAGATAATTTGTATGGTTACATTAGGAGTTTAAGTGTATATGACATGCTTTGATTTAAATATTTGTTAACAATTTTGAGGAGGTGATGAATTCTATTAGGGCTTTTGAAGATTCTTGACAGTTGCCGAGTGATGAGTGAATGTGTACTGGAAGATTGGCTTTTTCCCTGTAGGATTCGTAGTATCGGCAATCCGTTAAGATGTGTTTGATACTAATCTGGACTCCACACGTTTGGCACATTGGAGGTTCTTCACGGTTCATTAGATAGCTGTGGGAGATTTTTGTGTGGCCGATACGCAGTCTATTAATTACTACCTCTATTTTTCTAGGCAACGTCGATGGATGTGGCCATGGCATGATATTCTGTTTGATCTCGTGTAGTTTGGTATGTTGGAGGTTCCAACTTGCTTGCCAATTGTTGTAACATTTGGTTTTTATTAATAATTGGACATCGTTTTTGGAAATTACAGTTTGATTTGTAAGGGGGAGAGACGTTGCATTTTTGGCTTCTAGGTCTGCTTTTTCATTTCCTTCGATATTGCTGTGTCCAGGTATCCAACAAATCTGAGTTTCAATTCCTTTGTACTCATTTTCTATTAAAAGGTTTTGTATTTGTCTTGTGATGTCCGAAGTGTTGCATATGTTTTTTATGCTATTTATGGCGCTGAGTGAGTCTGAGAAGATGGTAGAATATGATATGTTGTGTTCTTGAATTAAGTGAATTGCTTTTATGAGAGCAAATGATTCAGCTGTAAAAATTGTACAAGGGTTTGGAAGCTTGTACTTACGTACTGTGTTTTTCCATATTACTGAGACTCCTACTCCTTTTAGGCTTTTTGATGCATCTGTAAATATTTTTTCATTTGTATTTTCGTGATTTAGTGCCAGAAAATTTAGTTTGTAAGTGGAAGGCATTGTGCACATTTTTTTGAATACAGAGAGATCTGTGTTTGTGCTAAAGGTGTTATTAAGTGTCCATGGTGCGTTTTTTAATTGTGAAGTTGGAATTAGATAGGATATTTCGAGGTTGTTTTCGTGTAATAATGAAGGTAGATTTATGAATTTTGGAGTAAAATCTAATTCTGCTAATGAGGAGGCTAGCTTTAACTCATGATTGAGGGAGAGTTGTAGTCTTCTAATTTCTAATGGAGGGACGTTTGCTATGTTAAGTATGCTGTGTATTGGGCTTGATTTGTATGCTCCGATTGATAAACGTAAACCGGAATTATGAATTATATCAAGCTTTTTTAAGGTGTTTTTGTTTGCGTTACCATAGAAACAGGCTCCGTAGTCCAATTTTGATAGTATTAAAGACTTGTAAATTTTTGTGAGAGTTTGTGTTTTAGAGCCCCAAGAAGTATGGGACAGTATTTTTATTATATTCAATCTCGGCGTGATTACGCTTTTAAGATGATTCACGTGTTGAGACCACGAGAGTTTTTTGTCCAAAATGAGGCCGAGGATTTTTATCGTGTTTTTGTCTTTGATTTGTTGATTTTCCATTTTAGATTAAGTGCGATGCGTTGACGTTTTTTTGTGAAGATGATACATTGGGATTTTTCTGCTGAAAAATTGAAGCCGGAGATTTTTGTCCATTCGGTTAGCTTATTGATTGATTCTTGTAAATGTGTTTGTACGGTTTTTATTTGGCTACTGCTACAAAAGATATTGAAGTCATCAGCGTAAAGTGTGAATTTAACTGGGGGTGCTATATTGTTTGAGATGTCATTTATAGCTATAAGGAATAGTGTTGATGAAAGTGTTGATCCTTGGGGGATCCCATTTACCTGTTCAAATGTGCCAGAGATATAATTGTTAACTTTGACTTGAAATGTTTTTGTACTCAGAAAGTTGCAAAGAAAATTATACATTTGGTTTGTGCTTAAGATTTTATTAAGGTTTTTCAGTATCAAGGGTTTCCATGTTGAATCGTATGCCTTGGAGATGTCCAGGCTTATCATTCCCATGTGTTGTTTTTTGTTGTAAGTGCTGAGAATTTCTCTATGGATTTTTGAAAGGCAATTATAGGATCCTTTATTTTTTCGAAATCCACATTGCTCTGGTATAAGATATTTAATTTTTTCTATAAACCATGTTAACCTTGCATTAACTATTTTCTCTAGTAGTTTACACAATGTGTTTAGAAGCGAGATGGGTCGATATCCCTCAGTGGTAAATTTGTTTTTACCTGATTTGTAGGTTGGGATGATTATACTATTTCTCCAATTTCGGGGAAATATATTATGGTTCCAAATCATGTTGTATATCTGTAAGAGCGTTTGAAGCGTGGAGTGGGTGAAGTGATGGATGAAGCTGAACGGAATGTTGTCTGGGCCTGGACTTTTACTCTTGCATTTATTGAGTGCGTGTAGAAGCTCTTCCATCGTTAATGGGGAGTTGATTTGAGTTTGGAGTGTATCCGAGCTAGATATTTTTGAGGATGTAGGGTAAGATCTAGAGTTTTCGTTATTTTTGAGGAAGGTTGGGTTTAAGTTTTTATCGCCTGAAGTTTTTTCGAAGTGTTCTCCGAATTTTGAAGCTATGTCTGACGAGTCTGTGTTGAGCTTGGAATCTATAATGAGGTGTATATTATTTGCATTTTTTTGACCTTGTAGACTACGGATATTTTTCCACATTAGTGTTGGGTCTGTTTGTGTGCCTAGGTTAGCTGTGAAGTTGTGCCAAGATATTGTTTTACTGCTTTTTACAAGAAATCTGGTTTTAGCTCTGAGCTCTTTTAGCCTGATGTGGTCTTCTACTAGATGAGATCGTTGGAATTTTTTTAGTGCCTTATTTTTAAGTTTTATACTATCTTTAATCTTAGAGTTCCACCAAGGAACTTTGTTTTTGTAGTTGTATGGTTTGGCGTAGCCAAACGTTTTTTCCGCTGCTTGTATAGTGCTATTAGTGAACAGAGATACTATTTCATCTATATTGAAGTTGCTATTAATTAGATCTATTGAATTGGTGTATGTTTCCACGAGGTCTGCAAAAGTATCCCAATTAGGGTTAATAAGTTTCCATTTGGCTTGTGAGGGTTTAACTTCCTGTACTGTGGACATGATTTCTATAATTATTGGAAGATGATCGCTACTATTTATTTCGGGAAGGACTTGCCAGTTTAGTCTTTGAGCGAGCGTGAAGGTTGAAAAGGACAGATCTATTGCGGAAAAGTTAACATTTATTGGGTTTAATCTTGTTTGGTCCCCATTGTTAAGTAGTACTCTGTTGTCGTCTTCGAGTATTTTTTCAACTTCTTTACCTCTTGCGTCTGTTTTTTGAGATCCCCAAATTAAGTTGTGACTGTTGAAGTCGCCAACCAAAATGAAAAGATGCGGTAGTTGTTTTATTATGTCAGTGATATCTTCGTTTTTTAAGGGTCTTTGGTTGGGAAGGTAGATGTTGCATAATGTGGTTTTGTATTCTAATGTGATTGTAACTGCTACTACTTCTAGGTGTGAAATTATAGGTATTTTTTCCCATGGATATGAGGTGTGAACTAGGATGCCTACTCCCCCACTTGCTCTGTTGTATACATTTCGATTTTTAAATGCGTTGGTATAGTTTTTTATATTGGGGAGAGAATCGTCTTTTTTTATATTAGTTTCTTGTATGCATATTGCTATAGGATAATGTTGATTAATTATAAGTTTAATTTCGTCTATTTTATTGTGAAACCCGTTAAGATTCCATTGAATAATGTTTTTTGTAGAAGCTAGCATTGTTTTTTAGTAATATAATTATTTGAAGGGAAAGTGTATTATGTTCGATGAGTATGCTAATTTTCGTCTGGAAGCATTTGAAATAGAAGATTAGTTAGTTTCTTAATTTTAGTCTTGATACTACGGTCGGTAAGCATAGGATGTATTGTTTCTGTGATTTTATGGAGTTCTGGTATATTTGTGCCTGCTTGATTGCATAGATCGAGTATTTTTATGTTTTTATTGGAGAAATTTTCTATAACGTATTTGAAGGAATTGTAATTGCAGCTGCCTGGGTTTTTTAAAAAATATTCGTAGCTTGGATTTAGTTGTTCGTCAAGTCTGTCTAGGCTTCTTGAGGGTGATCGTGCACTAGTTCTGGCTTTTTTGTTTTTTTTTGGTATTGTTAGTGTGTTGTTTTGTGTGCTTTGTGAATTTGTAGTTGATGTGGAGGAAGTGGGTTCGGGTGGTATTTTAGTTGAAGGCGAGGCAGGAGATGACGGTTCGGTTGATACCGAAATAGGTCTTTTGTTTGAATCCGTTTTTAGATTTGTATTTGTGTTACTATTGGTATCTGTGTTGTGGTTTATTATATGTTCTGTGTTAATGTGGATATTGGTGTCTTGTTCTGTCTGTACTTCTGAGTTCGGCTGGAGTGAAGTAGAGTGGGATGGTGCATCTATTTGATCGGTATGAGTGATTTGTGAGGTGCTTTCTGTGCTGTATTTGCATGTGGGTGGGGTGTGTCCATTTTGTTTGCAAATGAAACATGCTAGGGAGTCGTCTGTAATGTATATTCGGAAATTAGTGTCTTCATGCTTGAGTAAGATAGAGTCGGGCAATTTGTGTAGATCTTCGGGGTTGATGTATAATTGTCTTCTGAAACTTGTGACGTGTGAGAATAGATCTGATGAGTGAATAGATTTTAAGGAGTGTATTGCTGACGTAATTCTAATACCTATTTCTTGAAAAGCATTTATTATAGTTTCGTTTGTGATTATAGGGTATACATTTGAATGAATAATTTTTTTTGATGGGTTGACTAACTTTCTTAAGAAGATTTCGTTTTCGCCTATAAAGATACTACTGTGCTTTTTAATTAGGTCATCGGCGTTATTTTGTGTATTTAAAAATATACAAAAACGGTTGTTTGAAATGCGTGAAGCAGAGATAATGTTAATGGGCGCAGTGTATTTACTGATAGCTGATAAGTAATCGATTTGTTTTAGACCTTCTATTGCAGTAAGAACTATAGCTTGATTCATTTTCGGATAGTTAATGCTTGCAGTGGTTTCAGCGAAACTTTTTGAATTAGTGGAGTTGATATTAATATTGTTATGACTATAGTTGTGCGTGTTCTTTAATTGATTGTTGAAGTTATTGATTGGTTTATTTTGAGTTGACGGTATGAGAGGTGATTGAATATTTTTGTGATTGAGATTTTGGTTAGTGTTAATAGTCTGGGCGTTTAATTCTGAATTTGATTGCGTAATTAATGCAGGCAAGGGGCCTGCGAGCTCGTCGCCCATGGCGATAATGACTTTTACGCGTGTGTATGTGTGTCTAAATGAGTGAAGATAAGATGTTCATATTACCTGAGTGCCGTACGAACGTTATGATTGTTGTGCTATCGTAAGCTGATAAATACGGAGAGCGCGTTATTCGTGTTGCACGAACGGAGGTCAGACACGAACTGAAAATTTAAATTTATAAACTATTATAAATATAATAATTTTATTATTATTAATTAATAATTATAATAACATTTATGATAATAGTTTATTATAAATAATAAAAAAACTGCATAGGTTGCGCAATTTGTGTTACATCTTGGTACGTATACAGTTATATTATTATTTGTACATTATCAAAGAAATTATGATTTGTCGTATACGCCGATCACTCTCGACACATACAACACGTACACATAAATAATTAAGTTAAAACTTTAGATTTAACACTGGTGGCCAGTGGTGATCGAGTCACACGACCACCACACACTGACTATTTTATTCTCCTCTCCTTTTACTTTTTATATCATTTTTCTTAACCTAATTACACATACTATTATTGCTTACGTACTACTTGACAATTGTTGTCTTATATTCTAAATGTTATATTAATTTGTTTTCTATTGCAAAATGTTTATACAGTTTTTGTTTTGTGTTATGTTTCCTATGTGCTAGATATTGTTTATGATATTTCTTAATATTACGTTGTACAATATTGCCTAATACTACAGTCCCCGTTCTAAAAAAAAAATATGTCCTCATATTTTATAATAATTATTTCAGTAAAGGGTGAAATTTAAATGATATTGGATTTTGTATACAAAATTAATTTGAGGTTGATGTTATTGTGTGGTCAGCAAAAATAATGTTTTTATGTTGATTGATCTTCTCCCAAAGAAGTGGTCGTTGATATGAATTTAGTAGGTACTTAATCTTCAATCATGACTTGTGATTGATCCATAGATTGGTTGAACATTTTTGTGTATCGGTGTATCGGTAATGGACGATGATTTTTTGTATCGCACGATCTATTATTTTGTCACATGCATTTAATCATAATACAATTATTATCAATGCAAAATATATGCAATTTTTACATAAATACATATCTGATAAATAAAACTATATAACCAAAGTCAACCATAGGGTAAATGTAAATATATGATAACGTGATTAAATATTTAAAAAAAAACAAGATTTTTCAAAATTAGTTAAATTGTACAATATTACTGTATACCTACAAATAATAAAAGTTGTTAAAGATGTAAAAGTAAGGCGTTATTTAAAGGTTATATAATATGTTACTTTTAATAGCAATTTGCTTACACACCAAAATTTTAACAATCAATTGGACAAAATATAGTTTCATATTGAATAAGAAATATGTTGCAACAACAACAAAAACAAATGAATATAATAATAACATTTTTTGTTATGTTTTAAAATTTAAAATTTAACATTACGAAAGTATAAACATTAATAATGAAAACAATGAACACACAAAAAAGGCAATTTGGCAATTTAGAACAAAAACAGAATATCTATATTATGCAGTTTTAATTATTAGGTCAATAATAATATAACTGGGGTATAATTTCACAATATTGATAGGTATATATGTAATTACGATACAGGTATGTTAAAAGTTCCATTAGAAAAAATATTTCGGTATATTTATGATCTAAGTATAACTTATACATTTCTAAAAATCTAATCATTTTTATAAACCGAAAAAAAACATAGTTAATAAATTGAACTAAAGATAAAAAAAAATATTATACAATAAATATATCAATTATGTAAGGTGTTATTTTTTTACTCTCCCCTTTTTTTATTATTATTAATATTAAATTTAAGACAATTTTTGCGTAATATTTAATAAACTGAATACAATAAGATATTATTAAAATGTGATAAAATACTATGTGTATTAACAAATGGTATTATGTTTTTCAAACTATTTTTTGTTTTTTTTTTTTTTTTTTTTTTAAATAATATCGATATGAATGCAATCATAAAATGTTATAACGAAAATGGTATGTTCCTAATTAGGTATATAAAAATGTGTCAAGTACTATATTTCTTCCTCTTTCAAAGGAAGTTACACAATTTTTTTTTTTTTTTTAAATAAAGAACAGTAAGCGGTAATATTGATGTGACATTTAAATTTAAAATCCAAAATGTTGTGTTGAAGAATTCAGATTAATTTTTAATAAACATGATAAAAATGAAAAATAATGCTTTATAAATGATAACAAAAAAAATAAATAAATAAAAAAATTAATATTAAGTACAAACCTTTGAAGTAAAGTCCCCCACACATGTGTACATTAATGTCGTACCTTGCCGTAACGTAGGTACCCAATCACAAAATACGCAATAATGCAGTTTATCCAATGAAGTACCTGTTTACTAAAATATTGAATGAATGCGCGTGCACACACACGCGCTAAGTCAAAACTCGTATTCACATACTAAAATACTAAATTATTACACACGTGTAAATGATGACCCAACAACAAAAAATAAATCGTGTACATACGCACACATGACAAGTCGTATAATTATATTCACATTATTCCAACATCGATACATATGTACCTAAATACAAAAATAAGTACTAAGACACATGAAACGCCAAGTCAAAATATCACGTGGATATAACACATGTCAAGTCAAAATATCGTATTCACGTATACTCAAACAAACTTGTAATAGGTATCGTATTCAATAAATATAATCGGGTAAATACATTCAATTCAACTCATATAATATATAGATGGAAAATTTATTATTTTTATTATTATTTTTTTTTTTAAATTAATATTCATAAGTTCTAATGGTATAATTATTTCATTATTACTCATAAGTAATATAATTTGATCAATACAGAAATATTGGATAAATTATAATAAGTGATATAATCATTAATATTATTAAACACGACGAGGTCTGCGAAAGGTACATGACAATTAAGTGCAATTTACACACTACAAATAAAATGAGGCTTCATAAATTATTTAGAAAAAAAAAAAAATAATATCATAACAAAAAGGTATATTGGTTTAAAATGTATTAAAAGAGCAAATAGTTATGTTAAATGGTGTATTTTTTTGAAGACAGAAAAAAAATTGAATTTGATTATTGATTATCTAAAGGTAGTGTATTAGGTTCAATTTTTCATACATACATATACACACATACACATACATACACATACATACATACATATACACACACATACATATACATATATACATTTATATTATATTCTATCTATACCACAATAGGAGAACGATTATCAATGATAACACCATTGCGTGATACATTGACACTCCATCGGTAACTGGCCACCGGCACATAGGATGTTGAAAGTCGCAACAGCATCACGGACGTTACTTGCCCTAATGGTGGTAACGAGTAAAACGTATGCGTCATGCATACCCTCACCTAGACGCGTACAATGGCGGGCACACTTGGCTGGTAGTCGCAACAACGATGCTTCGGCACCAAATCCAATATTAGCCGAAATATTAAAACATTAAAAACGCACTGTGGATACACCACCACAAAATTGCGGGTAATAGCGGAATTCAAAGTACGGCACATAAGTGTCTAGTTCGCTGGCACACGGAAGTGGTCAGACACGAACTGTGTTTTTGAAATTATAATAATATATTATAATGTGAAATAAAGAAGTATAAAGTGAATTAACAATGTTATTATTTTCATATAATTTTACATATCATTAGACAAACAAATGAAAATAATTCAAATCTTGGAGATCTGATACCAGTGGACAACTCGATACCACCCTCTTCTCCACCACTGAGGCCATCTACTCAATTTCAAATGAACGATTCTTTGTAAGTTCATAATTTTTAAACAATTTTATATGATAAAACTTGCGTTTTTAATTCATAAATATTTTTTCTAATAATAAAACCTTTCACTTTATTTATAAATGTTCTAAGGGAATTTAATATTAACATACTCATACGTATTACTAACGGTATTAGAAAAATATTGAAAATCGTAAGTCAACTTTTTTTTATAAATATCCCACATTCCCACTTGACTAATATCCCCGGACTATGGTCCGGCTTGTATAGTTTTTCCAATACGATTTTGGAAACTGTATTGAAAAAATCGACATTTTGACTCCCATATAGTGCTTATAGAACTTTTAATACCTGAAAATGGGAAAGCTTGGTAAAATAATTTAAAGACTCAATTAACAATAAATTATATTATTTTAGGAATGAACAAGACTTACCACCTTTAAATATTGAGTATGGACCACCTAATCCAGCTCTTGATCCATTGTTAAATCAAATAACAGGGCGTTATATAGTTGATGGACAACATTTCTTAAAAAGTATTAGAAGTTTAGAAACACATCGTGAACGATGTCTTAAAAGTAGTCAAGGTTGGTTCAAAGTAGTAAGAAGTAGAACTCGTGCTCTATTTTGGTATTTAGACTTCGAGTGTCCATTTTGCAAAGAAAAACGAACTGTGACCACTACCGCAACTTGAAAAAACTAATGATGAGCAAAATAACAAACTAACAATCACAGATGCCGCAGTATGGGGAATAATTTCAACTGGTTCTGGATTTCGCCAGTTAGAAGAATAATTTCTTATATTGGAATAAAATGTATGTCACATACTACATTTATGAAGTTGGAACAAAAGATGGGTGAAGTAAGTTTTACTGTTTTACATGTATAACATTATAATATGAAATAATTTATAAATTATTGAAAGTTATATAATATATTTATAATATAGATAGGTATGTGTGTTTTTTCTCTTTTCCTCTATTTTCATTAGAAATTATGACATTCTGAAAAATTCGGAGAAATGTTACTTTTGCTTATTAGTAGGGCTAGGATTTTAATGACCTTAAAATATTATTAAAAATGTATAATAATTTATTATTAAAATATTCGTTAATAATACGTTAAAAATTATTTAAATTAGGTATAACATAATGAAAAAAAAGCTGATAAGATACTACTCAAAAACACAAAAACGAGAAATTTCCAATATTTTCAATGTTCTATATTTAGCTCAAAATTGGTTAAATATTTTTGAAAATTTTAATGGGTATGTGCGTAAACATTTATAGTAGTCAGTAAAATATTCAACTCTCTAGCTTCATTATTGACGGAGTTATGGTTAAAAAAACTAAAATAGATTTTACGAAAATCCAGAAAACAGCAATTTTCCCGTTGTTTGTTAATTTTTCGGTAGTTTCCTCCCACGCTTGGAAAAACTATTGAGAAATTCGAAAAATAAGCCGAATAAATTACCATCTCAACAAAATTTCCGATCTATAGAATTACTGGATGAAACTTTTGGACCAGTATTTCTATAAGAAAAAGTGTCTCCATACATAAAAAGAACACAGATTTGTAAAACCAATACATTCTTCGTTTCACTCGGAATCTAAAAATAATAAATAAAAAAATTTTTAAATGGAGATTTTTGATTATTAATAAATAGGTATTTCTGTTGATAACTTGCAGTGGTATCCAAGATTATTGTTGCATTACCTAAATAATTGGTTTTATTATCGATGTCGCGTATTTATTTAACAGACCATCTTTATAAAAATTACCATATTGAATTACGGTATTATTTCTGTTATAAATAAAATGAGTTTAAATGAAAATAAATAAAAATTGTACTAGATTTAAAAAAAAAGGTATAAAAAATGCTCTTAAAATTCAGAAAATGACCTTGAAATTCTGAAAAATACCTGAAACTGCAAAATAAAAACTACCTATTTATTTGAACACGTAGATGACCAAATCACATTTTGTGATTGAAAAGCTATATCCTGTATATCATAAAAAAAATTGCAAAATCTTATACTATCCTAACCCTACTTATTAGCATTGCTCAAAATCATTATTCGAATACAATGATAAAATAACTGTCTGACAGATTTTGAGAAAAAAGTATACTTTTAATATAACACATTTTATAACTTTAAATTCAATAATATTGTTTAAGAATTGGAAAGCTGTATTTACGGAAACAATGATTCAAGCGGGAAAAGAAGAAAAAATTCTAGCAATAAGAAATGGTGACGTATCTTTGGATGGTACTCCATATATTACGGTTGTTGTGGATGGAGGATGGTCCCATAGAAGTTTTGGACATCGATACACTTCTACATCAGGTGTCGCATGTGTGATTGGTTTGAGAACAAAAAAATTGCTGTACGTAGGTGTTCGTAATAAATATTGTTATATATGTGAGTACCGTAAACGTAATAATATAGCTGAAAGGCATGATATTTGTTATAAAAATTGGAATGGGACATCGGCTGGAATGGAATCTGACATGATTGTTGAAGCATTTTCTAGTAGTATGGATATTCATGGTTTACAGTATAGAATAATGATTGGTGATGGAGACAGTAGCACTTATAAAAAAATTAAAGAAAATGTTTCTTATGGACGACATGTAATAAAAAGGGAATGTGCTAATCATGTAATAAAAAATTATACGAAAGCTTTATTCAATCTCCAAAAACAGTTAGGAAACAATGGGAAAAAAATACTTTCAAATGCAAAAATTATGAAATTAAAATTAGTTGCTAGAATAGCTATAAAACATAATGCAAAAAATGAATTAGGTATAGAGTTTTTAAGAGACGATTTAAAAAATGGACCTAAACATGTATTTAATATACATACACATTGTAAACCATATTATTGCAAATCACCAGAATGTGAAAAAAATGCAGAAACCAATGTTACTTCAATTAAAATAATAGAAAAAGTTCATGATGTTTTGAAAATGATTGTTCAAAAAGCTCCTCAATTGACTACAAATGATACATCTAATTTAGCAGTAAATTATATGTCATTAGTAGCTAAATTTTCAGGAGGTAAACAAATAAATCGAGGAAATAAAGGATCTTATACTAATCGAAGTTATGGTGCTGCATTAGACTTTCAGTTGGGCCCTGAATGGTCTTACAAAACATGGAAAAAAGTAGCAAAAAGTCCTTACTCTCCACTTAAAAAATTTGGTATGAAAAAAATTACACAAATTGAAAACAAAAAAAAATCTCTAAATAATACATATATGAATAAAGGATTGAGAAATAAAACAAAAAAAAAATTATTTGAAACATCTGTAGGCGAGGAAGATTATGGAGAATATTGTCAAAAATTAGATATGGACAAAGAAACATATGAGATTGAAAAAAACGAATTTTTATTGTCTCTTCAAGTTGATGATAATTTACGAGAGCACATCGAAAAAAGTACAATTGGGCAAGCTGAAAATGATCAATGGTTTGAAGCTAGAAAGAGTAGATTAACTGCCTCAAATTTTGGTACAGTGTGTAAACGTCGACCATCTACCAAGTATACACCAATAATTAAAAACATTTTATATAGCCATGAGATACATAGTTATGTCGTAAAACATGGAAAAATAAATGAGCCCGAAGCAATTAGAATGTATCAAGATAAAACCGGTGCAAAAGTAAGTCCTTGTGGACTATTTGTTGATAAGCAATATGGGTTTTTAGCTGCATCTCCTGATGGATTAGTTGATCATGATGGAATAATTGAAGTCAAATGCCCGTACTCATTAGCAAAGAAAGGTCTAAGTATAGATTACTCAGCTAAAAATATTAAATCATTTTATTTAAAAGTTGATGAAAATACTCAAAAAATTAAACTTAAGGAAACACATGATTATTACTTTCAAGTCCAAGGCCAATTACACATCACTGAAAAGTATTTTTGCGATTTCATTGTTTGGACTCCATCAGAAATTTTTGTTGAACGAATTGTAAAAAATGATGAATTTTGGTCTACTAAAATGGAAACAAATCTAATAAAATTTTACCATGAAGCTTTGCTACCAGAACTAGTTGATCCTAGATTATGCCGTAAAATGCCAATAAGAGATATTTAACCCGAAAAATTTTGATCATTGCATTAAACTTACTTAAACATATTATTTGTCATTGTTTAGTATTTATATAATACACAGTTTCCAATAATAATTTGGCTATTCAATTAAATGCATTATTTTTAATTGTTATAACTTGCATTAGTTGATATTTCTATTATGTTGTTAAGGAAAAAAGGGAAAAGGAAACAATACAACAATTTGACATGTAAATCATCGAGTACCTATATTTCTAGTGTTTTTTTTTCCATACATTTGTTAATGTACACTACCTACCTAAAAATAACCAAATATGAAACAAACAATTTTTTATTTTTATTAATAATTTTTCTATTTTTGGAACCCAAATTTCAATTCATTTACTCGTAGTATAGTTAAGAATAAAAATCAATTTTTTTTTTTTTGTTAATCTGATATTTTGAATAATTTTGCTGTTAAAAAGTTATCTGAAAATTGTGATGAAAATGTTTTTTTTTAATTTTTTTTTCAAGCCGTATTTCAAAATTTGAAATTTGTATCCTAAAATCTAAAAAAAAAAATATATTTCCATTTTGTTGTAGAGCAGCGGTGCAGGACTTGAAAATTTACTATGAAAAAAAATGCATTGTTTATCCCATACGCCAGATCTTCGTGATAAGTAGAAAATAATATAGACGTATGAATAATAGGTACACTGCCATAGACATAATACTATCAAAATATATCAATGCATTACTGTCAGTATACGAGTACGTAATTAAATTAGATTATTGTATTATAATAGGTATCGAAATATTTTATAGATAACAATGATGGTGACGTCACATGACGATAAAATGCTTGTGGACTCTTGGATAGCGCGGGTAGTGGTGGTGTATCGATTGCCACGCCATCTCTGGTCACAAAAACATACTATTAACGAATAGACTTCCCCCTTAATATTAAATAAATATGTAAGTGGACGGTGGTCGGTGATGATACAGAAACGCTTACCATATAAATATGGACGAAAATACTTAACTGCCCAGACTATGGCCAGAAGTTCTTTTTGAATAACACTATAATTGGTCTCGGCTTTATTGAGAGTCCTACTTGCGTATGCTATAGGCTGGTCGTTTGGTACTTCGCCCTGTGATAGAATAGCTCCTATTGCATATTGGCTAGCGTCTGTCATCAAATTAAATTTCCCTTTTTCCCAATCGGGACATTTTTCAATTCTTCAAAAGCGTTTTCACATTGGTCACACCATTTAAAGGGTGTGTTTTTCTTAAGTAAATTTGTCAAAGGCTTTGCAATTTTCGCGAAATTATCGACAAACCTGCGATAATAATTTAATAATCCTAAAAATGATTTAATTTCTTTTTCCGTTTTAGGTCTCGGGTAATCTTTTATACACTGTAATTTAATTGGATCGGGCGCAACACCGTTTTCGTTTATAACGTGACCAAGGTATAATACTTCTTTTCTTAAAAATGCACACTTGCTTGATTGTAATTTTAATTTGTGTTCGCGTAATCTAGTAAAGACTATTTCGAGTTTATTTTGATGATCTCTTAAACTTGACCCATGTACCACAATATCATCGAGATATGCCGTGCACATTTCCTCTAAACCCATTAAAATTGCTTTCATGGCTCTAGTGAATGTGGCGGGCGCGGAACTTAACCCGAAAGGTAATCGCAAAAATTCGTAGTGACCGGATTTCGTTGAAAAAGCCGTTTTATGTGTATCTCTTTTATCTATCATAATTTGATAATATCCACTAGCTAAGTCTAGTGTAGAAAAATACTTTGACGACCCCAGTGATTCTAAAATCTCTATAATGTTAGGTAAACCATATGCCTCATTTTCCGTGACTTAACGTTACGAAAATCTATACACACTCTTAATTTTTGGTTCCCCTCATCATCTTTCTTTTTCTTTACTACCACCAGAGGAAAATTAAAGGGTGAAACTGATTCTTGTATTGTTTTCGCTTCTTTCATTTCCTTTACTTGCCTTTCGATTTCGTTTTGGTAAGCAAAAGGTAACCTATACGGTCTAATATTTATTGGTTTTATTAATCTCGGTGTGTTTATCTCGTGTGTTACTATGTCAGTGGCACTTAATTGGTCTCCTTCAAAAAAGAAAAGGTCAGAAAATCGACTGCATAGATCTATTATATTTTCACGCTCCTCATTATTTAAATGATCGGTTTTTATTGTTTCTTTTATTTTTTGTATACGATTAATATTGTTATTATTTGCCTCATTAATCAGGCAGACTTTGTTCTCATACGGCTCCCATTTAAGATTACTCGTGGTTAATTGATCAATTACGAATGGTTGTTCCGATATGTTAATTACATTACTAATGACTTTATTGTTTTTTACGGGACTGATACTGTTTCCTATTATAACGTCCTCGTTAATCTCGAATTTTTTTATTGTTACTAAATCATGATTTATTTTTTCATCCACTTTTATATTTAATACACAATTACTACGCGGCGGTATTATTATGCGATCTGGCTCGTTCACTACATTTTGGTTGGGTATAATTAATAATTCCTTATCCCAATCTAATATAACTTTGTTATATTTTAAAAAAATTATTCCTATTATTCCGGCATTGGATATAGGAAAATCGTTCATGATTATGTCGAATTTTATTAAAAATTTTTGTTCGTTTATATGCATAGATGTGATTACTGAGCCTACGTTTCTACCGGGTTTTTATGAATACCTTTGATATACTTTTTATCTTTTTCGTTTACGATTTCATGTCCTTTTAAACTTGAAATTTTAATTATATTTAACTCTGAACCGCTATCAATTAAAAATTGAGAAGGTGAATGTACGAAATTTTCTGATAAACATGTAATATGTTCGTTTTTTATGTGCTTGACGACGCGTACATTATTTCCTACTATTTCGTCAATTGTACGATTATTATTATTAGAACTCGATCCCTGAGTTTCCTCTCTTTTTTTCTCGTTATAAATTCGTTTTCTGCACTCACTGATATCGTGATTGGGTTTTTTGCAATATTTGCAAAACCTACTAGCGTATTCTTTTTTTACTTCTATATTTGCATTGTTATTATTAGCAAACCCCCTTGGGCTCCTGAAATTTGGTAATTTTGTTGCATTTGTTCTACATTAATTCGCGTAATGGCATGTGCGTTCGCACGTCGCACCGGTGACATTTTATATTTGTTTTATCTTGTTTTTTAAATTTATTAAAATTTGGTTTATTATACGTTTCACTTTTTCTCTCCAATTTATTTTCTTTTTCTATTGCCACTCTGACTGCCTCTTCAAACTTAGTAATATTACGCGCTTCTGATATAATTTGGATAGACGAATTTATTCCCTCGATAAAAACACTTAATGCATTTAAATTTAATGTTTCTGCCACAATCAAAGATTCTGCTGCGGTTTTTCCTACACATAACGCGTTTGTTAACTGATGTACAACATTTTCAATTCTTTTAGAAAAAGAATGTATAGTCTCGTCATTTTTTTGTTTTATAGAACTTAATTGTTTTTGTAAAAATGCTACTGAATGGGTAGGCCTATATATGGTTTTAAGCTGAGTTTTTAATTCGTCCCAAGTTTGGAACCCGCGAAATTTAATATTTTCGTAGGCTTCCCCCGTAATTTGAGTTAAAATTGCATTAAGGATCAATGGTTTAATTGCGTCTGTTACGTTTGACAGTAAAAATTCACATTTATTTTCGAAAGTAGATAAATCGGTTTCGTTACCTCCACTAAAAGTAGGGACCATTCGGACTGCTGTCTCGAAACCTAACGTGGGTGGGTTAGCGTTTGCCATAACTAGCCGTAATGTTATCGGATTATATGCAACTATTTGCCAATTGTCAGACATACACTATCTATTATAATATCAGATTATAACTTACAGTTTGTGCATCTTTTTGACTGCGTGGCTCTTTGAATTTCTGTGCTCCGATTGAAAACTTGGCAACCGTTGTGATTCTCCTCCTCGGCGTTGAATTTTGTACGTCCTAGGTTGATGTTGATTGAAAGGAAGTGGTCCGTCGGTAGGTACTTGAATTACTTTTTTATTTTTCAGAAGAAAAATTGTATTTTCATTCAATACGTACCCCACACCTGACACCAAAATTTTATCGTGTAGTGACCCGAGCTATGGACAGTTTCGTGACACGTACAGATAACTTATTTAACGACGGTGCACTTACTCTCGTTCAACAACAACTTCGGTGGTTCGGAGAATTAAAAATGAATACACTTTGTTTAATAATAATAAATGTTTTTATTAACAATAATAATATAATTTAGAAAAACTGATATATGAATTTCAAGACAGAGTTTTCACTCTGCCTGAGAAAATAGGAAAAAAAGTTAATTTTAATAAGTAATTTAAGTGACCAGGTCCGGCGGCGATGTGAGCCTATTAAGGCTTCACGACCGGTTGATCACTTAAATTTGGGACTTCTAGCTCTTATCTATTTCTAATTTGTAATGTTCGAATACAGGCCTTAGTAGTATATATATACCGATCCTGGCGCACTTTTGATAAATATTGATATTTTTCACTTAAAATAAATTTATTGATATTTTTCACTTAAAACTAATTTATTGATATTTTTCACTTAAAACTAATTTATTGATATTTTTCACTTAAAACTAATTTATTGATATTTATTGATATTTTTCACTTAGAACAAATTATTTGATATTTTTCACTTAAAACAAATTAATTGATATTTTTCACTTAAAACAAATTGTTGATCTTTTTTCACTTAGTTTTTTTTTAAATATTTATATTATGGTCTGTGGTCTTTTTCACTTAGTTTATTTTTAAATATTTATATTATGGTCTGTGGTCTTTTTCACTTAGTTTATTTTTCTCTAATTATTTAACATAATTATTTCAAAATGTTTTTGAAATAATAAAATTTTTATATTGAAATTCAACATAAAAAATTAAAATTTAGATTTCTGGAGTTCCCCTGTATAAAAAGTCCCTTCAATAATTTCACCATCAATATCTTTTATTCTATAAGTTATAGGAGATGTATACACAATTTCGTTTATTATAAATATTTCACGAGTCCAATTAGGATCATATTTATTGGCAAATTTTTGTTTAAATCTGGTAATTCGAACCCTGTCTCCAATTTTAAATTTAATTTTCTGTTTCGATTTATTCTCAGAGAATACCTTTCTTAAAATCTCACATTCATTACTCTTTTTAACTTCACAAGGTTTCATTCCAATAGTTCTATGAATGTCTTTAAAATTATATTCATACAACAAGGATTGTAAATTATGTATCCATTTTTTATTGTTTTGTACTTCGAAATGTATTCTCATCTTTCCATTGAGTGTTCTATTAAATCGTTCGATTATTGATGATTTCTCTTCATTTTGAGTATGATACATTTTAATCTCATATTTTTTTAACATTTCTTTAAACAATTTATTTTCAAATTCTAGTCCTTTATCAGTATGGAGTAAAACTGGAGGGTTATGGTTTTGTATTTTAGCTTCCTTTAATATTTTTTCAAAAGCTTTGGATACACTTTTTCCGTCTTTCTTTTTAAGTGGATAAGACCAAGCAAATTTGGAAAAAGTATCAATTACATTTAACATATAAGAATAATTATCGTTTTCTTTCTCATAGTTTTTCATTATAACTAGATCAGCAGCCCATAGATCATCAATACCCTTGGTAAATATTTTTCTTTTCGGAAATCGTTTCCTTACAGGTTTGTGAAGTTATTGAAAGCTATTGAAAGTTTATCCTTTGCCTTTATTTTTTGGTTGTTTTTAATTTTTTCTTCATCTTTAAGAGGTTGAATAAATTTACTTTTATTTGTGTTACATTCAACACATTTAGCTGAGATTCTCCACCTACCATTATTCGTTTGAACTTTTTTTGCATCGATATTTTTTGTTTTTTTCTTACATTTCAGACAATGTATAATTTCTTTTAAAATACCATCCATTTTATAATAGACAATCTTAAATTTTATCGAATTTCTCTAATTGAGTTTTGTATAATATCGTATACAAATTTGTTACTTGAAACTAGACAAATATAGCAAACAGTACCATCTGATACATCTCCATCAAAATCAATATTCAAAATGACTGTGTGTTTAGAACCTGATATACTCACAGGTTGTCTAGTCAGATTTATAACGAATAAAGGTTTAGAATTCTTAAACTGTTCTGGATCTGTGTAGATTAAAGGGAGTTCTCGGTATGTTTTGTAAAAAACTTTTTTGTAGTCTCCAAGCATATCGTAAATATTGCCAAATTTATCGTTTTTGAAATCGATATTCAACATCTCTTCTGGATATTTTTCTCCGTTTATTTCAAAGTAAATATTTCTAACATTACAGTGATCAAAATTACTTGATTCTTTTAGTTGAGTATTTCTGTTTGTTTGTAAACCTACAATCCCAAATAAAGGATCATGAGAATTTCTATACATGTTTGTAATATCAAGAGTACACTTCTTTCCACTCAATTTTCTTACTTCAATACATTTAATAGTTTTAAAATCCAAGAAATAATTATTTTTTTCTGATAATTCAACCAATTCATTTATTAAGAGGGTTTTAATCATACTATCATATTTAACTACACGAAAACTAATCCTAAAATCCACAATAATAATTTTTCCATCTGTTGGCATTTTTTTATCAGAATTTTCTTCTTTGAATAATGCATCATGATCATGATTTCGAGTAAACTCTAATTGAATGTCTCCTTTGTAAAGTGGATATGTTATATCCTCAAAAAAACCCAAACCGAAATCAGACAAATTGCCATTCTCTAATTTTATATTGCTATTAAGTGGATATTCAGTACCGTCTAGTTGTACAACTTTTCCGGAAATGTTAAATTTTGTGGATTTTAAGTCTAGAAAACTATCACTTCCATCTATTAAGAAAGTTGTCTTCCTATTTTCAGTATTAATGTTTAACACAGAAGTTGGGTTGAAATCTCTATATTCAGCCCGGATAATATTATCATCATACTTTTCAAAAATTTTTTCCATTTATTATACATATATATATTTTTTTTTTTTTTAACAAAAATTCTAAACCAGACAAAAAATCCGGTTTGAAAAAGAAATTCTAAACCAGGCAAAAAATCCGAGTTAAAAAAGAAATCTTAAACCAGGCGAAAAATCCGGTTTGAAAAAGAAATTCTAAACCAGGCAAAAAATCCGAGTTAAAAAAGAAATCTTAAACCAGGCGAAAAATCCGGGTTAAAAAAGAAATCTTAAACCAGGCGAAAAATCCAGGTTAAAAAAAGAATCTTAAACCAGGCGAAAAATCCGGTTTGAAAAAGAAATTCTAAACTAGGCAAAAAATCCGGGTTAAAAAAGAAATCTTAAACCAGGCGAAAAATCCAGGTTTGAAAAAGAATTCTTAAACCAGGCGAAAAATCCGGTTTGAAAAAGAAATTCTAAACCAGACAAAAAATCCGGTTTGAAAAAGAAATTCTAAACCAGGCAAAAAATCCGAGTTAAAAAAGAAATCTTAAACCAGGCGAAAAATCCGGGTTAAAAAAGAAATCTTAAACCAGGCGAAAAATCCAGGTTAAAAAAAGAATCTTAAACCAGACAAAAAATCCGGTTTGAAAAAGAAATTCTAAACCAGGCGAAAAATCCGGGTTAAAAAAGAAATCTTAAACCAGGCGAAAAATCCAGGTTAAAAAAAGAATCTTAAACCAGGCGAAAAATCCGGTTTGAAAAAGAAATTCTAAACTAGGCAAAAAATCCGGGTTAAAAAAAGAATCTTAAACCAGGTTTATATTCATTAGTTTATAATAGTATAAAAATTTGAAAGATTTTCTCTTTAAAATTAACAATACATTTTATTATAATTTTTTATAAATTCCAAACACAAATGACCACAAATAGGTGGATCATTATCATCTTGGTATATATTCGTTGATATTAGTAGGTTTTTTTTCCCTAAATATTTAACAAGTTCTGTAGGTGGATTAAATTCTCCATATGAGTCGAAATAAATTTTTAAATTTCCTTCTTTTATCCATGCAACCCAATGTGAACCTTTCTCTTTAGAATCATTTAAATTTAATATACCACTTTCATTTGTCCAAGGTTTTAAAGGAAGTTCGTTTCTCATGAAACACCCTCTAAAATATTTATTTTTTTCAGTAAATTTTAAGATATCAAAATTAGTCAATGCTTTTCCTCCATATTTTTTAACAAGGAAATTAACAGATAGATCTACTTTTTGATTGTTTTTTTTTTTTTTCTCTTCAAACCTGAGCCAATATGTAATGTTTTAACATTTTTAATAATTTTTTCCAATTCCTGATTGTGTCGAATTGTTTCTTTTTCCATTGCTTTTTTATGTTTAGTTTCTGAATAACTGTCCCAAATAGCAGATCCTCCTTGAGCTGCAGCAGCAGCTGCTGCAATTCCACCAAATAAAAGAGGAAGAAATCCACCTTCTTTTATTTGATTAAATTCCAATTCTAATCGGACTTCTTTATTTTCTTTATTGGCTTTTTTTAGCATATTTATTTGTGTATTGGTTAAATTATATAGTTTTCCCTCACCTATTTGATAAGGTTTTAAAAGGATTGTAACATTTTTTTTCTGTTCATGAGCCAAATGAATTTTCTTATTTTGATAATCATTTAGTTTAAGTTTCATTTATTATACAATTTCTTTTTTTTTTTTTTTTTTTTTAAATTAATCCCATCCCTAATTTTCGTTTTGTTTTCATGATGTTTGTTGTAACCCATGCAGCAGATTTTTCACCTAAAGACACATTTGGATCTGAAAATCTTTCCCAAGCCTTATGTTCTAAAATCAAATCAGCTTTATGTCTAGATTTAGTATCTTTATTTTTTTCATAGTAAATATCGTGTTCTTTTGCTGCTTCATCCAGTTTATTAACAGGTTTTTTATTTTTCTTTAATTTTGTACCTGGACCTAAGTAGTTATAAGTAGGCCAATGCATTTCAGGTATAAATTTACTGTTTAAAATATGATTGACAAGACCTTCCCCTTTAATTAGTTTTTTTGGCAAACATTTTATAATTTCGATTAAATACTCTGTACTTTTTGGAGAATCAATCAACTTTTCCATTTCATTTTTGAAAAAGGTTACCATACCTAGTTTTTCATTATGAAAATTATTATTTCCTGCTCTTTCTTCTTCGGCGATTTTACACAATCGATTTATTATTTGGTTTAAATTATTTATATACATATATTCTACAGGATTTTCCGTGTAATATTTTAAACCTTCTCCAACATGTTCAGATGGTTTTTTCATTTCATTCCAAATATTTTTAATTATTAGATTATATTTATTAGAACTGGATGATTTTGGTTTTCCTGTTTTTTTATCGTTTTTTTGATATATCGAGTCGGTTTCTAATAATATTTTTTTATATGTTTTTAAATCCTCATCTGTATACGGTAATATAATATTATTTGTTTCATCCCATAGATTTGACTCTGTTAACAAGTTCCACAATACTTCTGTTCCTTTATATTGATTCTTGTTTAAAATAATATCGTTGCCGTTAAAACTTATTGCGTATTTTCCAATTGCATGACTTTTTTTATTAGTAGTTTTATTATCATAAATCCAAATTCCAAAAGCTTTATCTCTTAGATCTATGAGTTTCTGTGCGGCGATATTTCCTAAATGTGTTGTTTCTGGTGTTTTTATTGTTTGATTTTCTTCATCTCTTGTTGGTGTTTGAAAACTTGATATCATTTTCGGTTTGTTTTCTGTATGGATTGGTTGTTCTATTAATGTTGATGTTTTTACAGGTACCAATTCTGTGTGTGAATCAACATCTGTTTTGTTTACAGCATTTTTTATGTCTCTTAATACTTTCACTACAGGTTCGAAAGCTTTTTCTTTTCTTATTTCGTTGTTGATTTCTCTTTGATTTGCATTTTTAAAATTATTTTGTAGTTTTTCTCTAATTTTTAATACTTGTTTGGTTTTCTCTATTTTTCCCTTGTCCTTATCATTATTTAAAGTATTTGGTTTAAACATCTCACTATTTTGAAGACCTCCTCCTTTTCTCATTTGTTTTGTAAGATTATTCTGAATTTTTTTAATATCACTATCATTCATTTATAATAGATATATTTAAAAAAAAATATATCTAAATTATATTACAACATAAACGTCTTACGTAAACCTAAACATAAACGTCTTACGTAAACCTAAACATAAACGTCTTACGTAAACCTAAACATAAACGTCTTACGTAAATTTTAAAATAGTTTTTTCTCTAGTTTATAATATATATGATTATCTATAACATCCAGAGAAATGTATCCATATTTTTTTTCCCAACAAAGTGCACAAAATTTGAAAAATTTTTCTTTAGATAGAGTTGAACTATAAAAACTTTCCCAAATTTTACTTACGTAGTGTTTTTGTTGTTTAAAAATAAACAAAAAATTTAAATTATTGCGTATCAATTTTAAATCACTCGAGCTAAAACAATGAGTTAAATAAATACAGGAAATATTTTTATGTCTGCCTCTGATAAAATATTCCTTTACTAATGATTGATCTTTTTCCAAAATCCAATCATCAAAAACAACTGGACTATTTGTTTGACATTCGTCGACAGGTACTATATCTTGATCAGAGAAATGCGAATCAATATTAAAATTAATATCAAATATTTTTTGTAAAAATTTATACACTGGTTGTTCAAGATTTTTGAGAACACATATAGATGTTGATAATCAACCCAATACTCTGTGATAATATTCCTTAACAATGTAGTCTTACCAGAACCAGAACCTCCAACAATTAAACATCGAATAGGAACAGGAAGTAAAGAATCGTTTTTATTTAGAGTTTCGGTTTCAAAAGGATAAAGCTTGAAAATATATTTTTTCATATTTATTATAGAGTTTTTAAATATTCTTGGAATATTTAAAAGAATATATAAACAAGGGGTATTTTACTCAAAAATGACTAAATGTTTTGAGTAACCATTACTCAATTTTTCCAAACCTTTATAAATTAAAGTGAACTTCACTGGATTCGAGTTCATTTCTTTAATATCATTAACTGTAAATTTTTTAGAAAAGTGGTCTGGTAAATTTACTTTTAAATTATTATCTAAAATTAATAATAATTTTTGCCCATACTTTGTTATAACAATTTCAAAGTTTGTTACTTTATATTTTTTTCCAAGTTCCAAGTTTTTTAATGAGATGAAGTATATGTTTGAATTTAAAAGTGTTTTATAGTTTTCCATTTATTATACGATATATATTTTGACTAAAATGAAGCAGAAGATTTTCAGGATTGGTTAACTATTTTTTCTGTTGAGGTCTAATAAATCGAGATAAAAAATTGGATCTTTGAGTAGGATAAATTCGTTTCCATTTTGATCGAAAATACTGATGTTTATAGTTTTAATTGTTTTTAAGCTTACAGGAACATAAAATATTTTCTCTGGTCTGTTGCGATCTCCTCGGAAATGAATCGACACTTTTTTATAAGATAATATTAAGACTTTTCTTTATTGATAAACTTCGAAAATAGATTTAAATAGACAATTTATAACATTTACAATTTATTTTAATACTTTTAAAATGCATTCAGTGTTAACGACAAAATATCCCTACATGCGATAGAGGACTTGAGCAATAAACTCTAAGTCATAACGGTCAGGTAATATTTGCGTTAGCACTTGAATAGCACAAGAGGTGGTGTCTTTCTGCTTCTGTCTCTAACTTCGTCTCCACTACTAATCTGTCTCTTATGGCATCCCGTGGCTGTATTTATATCGGGTCTTCCGTTGTCTTGGCCAACACCACTCCTTTGGTGTGGGCTCCCGGATCTTAACATGGCCTCGTCCGAAGATGTGTCTTGTTAATATAATTTTTGGAAACCTATTCGATTTCTCAACCTCGGACGTGTTAATTGCTAAACCGAGTGCCATACAGTTTACTAATTTTTACAACAAGGCTACTCTTACATACGTGCTTTTTAGGATTAAGTATTTAATTAACAATCACAAGGATATTTGAGTTGTGGATCACAACACCTCCCCCTTAAAACAAAGATTATGTTTTTGAAGAAAACAGAATCTTTTACAATGTTATTTGCCCTCTTTTTTTTTTACAAGTTTTTTTTTTTTCTTTTACAATTATATGTTTATCTTTCATAGTTTTACATTTGATAGTATTTTCTTAACTCTAGTGTTAATTTACAATAATATTCTTTTCTTATTACAATAATATGTGTGTTAGTAGATTATATATATATTTTTCCCTCGTCCTCCCTAAAATCTATATGTTTATAAGCCAATTGGAGCAAAAATATAATTTTTTTTTTTTTTTTTTTTTTTTTTTTTTATATAACTTATTCATCTAGGATATAAAATATTTGTCTCTCTTTTTCTTTTTTTTACTGTCCTTACAGATTTATCCTATAACCAGAAATTCCAGGGACTTCAGACAAGTAACGAATGTCACACTATTTAAGAAGAACACTGTAGAATTTTTAGTTATCCACTTATTAACCCAAGAACATGATTTATGAATGGTGATAAATAATATAGGGATGAAAGTGCAACATATTGCGGTTTTATTTACAATGTATTGTTTTCAGTTAGGTATGGAGTGTGCCTAATGTTAAATGGTGTGTGTTGCTATTGCTCATTGAATAATTTAACGTTATTTTTATGAACAGTGAAATTTTTCCGTCCTCTAGTTATGACTATATACAAAAAAAAAATACTATATACAAAATTGTTTTAAATTTGTTAATGCAGTAAATATATTTTCATATGTAGTTATTTGTTTGTTTTTATTTTTAGTGATTAGAAATATGAGATATCGATTATTTTTCTTAAAATATTGGATCTCCCCAATAAGTTTGGCTTGCGGTAATAACTGGTCGTGTGCGAATTTTTGTTTTATCTCATAGTTTATTCCGTTTGAAAAATTATAATTTTTTGCAATTTCGGAAACTATATGATATGATTCGGGTGAGTTAATTAGTTCACCGGAAACTTCCTTTATGTTTTGGTTTGTTATTAACTGTGTTTCGTATTTATTTAAGAACATGTCATAACTTTCGTTTTTTATTTCATCTATTTTATACATGCGAGTTTATGCATCAACGTTTGAATTTAATACTCCTGGTTTATACCGTATTTCATAATCATATTGTTCGAGGTAAATACGCCAGCGGGCTAATTTGGATAATGGGTCTTTAAGATTAAATAACCATACGAGAGGTCTATGATCACTTATTATGACAAATTTTCTTCCGTAAAGATATGGTCGGAAATATTTTATTCCCCACACTATGGCGAGACATTCTAATTCGGTAGTTGAATAATTTAATTCACTTTTATTTAATGTACGTGATGCATATGATATGGGTCTGTCTGAATTGTTTTCGGTATTTGAATTTACGTCATCATGTTGAGATAATATGGCGCCCAATGCTTTTGTAGATGCGTCGGTAGTTAAGAAAAATTGTTTATTGAAATCTGGGTACTTTAAAACTGGTTTAGTGCATAAGGCTTGTTTTAATGCATCAAAGGCCTCCTGACATTTTTCGTTCCAAACGAATGGTACGTCCTTTTTTAATAAATTGGTAATGGGTTTAGCTATTGCGGAATAAGATTTAATGAACTTTCTATAATAACCACTTTGTCCTAAGAATGATTTAATATTTTTCACGTTTTTTGGTATCGGGAATTCCATTACGGCGGAGATTTTGCTTGGGTCGGGCTGTATTCCTTTATCGGATACTATATGTCCTAAATACACACATTCCTTTGTTAAAAATACACACTTGTGCGGTTGGATAGATAAATTATTTTCTCGTAATCTGTTGAATACTTCGCGCAACCTAATATTATGTTCAATTAAATTTTTTCCATATACTATAATATCATCTAGATAAACTAAACATTTTAATCCTATCATACCGGATAGAACAGAGTTCATCAATTTTTGAAATGTTGAAGGGGAATTTCTCAATCCCATTGGCATACGTTTTATAGTGGTAGTGACCTTTTTCAGTAGAAAATGCTGTACATTCACGAGATTCGGGTGCTAAAGGTACTTGAAAGAATCCTTGGGATAAATCACAAACAGAAAAAAGGGTAGATTCACCAAGTTGACTAAGAATAGTTTCAATATTCGGTAATGGGTAAGGCTCATTTATGGTAACGTTATTTAGTGCTCTATAATCCACTACTATTCGCCATTTAATTACATTTGAAGAATCTTATTTCTTTTTTACTAATAATAATGGGGCGTTCCAAGGCGATCGGGATGATTCTATTACGTCGTCTTTTAGCATTTTATTTATTTGTCGGTCGATTTCTGCGGTTTGTACTTGAGGAAGTCGGTATGGTCGTTTTAATATGGGAACCTGGTTACTGGGTAGTCTAATGTGATGTTCAATGGCGTTAGTGGCAGTTAATTTATCGGTGTCTAAATAAAATATGTCGGCGTATTCTACACATAATGTCATTATAGCGTCCTGTTCCTCCGTATTCATGTGCTCGGTATTAATTAATTTCTTTATTTCTTTTATTCTGTTTGTATCGTTTTTATCAATTTTAATATTTATATGATTTTCATATTCTTCCTCATATTTTATATTTCTTAAATCTAAATGCCTAATCTCCTGTATTTGTTCAGATATGTTTAATATGGATACGTTTATTTTATCATCTTTTACTGTATTAACTATGTTGCCACAATATACATTTTCTTTTATTTCCTGTTTTAGAATTAATATATCTTTATTTTCTTTATTAATTAATTTTATCGGAATGGATACCATGGTTTCCGTGCGTGGTTGTAGCGTAAAACAAATTTCATTATTTAATTCAGGAATTATTAATGTTCCATCTCTATTATTTATTATTGTTTTATTTTGAAAGTGAAATGTATTGCCAAGAATGCCTTCATGCGGTATTGGGAAGTCCTTGCCTACTAATTGAAATTCAGTTTGTATTTCTTTTTCATTTATATGTATTGGTATAATTATTTTTCCGATTGTTTGTGTAATTACATCATTTATACCGCGAAGTTTAACTGCTGCACGTTCATCTACCAATACATCGGGTTGTAAGCAACTAATACGAATAATATTTAAATCTGAACCAGTGTCAATTAATAATTTTGCATGTTTATTTAGAAACGCGGGCGAGTTACAAGTTATATGATTATTTGTTAATCCCGATGTTATGTGAAATACACGGGGTTCATTTATTATTGCGACGTTATATGGTGTACCGGTCGGAGAGCGTCGTTCACGATCGGTGCTCCATCGTTTCCCGACATATTAGTATTCCTTAATTCATGATTACGTTTCGTATAACACGTTTCAATGTTATGACCAATACGTTGACAGAATGAGCAAGTTAACGGTGAAGATTCATTATTATAATTTGTAGGTGGCCTTGTAAAATTATTATAGTTATTCCGCGGTGGGCGCGAACGACAATCACGAGCTATGTGTCCTATCTTTTGGCAGTTATAACACTGAGGTGGATTATTATTATTATTATTATTATTACCATTATAACGATATTGCATATTTCCGAAATTATTGTTAGTACGCGGCTGTATATTCTGATAATTATTTCTATTATTTGGTGCGAAATTATTGTTATTATTATTCATAAAATTTGTTCGATTTCCTCTGTTGTAATAATTATTATTAAAATTATTCCTATTTATATTTCTATTAATTCTTTCGTTTGGCCTGACCGACATATTGCTTAACTCGTTTAACGCCTGATTTGTTAATATTTCTTTTTCTGCGGCTATAGCTACTTGCATAGCTATTTCTAATGTTAGTGGATTTTTTGTTTCAACTTTAAATTGTAAATTACTATTTAACCCACGTATGTAACTTGTTAATGCTTGTTTAAATGCGTTTCGTCGAATGGCATCGCTATCGGCAGCGTTTTCACCTGCTGTAAGGGCATTACATAGTTTTTGAAATATATCTTCTACGCGATTGTTATAATTTGTGACGGATTCTCCGTTTCCCATTTTAATTAAAGTTAATTCTAATTGTAAGTTACTAGCAGCATAGGGAGCTTCGAAACTATCTAACAATATTTTCTTTATTTCTTCCCAGCATGTAATTTCTCGGTATCGGACCACATTAAAAGCTCTATTTATTAATTTTGATGCTTGAATCATTTTTGTTAAGAGCGGAACATGATCAGCGTCGACTGATTCCAAGACTTTTTCGCAAATATTAATGAAAGGATATACTTCGGTGTCGCCCGAATATTTCGGTATAATATTTAATGCTTCGCTAATGGTTAATACTATTGAAGGCGGTGACATTTTTTTTGTTAGTTTTCCTCTTTTCGCGGGGACAAGTTGGGTGTGAACTATATCTTTTTGACTACGTGTACCTGGACGGTTGGGTCTCTGATGGGGATTTTGTATAAACTCGTCTAAATTTATTTCTCTTAGCGTTTTGTTTAATAATTCACTATTCTTATTACTTTCTACTTCAATTAATTCTTCGACTAAAACTGTATTCCCTATAAATGATTCTATTTCTTCGTTTTCATTGACCTGATTTATTATTTCGTCTAATATTTCCTTTATTTTCTCATCAATATTCATTAATACTCAATTGTCAAAACCTTTAATACTCATTTATTCTTTAATATAATAATTACTCATAAGATACTCTATTAATTCATCAATAATTTCATAATAATCCCTTCTCATAACTTTTTTTTATCTATTCTCTTGTAACACTTTATTTATTTTTTTATTTTCTTTATTTCTTTTATACTCTCTTTGTTCAATTCTTTTAATTATTCTCTTTAAATACTCAATAATACTCCTTATAATCCTTCAATATTCAATAATACTCTTTTGTTTTATACTCAATAATACTCTTTATAATTCTTCAATATTCAATAATACTCTTTATAACTCTTTTTAATACTCATAATACTCTTTATAATTCTTCAATGTTCAATAATACTCTTTTTAATACTCATTTAATACTCTTTATAATTCTTCAATACTCAATAACACTCTTTTTAATACTCATAATACTCTTTATAATTCTTCAATATTCATTAATACTCTTTTTAATACTCATAATACTCTTTATAATTCTTCAATATTCATTAATACTCTTTATAATTCTTCAATATTCAAAAATACTCTTTTTAATACTCATTAATACTCTTTATATTTCTTCAATACTCTTTTTAATACTCAATAACATTTTATTTTACTCCGTTTCTCTCTTTTTTTTTATTATTATTATTATTTTTTTATATATAGATTTTTAGGGGAGACGATTTACATAACAAAATACTTAATATTAGCTTACAAAAACGTGCTGTCCATCTCGTTGAAATCGGCAATGTTCTGGAGTCTTGTTCGAGAGTTGTGGATTGATCAATTCCACAGTGGTTCCTTTGGAGAATTTCCTCTTGAACAATACCCTGTCCGCAGCGCCAATTTTCTGTTGCGATCTCCTCGGAAATGAATCGACACTTTTTTATAAGATAATATTAAGACTTTTCTTTATTGATAAACTTCGAAAATAGATTTAAATAGACAATTTATAACATTTACAATTTATTTTAATACTTTTAAAATGCATTCAGTGTTAACGACAAAATATCCCTACATGCGATAGAGGACTTGAGCAATAAACTCTAAGTCATAACGGTCAGGTAATATTTGCGTTAGCACTTGAATAGCACAAGAGGTGGTGTCTTTCTGCTTCTGTCTCTAACTTCGTCTCCACTACTAATCTGTCTCTTATGGCATCCCGTGGCTGTATTTATATCGGGTCTTCCGTTGTCTTGGCCAACACCACTCCTTTGGTGTGGGCTCCCGGATCTTAACATGGCCTCGTCCGAAGATGTGTCTTGTTAATATAATTTTTGGAAACCTATTCGATTTCTCAACCTCGGACGTGTTAATTGCTAAACCGAGTGCCATACAGTTTACTAATTTTTACAACAAGGCTACTCTTACATACGTGCTTTTTAGGATTAAGTATTTAATTAACAATCACAAGGATATTTGAGTTGTGGATCACAACAGGTCTTACAAATATTTTATTAGAATCAAATAAAAACACGAATAAAAGTTCTTCCTCTACATGGTGAATATTATTAACAGAGGAGAACGATTTTTCAATTATGTTGCAATGAATTTCTAAAGGTGTAATAATTATGTTTTCATATATAGGTGATAAACCTATATATGATCTTATAGAAAAATTTTTCTTATTTATTCCAAAACATTTGTTTAAATTTTCATCAAGTTCGAAATATTTATCAGATTCAATTAATATGGTATAATTATTTAAAAGAGATATTTTCATATTTGTTGGTATAATTTTATTTAATTCTTCTATTGTATAATAACCAGATTTTATATTGTATTCAGTGTTATCCATATAAATATTTCCCTCTAATATCCACATTTTATTGTTTATAAATTTTGATGTTTTATTACCAATATGAGTGATTTCTACATTAGAGTGTCGTAATTCATATTGGTAATTTTCCACTCCTAAAATCTCTTTTAAATAATCTTCGAATATAAAAGAGATGTTTGAAGTAAAATGTATAATATTATTTTCATCTAATTTAATTATTGTTTTATTATAAGTGGTATTTTTATTTAGCTCATGTTGAAATTGTTTTAAAGAATAAATGCCTTTTTTTATCACAAATTCTGTGTTTAAAATTACAAATTCTATTTTGTCTTGAAGTTTATATTCTTTCGTTTTAATAATACAATCTCTGTCTAATCTGATAACAGGAATATACCTGATTTCTATTTCACTTATTTTTGAGTAATCTAATTTTATATACTCTAAATTCAAATATTTGCAGAAATTCTCATCTAAATGATAGTAAGTATTACATGTTATTTTAACTATATTTTCCTCTGAAAGACTTATCACAACAGGATTAATTTTTTTGTTTAACTGGTCAATTGTATATCTGCCTGGCTCCACAGTAACTATTATACCGCCAATTGTAATTACACAATCTGTTTCAATTCTGATTAAATTATGTAAACCAGTAAATGTTAAAGCCTTAAGTCCTAATAAAAAATTACCAGAATTAGCCAAGGGACGTTCTGAATGTATACTATTATTTTTAATTTTTATTAAAACCATCTGTTATTTATAATATATAAATATTATAAATAAAAAAAAAAAAAAAAAAACTACTGATTATTTAATTCGAATGATGACCTTATCGACTTTCCTTATCGTTTGTTTGACGTCATACAAACGATAATTACTCAGTTTAAATATACTGTTTCAACTACATGTTTTCGTCAAGTGGCTGAAGCAAACTCGGTTAAGGCGTCTGATAGGATTGAATGCATTCATAGATAGAATAAAAAAAGAAGGGGAAATAAAGAACGTAGTGCCGGCAAGGCTGTGTTCTGGACGATTTGGTCTTAAAATAAGATCAGTGGTAGAACATAAAATTGTCACCACCTACGGGACCTTAGGCCTTAACCTGCCTAATGTTTACGTTCTTTCTAGTTTCCTAAATCGAGTTTGTGAAAACCACTTGCGAAAAAAGAAATTCCTAATCATACAGTTCTCTGAAAAAAAAAAAATAATAAAAAAAAATAAAAAATAAAAAAAATAAAAAATCGGTTGCCACCGCAGAGAACTGTATGTTTGGGAAAAGTTGCCCTTCACATGTGAAGGCAACTATTTTATATTTAAAATTTTTAATTATTTTTAATTAAACAATTTTAATTTATTTATAATTTATATTATAAATTATAAATTATTATAAATTATAAATTATTATAAATTTAATCCTATTAAAATCCTAGTAATTATTAATTATTATAATTATCCTATAATTAAAATGTATTCAATTTTCTTTTTCCGAAAGATGTTAAAATTTTTAATTATTTTTAATTAAAAAATTTTAATGTATTTATAATTTATATAATAAATTATAAATTATTATAAATTTAATCCTATTAAAATCCTAGTAATTATTAATTATTATAATTATCCTATAGTTAAAATGTATTCAATTTTCTTTTTCCGAAAGATGTTCATATAGTTGAGGTAAAAATATTGCAAATTATTTTTACAAAAAAAAAATTGAAAAAAAAAAATTGAAAAAAAAAATATATATCGTATAATAAATGGAAGATACTTCGAATATGAATACTAAATATCATTCTAAATACTGTGTAGTTTGTGACACAAATATTGCTTATAAAAATTGGTCAAAACATTGCCCAACAAAAAAACACAAAAATAATGATCCTAATAATACAATTACAACAAGGATTCGTAAGAAAACAATAACAACAACCAAGAAACTTAAAAAACAAAGAGTACCTAAAGACCATAGAGTTTTCTATAAGTTCAGTGAAAAACTCTTTAATAAATCCAAAAAAAATCGATCTGTTATCTTGGAAAAAGATACTGCCTTTAACAGCAGAGTTAAAACATTCACAATTAATAATAATTTCGGGTTCAAAGATACTATAAAATTTATGAATCATGTAGAAAGAATAGTTTTAGGTAAAATTCAAGAAGGATTAAATAAACAACATGGTTTAAAAGTAAATTTTATTTTGCATTGTATACACCAGAGAAAAATTACTGGTACAGAAACCATGGAGTATAAGGACACACATTTTAAAACAAAGAATAAAATAATATTGAAAACAACTGATCGAAGTGATTATTATCTTGGAGTGAAAACTAAATTAACGAATGAAATGCAAGAGTTTCAAATTAAACAATCACAGTGGTGTCTTCAAAAAATTGTATCCTTGGAATTGTGTATCAATAAATTTATACCTCTAAGAGGTGTTTCGTATATAGAACTTCCAAAATTTATTCAACTTAAACATGCCGTTATAAATGTGAAAAATGAGGATAATAAATGTTTTCTTTGGGCCTTACTTTCTGCATTATATCCAGCTAAACATGATCCGCAGAGAGTTTCCAAATATAAAAAATGGAAAAGTGTGTTTGATAAAGAATTCAAAGATATTGAATTCCCTGTTAAATTAACAGATATACATAAAATAGTTGATAGATTAAATATTTCTATAAATGTGTATTGTATTGATGAGTTCAAGCCAGTAATTATTCCTCTTAAAATAACTAAAATTGAGAAGGAGAAACATATTGATTTGTTGTATCTTAAAGAGAAAAATAATGAGCATTATTGTTGGATAAAAGATTTATGGAAACTAGTAGGACATGCTCAAATTTCCAAATATGGACATAAAGGTTTTCTGTGTAAAATGTGTTTAACCAGTCATACAACACTAGATAAATTAAACGAACATAAAACTTACTGTATGCATAATAAATGTACCAAAGTCGTTTTACCCAAACCTTCCAATAATATTGTTCAATTTTCTCATTATAATCATTCTTTAAAAGTACCTGTTTCGATTTACGCAGACTTTGAGTGTATGTTAGAAAAAATACAGAATTGTCAACCTTGTGATAATACTTCGTATATAAACCCATACCAAAAACATACTCCTATAAGTTTCGTATTTTATATAAAATACTCTGATGGGAGTTTTAAGAAAAGTGAAGAATACTTTGGATTGGATGCACCTAAGGTATTTGTTCAAAAAATAAAAGAAAAAGCTCTTAATATTGCTGAAAATTATTTAGATGTAAAAGTTCCTATGAAAGAGTTGACTAAAAAACAATGGAAAAATTTTAAAAACGCAAAAACATGTCATATTTGTGAGAGAAAAATGGAGGATATACCTCCACAATTGTTACAGAGTATGAAAAAAAAGGAAAAAAAACTGAATTCAAAAATAATATGAGAAAAGTTCGAGACCATGATCATTTAACTGGAAATTATAGAGGAGCAGCACATTCTTATTGTAATTTAAATCATCAAGTTCCAAGATTTATTCCTGTTTTATTCCACAACCTTTCAGGTTACGACGCACATTTATTTATAAAAGAATTCAACGGCGATAATCAAAGAATAAACTTGATTCCAGATAATGAGGAAAAATATGTATCTTTTTCAAATATTTTGGACTACCAATCATCTGCTTGTATGAAAAATAAATGTTTGAATAAATTCTGTAAAAATCAAATCGAGATAAGATTTTTAGATTCATTCAAATTTCTATCTTGCAGTTTAGATGAATTAGCTAATAATCTAGAGAAAAACCAGTTTAAAGAACTCGGAAAACATTTTCCAAGAGAACATCTAGATTTAATAACTAAAAAATTATCTTATCCTTATGAGTATATGGATTGCATCGAAAAGTATAGTGAAACATGTTTACCTCCCAAAGAACTTTTCTATAGTTCTCTTACAAAAAAACATATAACAGACGATGATTATAAAAATGCTCAAGAAGTTTGGAATGCATTTAATATACAAAATCTCAGAGAATTTACCATGTTGTATAATAAGATAGATGTTTTCTTATTAAGTGATATTATTGAAAATTTTCGTCATCTTTCTTTAGAAACTTATAAGTTAGATCCTTTGTGGTGTTACACAACTCCAGGTTTTGCATGGAATTGTATGCTCAGAAAAACAGGTGTAAAATTGGAATTATTAACAGATTATGATATGCATTTATTCATTGAGAAAGGATTGAGAGGAGGGATGACTCAATGTAGTGTTAGATATTCCAAAGCAAACAATAAATACATGATGGAAAAATTTAATAAAAATAAAGATTCTGTTTATTTGCAATATTTAGACGCAAACAATCTTTATGGATGGGCAATGTCTCAATCCTTACCTTCTGGAGGATTTAAATGGATTGATCCAGAAAAAATAACAGATATATTAAATCTTAGTGTAGATTCCTCTAAAGGATATATTTTCGAGGTTGATTTAACTTATCCTCAAGAACTTCATGATAAACATTCAGATTTCCCTTTTGCTCCAGAAAATCAATTCGACGGTGTTCCATTACCTAAACTTACTCTAAATTTATATGATAAAAAAAAGTATGTCGTCCACTACATAACATTACAAGAATATATTCGTAATGGTTTGAGAATAGAGAAAATTCATAAAATATTGGAGTTTGACCAATCTCCTTGGTTAAAACCTTACATTGATTTAAACACAAATCTTAGAACAAAAGCTAGAAATAATTTTGAAAAAGATTTCTATAAATTGATGAATAACAGTGTTTTCGGTAGGACAATGATGAATGTAAGAAATCATGTTGATATTAGATTAGTAACAAATGCTTCGCAATTAGAAAAATTAGTTGCGAAACCAAATTTCGATAGAGCTACGATTTTCACAGAAAATTTAGCTGCAATACATATGAAAAGAACTTCGACTAAATTGTTTCAGCCAGTTTATGTTGGGATGACTATATTAGACATTTCTAAAAAATTAATGTATGATTTTTATTATAATGTTTTGAAGGAGAAATACGGTGATAAAATAAGATTATTATATTGTGATACAGATTCTCTAATTATAGAAGTTAAAACGAATGATTTTTATCAAGATATGAAAAATGATATAGACCATTATGATACATCTGATTATCCTTTGGATAATATTTATAATATACCATTAGTTAACAAGAAAGTTATAGGGAAATTCAAAGATGAGCTTAATGGTAAAATAATGGCTGAATTTATTGGTCTACGATCGAAATTATATTCCTTCACAGAACATAGTACAGGGAAAGAAGTCAAAAAAGCTAAAGGAGTGAAAAAATGTGTGGTTGATAAAGAAATATGTCATAATGATTTTAAAAAATGTTTATCAACTCAAAAATCTCTAAGTGTTAAACAAAATATTTTTAGAACAAAAAACCATGAAATTTGTACAATCGAACAAAATAAAACAGCACTTAGTGCTCATGATGATAAAAGATTTATATTAGAAAATGGAATTGATACTTTAGCTTGGGGCCATTATAAAACAGGAATATCTAGAGAAAACTTCATTGACCATATTAATAATTTAATCAAAAATAATAACTCAAAAAAATAGAGAAAAATAAACTAAGTGAAAAAGACCACAGACCATAATATAAATATTTAAAAATAAACTAAGTGAAAAAGACCACAGACCATAATATAAATATTTAAAAAAAAACTAAGTGAAAAAAGATCAACAATTTGTTTTAAGTGAAAAATATCAATTAATTTGTTTTAAGTGAAAAATATCAAATAATTTGTTCTAAGTGAAAAATATCAATAAATATCAATAAATTAGTTTAAGTGAAAAATATCAATAAATTAGTTTTAAGTGAAAAATATCAATAAATTAGTTTTAAGTGAAAAATATCAATAAATTAGTTTTAAGTGAAAAATATCAATAAATTAGTTTTAAGTGAAAAATATCAATAAATTAGTTTTAAGTGAAAAATATCAATAAATTTATTTTAAGTGAAAAATATCAATATTTATCAAAAGTGCGCCAGGATCGGTATATATATACTACTGGCCTTTTATATAAAATCTAACCGTGGCGTGATCTCGCCTGATGCTTAATCGGGACCACGGATTGGTTGAGGGAATGGCGTGATTAGCATTTATTAATCACGCCACCTTTCTTTAATAGGCATCTAGTGAACCGCTAGGCATTTTAATAATTGGTAAAAAATAATGATAGCAATATTACATGCGGTTGCTCTTTGCGGAATAATTAATATATTATGTAAAACGCCGGTTCACTACAGTGTGATAATATTTTACAGCTGGTAATTTATTTTTTAAGTGGGTTCTCACTACTAAGATTCTTAAAAGCATCAATTGGCACGCGCTGAAAAAGAGTTTGTCTACAACAAAAAGATGAAAATAGAATGTTCAGTTTCGTCACAACTTATAATATAATTATTTTTGGAGTAGTAGTATAATTTAGACGTAGTTACATTATTGAGATGTTTAATTATTCATGTAGGTAAAATATTTGGTGGTTTGTTTATTGTCTTAGTAAAATCTTTTAGCATCTTGTTATTATTTAATGTTGCATCAATGATTGCTTCTTTAAGATGAACACTTTTTTAAATTGTTAATCTTTAGATCTCCTTAAAATTATTTACTATTAAGATAATGTTGTTCAAATAATATCATGATTAAATAAATATTTAGATAAAACCATAGATAAGTTACATGTTTAAGATTTTTGTGAATTGTATTGTTAATTCTCAATAAGACATTTAATAAATAGCATTTTGTTAAGATGTTGATAAAGTTTGGTTTATGATGTGTTTAAATAGAGTAAAATTGGGTAATTGCCATTTGGGTAATGTAGATAGAAATAAACAATATTAAAAGCCATCTCAGCATAAAGTCATTGCAGTTAAAGATATATATTAAGTGTGATGTACTTTAATCCTGTATGATTTTTGTGGTTTAAACATAGTATTTGCATTTAATTATTTTAAATACAATACAAAATGGAATTTAATTGTGTTATTTGTAAAAGTCAATTTTCCACCAAGTTTACACTTACAAGGCATTTTAAAAAGTAAAATTATTTGACAAGCAAAGAATATAAATACAGTAGTATTGAAAGAAAAGGACATTAAACTTTATTATAATTTCATTATAATAATAACAAATTTGGCAATAGTGCAAAACAAAAAAGAAAATAAATATTTTATAGCATCCTGCTTTTTTAAAAAAAACTCAACAAATAACAATTGTTTAACCAAGTGGATGTAACACAAATAACAAATAAAATAAAAATTGAAAAAAAAATGTTAGCTTTGGTAAATTAAAATATCACTATACTAATTAGCAAATAGTAGTAATTAATTTCTAACATGTAAAACAAATAACAAGATACTAACACAAAATAAAAATAAAAATAGTAGTTACATAGTTATGTTGACTAGTAAATTATAATAGAAGCTATAATATATTATCTTTGTATATATTTTGATTGTGGAGATCTAAATGAGACTGCGTAACTTTAAACTCTACACAAGATATTTCTTTATCCTGGAAAGAAGATCTAATAACTGTAACAGCATTTAAAGTATTATCAGCTAATTGGTTTCTTTTCTTGGTCTTGACATCATTCATTACTGAAAAAATACGCTCTGCTTCAGCATTACTATGAGGTAAGGTTAATACGAGACTGGCTAATTTTGATGTATTGTAAAACTTGAAGTTGTCATTGGTAAAATCTTTGGCTTGTCCTATATTATACCACATCTTATTAATACTGAGTTGTTTCATCTTTAAGCACTCATTATTATCAAAAAAATAAGGCAATGTTCGCCATTCTTCTGAAGCCTTGTTACAATCGATCAAATTTTTAAATGTACTTAGAAGATGAGGCAAAGTTTCAAATCCTTCTCTATTAGTAGCATTTAGAGCAACTTCATAATCTATAAATCCCATTTCTTTAAATAATGCGTTATTAAAAGGTAGTCTCAAACTTATTTCTTCTGCAGCTTTGATGTAAAAATTTAAAAATTTATTTTTGAATTCAGTAACCAATTGACGTGATAAAGTTTTTAAAATTGTTTCACACTCAGTACCAACATAAACTTCGGATTCAGGGAGCAAATTATTAGGATCTTTAAAGTTTAAATTACATATATCCCCTGTTAATAAAGTGGGTTTTATAAAATTTTAACTTATAGATTTTAAGAGTCTTATAGAATTAGTATGTAGTTGGTGAATAATGGTTTTCCTTGTTTGAAATAAAGCATTAAATGAATTGAAATAGTCTAATGAATGTTTTAGAAAAAAAAATAAGCTTTAACCACCACATTGTTTAGAGTATCCAAAATTTGTTCAGCGCTTTTCAAGTGATCTTCTACAACAGCAAGCCTGAAGTATTGAGTAAGACCATCCCAACAATCTATCATTCTTACGACACACTGGTGAAGTGCTAACCATCTTGTTTCGGCCAGTTTTAAAATTTTCTTCTTATGGCCATCTAAAAATTCTTGAATTTCTACTAATATGGCAGTTCTTTTTGCGCTACCAGAGATATATGTTGAAACGTTTCTGATAAGATCTTCTGGTGACCGAGGTAACTGCTGTGCTGCCTTACTGGCAGCGAGGGCCGCCGAGTGGCAAATACACTGCATTAAAATTAAATCAGGATTATCGCGTTTCAAGTGTGAAAAAAAAGAATTATGCTTCCCTATCATGACGTTAGCACCATCACCTATAAAATTACATACACCTATAAAATTAGACAAGGAAATATTTTTGGACGCAAAACACTGCTTAAACTCTTCATATAATTTAAAAGCACTGCAATCAGTTGCATCAACTGGTAATAGTTCCAATAATCTCGTATGAACCTCACCACTATCTGGTTGTACATACCTTACCAAAATACAAAGAAATTTGTGCATACTGATGTCAGTACTTTCATCTACAAGAGTAGAGAATTGACAGTTTTTAATAATACTAACTGTATCATCGGTTTCAACTGGTGCAATTACATTTTTTACAATACTTGTACATTTTTTTCGATGCAGTTGAACTTTTTCCATGATTTTTGAGTCTGGAAATATTTGCTTCAGAACAGGAACTAGTAAATCAACCGTCTGAAATGCTATGTTATTGGTAGCAAAAAAACTAGACAATTTTATTTCAGCCGTTTTTACATTTATAATATCTTTCTTAGAATTTTCCGATTGTTCATCAGTTTTTATAAATGAAGTCATTGACATACCTCCGCGCAACCCTTTAACATTGGATTTATGTTTTAGTCCTAAGCTATGTTTTGTTAACTCACTTTTACCGCAAGTGAGAATTGAATTGCAAGCAATACATTTAAATTTGGTTGGGTCACTGGGAACATTTCTCAACCAATGCTTATACTCCTCCTCTTGAAGCCATTCTTGACAGAATAATTTTGTTTGTACTCTTTTTTTTTCATTTTTAGTGAGCTCATTTCTTATCGCCCTTTTTTTTTTGGTGTTGATTGCTTAGAATTCATCTCATCAGAATCGATATCCATCTCATGTAGCACCTATATTTGAAAGATATAGAGCAATGAATAATACGTCAAAAAGGAATTATTGTTTATTATGTGAATATAAATATTATTTATTAATAATACATACTAGGAACAAATATTGTTAAAATGTTTAGCGTTGACAGTTTACGTCAATCACGTATTCCGGTATTCGTTATTGACTCTTGTGTTGTTGTTGTATATTTGATATTTGAATTTGATAATATTTACTACGATAATGTTGATAATTGACAGATAATATCGTTATCATTTAATAATTTTATAACCAGCGTCTATAAGGTTTTTGGTAAAGAGCATAGAATAATATTATAATCAATCAGCAATAGATATCAATCATAGTCCATAGAATAGTATCACAGAATAGATTAAATTAAAAAAATTTAAGAATTTTATCTATTCTGTGGTAATATAACAAAAATATGAAATAAGTCAAAACCGAATTACGGTCATCAATATAAGATTTCCCTTTTTTATTTGATTCTATCGTAAATTTCCCTTCATTCCCTTTCGATAAATTTGACGCCAAATTTCCCTGCGCCGTGGGAATTTCCCTTCCACATACCATCACTGACCACTGGTCATAGAACCAGTCGTTGCAGTCTACCGCAAGCAGCAGTCGCGCCTGTCGCGATAACAAAACCGTTTCCGTAAAAACCCATAAAAACACTCCATGCGACGGTCGCAACAGCGACTGCATGCGGTCACTGCTGCAGTCAACTGCAGAAACGAAACCGTACCTTTAAAAAAAAATCCTGCGTCAGCTAATTGCATTTTATCCAATGTTGGAGCTGAAAATTCGTGTAGTGAATGTAATCAGTTTGAAAATGTTCCATATTCTGAAAATTGTGGTTTTAGAGAGTTCTTAACCAGCTCTAATAATTCGAAGTAACTATTTTCATTATGTAATTGATTCATTATAAATAATACAATATATTTTGATTTTATGAAAAAAAGTACTTATATTTATAAGAATGACTGATCAATCTAATAGTTTTCAATAAACTAACACTCTTGTAAAAAAATTAATAATAATGTGAAAAAACTAAAACTAATCAGTGTTACAATATAATGAATACTAAATTTATAAAACTCATGAATTCTTACTAAAAATGAAGTTCTATAGTTTTTATATTTTCGTAAAATTTACTATACGTGAACACGTTCGATAGAAGTAATAATTGTTAGTTTGTACACCGACCTAGTACGCAGATGGCAAAGTTCCAGTGACTCTTTGAGTTCCACGTTAAAACGTGTGCTACTGTTACGGTTTGTAACGCATTCTAACGATTCGAATCCAAGCAATTGGTGGCTATCATGTCGTGGAATAACATATCGGTGTTTTCTTTAGAGAAAAAATCTATAAATTTTAAAACTATGAAATGTTCTGTAGACTCTAATGACTTAACATTTTACTGAAAACATATTTATTTTTTAAATCCTAACTTTATTATTAATTTGAAATTAAGATTTATAATTTTCTTAATTTAAGCTTCGTGAAGAACATATTTAAAAGTTGTAATGTTTAATATTATAATTTTGGTATGAATTTATGAAAGAACAAAAACAATTTTAAATATTTGGATTATTTTTTTTTACACGGTAAAAATATGTAGAAATCGCCCCTTGGAGCAATATTTTTTCCCTGTAATTTTTATTTTAGGGTCCAGAACCCGTATTTTATCACTACTCAGGCTAAATTTTAAAATACTGGTCAGTAAAAAAAGCCAACATCATGGATCACATTAAAATCACTAAATATTAAATTTTATAAATTACTAAAATAGAATGTTCTTTTTTACAGTTAAATTAACCCATCAACGCCGAGCGTCCCCATATGGTTACACTTGTATTGCTATTTTTATCACGCTTTTGTGGAAAATCCATTTGATATATTTGATTGACTATTGCGCTGTCCGATAGTATGTTGCTTATACTTTATTTTGGTATAATATTGTCAGTTACGGTTTACATTGTGGTTTGTAGTGTCGTGTTGAAAGTGAATATATTTAAAGATGGGTGATCATTACGATTTTTCAAATATTTTGTTGAAGTAAGTATAACATTATATTTAGAATATTTTTTTTTATAGTGTATTCTTATATAGGATATTATAAAGAATATTTAGATAACGCTACAAAAAAAAAAGTGCATTATGTAATAAGTTATTGTTATTTAATTGGCGTGTCACCATAATGGCCCACTCGTCATGTACAACTTCAGTCACGAAAACAATAATTTAATTTTTCGCCTTCTTATTTTAGTGGTGATCTCACTGTTGAGGAAGCATTACACTTATTGGAAGATAATGAAGGTTTAGATGTTGCCAATTTATATATTGAGCCACCAGATCCAAACTATATGACAGATGAGGATTCTGGTGATGAAGATGGCGGACTTGTCGATAATTTATGTGGAAGGCAATTACAAGCACGTGCAGAAATTGAATTTGCAGATGGAAATCGATTAGGGCATAATCCAGTAAGTGACGAAATTACGTCATGTATTCCTTTAGAAAATCATACATTTATATTTCCGACTGTTGAGCATCCAAAATGGGTGAAGGGAAATTTGGAATTCAACGGAAATTTTCAAGAGCCTAATTATTCATCTTATTTAGGTTTATCACCTACCAAACTTTTTGAACTTTTTATTGACAATGAGGTAATTTCTTTACTTATCAATGAATCGACGAAATATGCCTTTTATAAAGGTTTTCCTCATCCCAATTTGTCAGAAGACGAAATAAAATGTTTCATTGGTATATTAATTTTATCTGGTTATAATGTGTTACCCGGTCGTCGTTTTTATTGGGATACTTCTCCAGATATGCAAAATACTATGGTTCGAGACAGTATGCGTCGTGATAGATTCGAAGAAATTTGTCACGTTTTGCATTGCGCAGATAACTCTACAATAAATGAAGATAAATATTATAAATTGAGACCTTTGAAAAATATATTGAAAAATCGTTTTTTAAAACATTTTGTTCCTGAACAAACTTTGAATTATGACGAAAGCATGGTAAAATATTTTGGTCGTCACTCTTGTAAACAATTTATTAGAGGGAAACCTATACGATTTGGATTTAAAGCATGGTGCATTAATACATCAGCTGGTTATTTAGTTAATTTTGATTTTTATCAAGGTAATAATCCAAATACAACACCCGATATACAATCATACTTTGGTAAATGTACTGCACCATTTTACGAGATGTTAAAAGAATTTCCTAATAACAAGTTGAATTTGCGATACATGTTTTTTTTCGATAATTTATTTACCAATCAAACACTACTTCGATTTTTATCAGTTAATGGTTATAATGGTACTGGAACAATACGTGATAATCGTTTACCGAAAACAATAAAGTTAACAGAAAAAAAAAAAAAAAGAGGAACTTTTGAATATATTTTGGACACAAATAATGGTATACATTACTCAAGATGGTTAGATAACTCTATAATAACTGTAGCTTCAAGTTGTTTTGGAAGTATTCCTACATCTGGGGTCAAACGTTTTTCTAGAAAAGAAAAGAAAACTATCCAAGTTCAGCGTCCTCATTGTATTGGTCAGTATAATAAGTTTATGGGAGGAACTGATCTAATGGACGAAAATGTCAATCGTTACAGAATTAGTTTACGTGGAAAAAAATGGTGGTGGTGTTTATTCACATGGCTTATAGATGTATCCATACAAAATGCATGGATCCTTCACAAAAAAACAGGTGGAATTCTGTCTCAACTAGAATTTAAACGCGATATTGTACAAACCTATTTGGTAACATATAGAAATTTACCGAAATGGCCAGGACCTTCAACTAAAATTCCAGATGAAGCACGATATGATGGTAGAGATCATTTGGTTGAACCTGTCGCAAATGGAATGAGAAGAAGATGTGCAGGGGCATTTTGTACATCCAAGGGACGCACTCAATGCAAAAAATGTAACGTTGGACTTTGTGTACCTTGTTTTGTTCCATACCATACAATGTAAAATAATTATTATGCAATGTGCACTTGAAATATTCATTATTTATGGCTATAAGAAATTGTATTACAATAGGTACCCATTTAATTAGGGGACACAAAAGAATTTTTTTTTGTTTAAAAATGTGTACTTCATAATTAATTATTATAAGTAAATTGTATTTCATTACTTGACAAAAATTAAACTAGTTTTGCTCAAAAATGTGTATTAATTTGATATCAATATAAATATTTTGGGTAATAGCCTAGTGTACCCATACGGTGCCACTCTAAATCTCGGAAACCGTATTTAAAAAAAATTTAAAAACCATTTTATTTTATTCTTGTGTAGTAAACTAATCTATTTTTAGTAAAAAAAGCACAAATTTAAAAAAAAAATAATTCTCGGCGTTGATGGGTTAATTAAATAATTTGTGTATATTCATATTTTACAGAAAAAAAAAATAATATAAAGCAAATCATATGAATTGACATCATTTTGTATGAATTATTGTTGTCTCAAATAGATATTTCTGATTTTTGGGGCTTCGTAATTTTTTTTAGGAACATAAGGGCTCCGCGAACAAAAAAGTTTGAGAACCGCTATCTAATACATCCTGATTCAAACGGTTGGTCATTAAAAATCCTATATCATTAGATTTTGCTTCTTCAAAAAATTGCAATACACCATTAATGGTCTGCTTAAAACCTTTAAAACAGGGTGGTTGTGTTAATTTTCCTTTTTTTAATTTATGTAAATCTGTGAAGTATTGCGAAGCTTCTAATAAAAAATGTTTTACAGTACCTGAATCAGTTAATGCACAGATATATGGATTATGGCTATATAAAGACCGGCTATTAAAACAATCAAATAAATTATTAATGAACTCAATAAAATCTGCAGTGTTTGAAGCAGTGCTACTTAGAAGTTGTCCTGTTCGTATGCAAGTTCAGATTGTTGCTGACATTGAATTGCTTAGTAATTGTGTAGCTTATTTAACACGCATTTTTTGAAAAGAATTTGGATAAATATGAGCATCTGTTATTTTAATGAGAGACCTACTTTTCTAATTCTACTACTCATGTCTAACTCATAAGTTTTTTTTATGTCATCAAATGAGATTATATTATTACCTTTAATAAAACAAGCTTTAATTAAATTATTTCTTACACTTTTAATTAAATGAGGAACGTCAAATATAGAAAATATTTTATTATTATCATTTATCAACATCAAAATATGGGATATCTTCTGAAATATTTAATGATTTTAAAGTACTTTGATTGTTTGTGCCTTGATCACAAACAACAACTTTTGGACACAATCCTACTTAAAATAATTTCTCAAGAACGTCAATTAATACATTTTTTAAATTGATTTTGTCAACACCGGAATGAGAAAGAAAATAGGCGACTGGAAATTTCCACGGTGAATAAATACCTCGAGCCATAAACACTAGAACACAGTTAGCACTTTTATTTGTCCTGCCAAATTGACCTAAGTCTTGAAAACCTTCAATGAAATCAAATTCTTTGGAAAATTCTATTAATTATTTTATATACATCTCATCGAAACAAACAGTGCATACTTTTTCTTTATAATCAGGTGATTCAAATTTTTTTTTAAGATGACTGAAAAATATTTGATTAAAACCTGGTAAGAAATTTGATTGATCTATCCAATGACGAATTGTTGAAAGTCCTGGTAAATTTACTTTTTGGGAACGTACAAATTTATATGCACTGGGTGATTTATAATATAAATTTAAAGCTAAATTTCTTCATTTAATGTCCATGGACGTTGTCTATCTTTTAATTGCATAGTCTCAATTGCTTTGGAGTTAATTGATGAAAATTTATGTGAATTTATTGAATTTTTTAAATTATTATAGCGATTAAAACATCTACCTTTTTTAATTTTGAAATATGTGTGATTTTATTATGAATAATTTTATTTTTTTTTTGTTTTAATTTTTGTTTTAAAATTTATTTGTTTTTTATAATTAAATAATTAGTACTTAATATGAACTTAGAGACATAGTTTTTGATATAGATTTACCTAAATTGTTCATTAAAGTTACCTACACCAAAACTCCAAAACAAAAAAGCAGTTTATATGTGTTTGATAAATAATATACAAATTACAAAATAAGTTGCTATCCGAAATATTTTACAAAATACGTATCACTTAATAAAAGGGATTTATAGCTAACTTGGTGACAAATCTAATAAACCGAAAAAATAACACCTGAGCTCTTTTTATAAATTTAAAACATTTATTTACCCGAATTAATAATCCAAATTTCTCTTCTTTCATCATTGGGAAAACGAAAAATCTCAAGTTTGGAAATGTTTTCTTCGACTTTCCACAATTTAAAAATTGGCACTTGTTACCAGACATTTTTAAAATTACTCACAAGATGTAAATATTATAAAAAATGAAGTAAGTAACAAATAACAATAAGGCAAAATACCTAATATAAAACAAGCAAGAACCTTTTTCATTGACAAGTGACAACTGCAGAGAAGAATACCTAAGACTAATCTAATCGTAATTCGTATGTTCACAGAGTAAACGGTAAAATATAGACGAAATAATGATAATAAAATGATAATCGCTCATTTTATCGATTATAATGGGAATAAATATAATGGTACTTTAATTTTTCATTTTACATGAAAAAGAATAAATAGAACGACGGTATTTTTCGCCAACCACGTGATTGCCTTCCCGTACTTCATGACTATGATAGAGGTACCACCACCTTGAATCCCAGCACCCACCGCGTACGTCGTTCATCTACCTATGATATAGGTACCACCACCTTGAATCCCAGCACCCACCGCGTACGTCGTTCATCTACCTACGACTATCTAGTATCTATCTATTCTATAATCAATGGTACAAGAGATAGTGTCACCTTCCAGGTGGAAAGTATCTGCGTACTCGTAACATATATTTTCTACTGATATTCGTTCTTCCGCGTTGGTGTGATCTAATCTTAATGCTCTTTGCAGTAGATCATTCTATCATGGCGGTTAGTTGTTTTTTTTGTGACAAATACGGACTTAGGGTTCGAGTATAATTGATACGATAGCTCTTCAAGGCGCGGTGTCTTGATCTGTGTTTGCTCATTCTCTGTGTTGGCTATACAGATTAAGATTTGACCGTTACGTACTGTGTTGATCACATTCCCACAGTATACGTTTTCCTTGAGCTGTTGTGCATGCACCAATACGTCCTGGTTATCTCCAGTCACGTTTATGGTACACACTGGTATCACTACTTGACTTCTAGCCGGTATTGTTATCTCATCAGTGGTGATGTTGGACGTGAGTGTACCTTGCTCACAGTCTATAACTGCCTTTAGTTTTTCCAGCAGTGGCCGTCCCATTATTCCGTCTTTTGGAATTGGGGAGGTACTCGGCACCACTTGGAATTGTATCTGCAGTTTGGAATTTCTGATGTCTATGTCTAGTAAGACTGATCCCATTGTACTGACCATATTTTCATGGATTCCTTGAAGCAGATACGTGTCGTCGGTGTTGACTATCACGTCGTCCATCAGTTTATCTAATTTAATCAGGTTGAGGTCTGCTCAAGTGTCTAACAGCAAGCTGACCTCTTATCGAAGGCTTTGTGTGGTTTTGACGGTGGCGTGATTGTCTACGAGTCGGACTGAGACGACGTAGACGCGTTTGCTATTGCGGTGAGCTTCAGGTCACGTACCGTTCGTTCGCTCATGACGAACGGTCGTCCCTCGTTTCCCGACGTACCTACTCGGTGCATTCGCCTCCTCGTGTCGTTTCTTATTCCGGCATTCGTTTATGACATGTCCGGGTTTTTTAAAAAAATTGCAAAACGACCGTTTTTTCTGGTCACCCCATTTTGAGGTTGACGGCGTCTCTTGTTTTATGTACGTCTGCGTCGTATAATTCATGTTTGGTTTACCTCCTGATAAAACGGCAATTTTCCGTATTATGCGTTTGCGTTTTACATCGGCTACAGTATTTATTTCTTCGGGGTTCCGGTTTACTAAAGAGACGTTGCGCTTCTTTGTCAGATATATATATACGTTCTTCTTCTAAACTTTCTTTAATAGCGGCCTCTAACGAATGTGGTTTGCCCGCTTTAATTATTGTTTTTATCGGTTGTTTTAACCCTTCTACGAAAATCGCTAATGTTTGAGCTTTTATGTGCTCTCGAATTATTTTGGCTTCGCTACTTGGTTTGCCCATCGCGCTGGCATTGCATAATTCGTGGAATAATGTTTGAACGCGCGTTGAATACGCGCTGATCAATTCACCTTCTCGCTGTCTTGTAGAATTTAATTCTAGCTGTAAATGAGTCGCAGTTCTTTGGGCGAAATATTCTTCCTCTAATAAGGTTTTTAGCGATTCCCAAGTTTCTACTTCTCTATACTGTGTGATAGCGAAAGCGTTACCGCGTAATTTAGTCCTTATCGCTTTTAATAATATCGTTTTATTTTCGGCTGCGACGCTTGTTAATGCGATATCGCATGCGCTTACGAAAGGATAAATATCTGAAGGTGTTGTACCATCGAAACACGGGATTAAACGAAGCGCTTCTCCCAATGACAGTGCCATGTTTTTCGCGTTCGAAATGCGTGAATTATCGTTATTATTTACGTGTAGCGGCGCTGTGTTAGTGTGTGCGTGTGTATTTGTGTCGCGGTGCGCGTTAGTGTGTGTGTGTACAATATTCGTTACGTCTGTATGACCTTGGTTCGTGAGCACGTCCTTTGTTGCGGCGGCGGCGGCGTCGTCTACGTCGTCCGCGGTGACAGTGGGAAGGTGCTCCGCGGAGCTGCCTACTCTGTCATTTGATGCGTCTCGCGCGTATGTAAATAACACACCGGCCTTCCCTCAGCCTCTAGGCTTGACAGCGGGTCCCGTGCGAACGTTATCGGTTGATGCTAAAGCCGCGGTCACACGGTGATAGTAAAATGTGATAGTTACTATCGTGAAAGCTACTATCGAGAAACTGTCATCGTGTGAACAGATCGATAGTGACTATCAAACTATCACCTAGGCAACTCTCGTACTATCATACGTGCATGATAGTGGATAGTAAATATCATGATAGTGATAGTCATTATCATCGTGTGAACCACCAAAGTTATTACTATCACTATCACACTATTATTATTATTATTATTATTATAATAATATATATATTATTTGTGTAAATTATATTTATTTTTATTAATTAATATCAAAATGAATAAAAGTACATTTAATATTCAAACATTTTTGGAAGAGTACCAAAGGTTCCCGTGCCTTTGGCTTAAAAGTGATCCTGAATACAAATTAAGAAACAAACGCGATTCTGCTGAAGAAAAACTACTCGAAAGTACAGGACTTGACTCTGTCAAAGAATTGAGGCAGAAGATCAGAAATATAAGGTAAGTGTTATTGATTACCTTAGGTAGTAATTTTTGGTATTTAAATATTATTTAATATTACCAAACCAATGCATATATTTGAAAATACTGTAATAACTTAACTTTAAAATGCTTCATGTTACTATTGGATAATATTTAAACATTTTTCCATTAAAATACAAATTACACATAATAATATTTGATACTTAAATAATACAAAAAGTTGTGTTTAGTAACAAAATTCAATTAATGCATTATTACCATATTGTATTAATATGTAAAAAGTATTAAAAGTAAATTATAAATTATCTTATGTTTATTTTATTAGGTGTACTTATAATCAAGAAGTTTCTAAAATATCCAAATCGATGTCAACCGGATCTGGAACTGCTAATATATATGCTCCAAAATTAAATTGGTTTGCCACTGCTCATAGTTTTTTGAGAAGAAATTTTGATGGAGTTAGGGCTTCCGAAACAAATTTAGTAGGTACATTTTTAAACAATATAATTTATTAATATAATGAAATAAAAGTACAACTATGTATGTTACAAATCTTAAATTTTTAGTCAATCATTCGGTTTTGCCAATTTACAGCACCTTCTCCAATAAAATAGTCAGCAAAATATTCTCTCTTATTTCTTGCCTCCAATGTAAAATTTCGTTGCATTGGTGTTCCTAAATCAATTAAACCTGAATGGTCGGAATCATTACGCCATGATCCTGGTATTATATGACCCATTTCTGTGTCTTCAATGTCAACTGAGATAGAATTAGATGATGTTCCATTCTTCCGAATCCAGTTATGTAATGCACAAGCTGCTTTTACTAATTTTATTGTTTTTTCTGGTGTTAATGAGATGGGTCGTCTAAACACACGAAAACGACTAGATAAAATAATTCCGAATGCGTTTTCAACTATTCGTCTAGCACGGCAGTGCCTATAATTATATATTTTTTCGCGAATACTTAAATGGCTACGTCTTCCATATGGCTTCATTAGGTATGTTTGCAAAGGAAAAGCCTCATCACCCAAAATCACACATCTAATTTATTCTCTTCTATTGCTTTTTTAAGAGATGATTTTGCAAATATTCCTGCATCACAATTGCTTCCATAGCTTCCAATGTCAATACAAGTGAAATTATATTCATGGTCAACTAAAGCTAACAGTACAATACTAAAAGTACTTTTGTAGTTGAAGTAATCAGACCCAGAATTTGATGGACATTCTATAACGATATGTTTCCCGTCAATCGCTCCAATACATAAGGGAAAATTCCAAATATTTTCAAATCCATGAACTATTTTTTGCCGTTGTGATTATTCACGTGGAACCTTTTTTTTTTTTTTTTTATTAATAAAAATAACATTTACAATCTATACATACAAAATACAATAAGCAAATAGGTTCACAATTATAATATTGACTTTGGAGACTTGTGAAGGGAAGCTATCCAGTGATAGGACCCTTTTGAGTTGTGACAATTAAGACAGGGAGAGGTGTTTCAGTTTAGGAGGTCGCGACACCAACGTCTTTTGAGGCGACGAGGGGGGTTATCTGGAATTGAGGCTGAGTGTTGGTTTGCAATCAAAGAATTTGGATGATGAAGTAATTTAGAATGGAACTTTTTATAGTGGGTTTTAACATAGTTTTCAACTGGTTCAATGTTTAGGTCTTTGTGAAGGGTGTGGTTTGAAACATACCAAGGAGCTGACGTTATTGTGCGGAGGGAAATGGACTGAAATGCTTCAATTGTTTTAATTTGGCTTGGTTTTGCACAACCCCATATTTGGGCTCCATAAGACCAGATTGGTCATAACAATGATTTATAAATGATTATTTTATTATGGATTGGTAGTTTGGATTTCAAAATAGGACGTAGTAAATGGGATCTTGAATTAAGAGACTTTCTTTTGGATTTAAGGTGGGGACCCCAAGTTAGTCTTTTGTCTAAGATTATACCAAGATATTTAACTTGAGCCAAGGAGGGTATGGGAACTCCTTGAAAGAAGATAATAGGTGTGTTTTTTTTATTGAGGGTAAAAGATACAAGAACGGATTTATCGGGATTGATTTTAATTTTCCAGTCGGAGCCCATTTATCAATAAGGTTAAGGTGGAGTTGAAGAGCATTGAATGCTTCTTCTGAGCTACTATTTGGGGATAGGATGGAGGTATCATCGGTGTAGGTGGCTAAGAGCGTGTTTTGAGTTGTGGGGATGTCTGATGTGAAGATGTTGAAAAGGTCAGGGGAAAGATCGCTACCTTGAGGGACTCCGGCTTGAATAGGAAAAAGAGAAGAAAGAGAATTACCGTGACGTACTTTGAAGGTACGATGTTCAAGGTAGGATCGAATTAATAGGTATAGGGGGGCGGGAAGGAAATGTTTGACTTTGTAAAGTAGACCAGTGTGCCAGACCCTATCAAAGGCTTGTGCTACGTCAAGGAATATTCCTGGGCAATATTTTTTGTTCTCAAAAGAGGAAGAAATTGTGTCGACTAGCCTATGAACTTGTTGTATTGTGGAATGTTTTGCACGAAATCCAAATGGGGCATTGGGTATTATTTTTTGTATTTCTGTGATTGGTCTTAGCCTTTTCAAAACGACTTTCTCAAATAATTTACCTAAAGTTGGAAGTAGGCTTATGGGTCTATATGAAGTTGGTACATTGGGGGGTTTACCTGGTTTGGGTATGAGAATTATGATGGATAGTTTCCAGATGACAGGAAAATAAGACAATCTTAACATAGAGTTGAATATATATGTAAGCAAGACAATTGTTTTTTTGGGGAGATGTTTTAGGATTTTATTCGTTATCAAGTCATGCCCAGGGGATTTGTTGGGCTTTAACCTTTGTATAATATTAGAAATTTCATTCGGAGAGACATGTTTGATGGGATGAGACATAGGTAATGGGGCATCAATAAATTTATTTATTTTATCTAAATGAGCGGTATTAGGAATAATGTTTTTCCATCATGAGTATTTAAAAGTTTAAATTTTTTATCAAAAAGATCGTTTTTGTATATTTGGATTAATTTTTTAATGGTATTTGATAGATTATTGAGGGTTGACTTGTCGGAAGGTAGTCTTGATCTTTGCCAACGGGAGCGTTTTTCTGCAATTAAAGCTTTTATATCAGGGGGTAAAAGATAATCGTTGTGTTTGTGTTTAAGGTGACGATTTGGGTTGGGAGGATAGGAACATTCATAGACTGCTGATTGGATTGAGCTGACTAAATGTTGAGCTGCGGATTCTATTTCGTTGCAAGACTTAAGTGAAATTTTTAAGTTTGTATTGTTTACTAAAGACGTGGAAAAATGATTCCAGTTGACTGGACCTTTGGAAAGGGAGGGACGAGGAGAAATAAGAATTGGTGGTTTCATAATGTTTAGCAGGACTGGTGAGTGGTCTGAAGACAGATCACATATATTTTGAATGCTGTGATTTATATGGTTTGGGATTGACGTTATAAAAAATCAAGTAAATCGGGTTGTCTGTTTTGATGAGTTGGCCAGTAGGTTGGACCAGGAGGGGAAATGACTGAGAGCTTGTTCATTTGGATGGAATTGAAGAAGATTCGACCTCTAGGGTTTTCGACACGACTACCCCATAAAAGGTGTTTCGCGTTAAAATCACCACCAGCTATGAAGGTGCGACCTAATGAGGATAAAAATTGGTTTAGGAGTAACTGCGATATACTTGGCCGAGGAGGACAGTAGACTGCTGAGATAATTATAGGGATATGATTTATTGAAATTGAAACGTTTGTTGCTTGGATAGTGGGAAATTGAAAGCACGGTAGGGGCACTGAAAAAAATGTTCTGTAAGGAGAACAGAAATACTGTAGTTATAACCATGCTTACCAGTTAGCTCAGGGACAGCAATATGTTTTGTTACAGTAACTAACTCATTTTTGTTAACTAATAATTGTCATGGGTACAAAATAGTTAGTTTCAAATACAAAACTTTATTTTGTTTTATTTACAAAATTAATTACCAAAAAGTTGGAATTACAAATTAATTTGTAGGTGCACAAGAAAACATGTCATAGGCGCTACAGAACAGTTGGTTAAATTTGTTCGATTTTTGTCACTATGACATTGTATGTTCTTGGTGGTCTACAAGTTGTTTTGATACCGATATAGAATTATTTTGTAATATGTACATACTGTATGATTAATACAACAATGCAATTTAATTAACATTGTTATTTAGACCTGTTATCTCTACAAAACAAACTAGGCTATACAAATTGTATATCTGTTACAATTACTAAATATTCAGTTGATACAGTGCTCGAATTTGGGGGCTGCACATACCCAAGAAAACCGTTTCTACATTTTCAATATATTTTAGCACTATCCCTCAAATTGTTTTCCCAATTGCCTTTATGATCAGATAAAAGGGAATTGGAACAATACTTACTTTTATTTAACTGCATCCCATATTATTTTTTCCCAATTAGAGTAGGTACAGATACTGACATATTGGAAACATAATGATTATAATTAGATGAAGAAACATTGAAATAAAATAACAACAGTCAAATTATTTTTCTTATATTGTTTATTTTACGTATATTTTCAAACAAATTTTAAAAGGTTTAGGTAGGTACATAAAATACATTTGTTAGATAAATAAAACAACAATATAATTTATAAAGGACTTCTTACAGTGATATATTTTGTTCCATTTGATACAATATTTAAAGTATTTGTAACATAAGAAAGGATTAAATCCTGAAATACATAACAAGTATTATTGGTTTCTGGTAATGTTATTTCATAACAGTAAACATGTTCATCAAAACCTATTGTTGTTAAAATTTCGCACTCAAAATTAACCTTTTTTCCGCATAAAGAAAAACATTTTTTACAATCGCAAATTGAGGATTATTATCATTTAAAATATCTAAGGTCAATACAGTTTTAGGTTTGTAACGAGTTCCTCCCACTTCACCCCAATTTACTCGAACTAATGATTCGTCTATATGCAGATTTAGTTTATTTTGAATTTGATGCTGTTTTATTGAGTCTAATTCTATTTGAGGTCCTACATTAATATTATTACATAATTTACCATTAATAAATGTTTCATTCAACTTAAGTTGGTGTTTGATTGCCAAAGTCTTGCATATGTTACGCCTATTAAATGATGACCGGGCCGAAATTTTAGATACTATATGTTTTGCTTCATATCTCATAGACCATAAATGAATTACAGGTCCAAATTTTTTAATCAAAGAGTGATAGTGCGTTAAAAAATGAAATTTTGGTTTTAAATGTTTTTTACTATAATTTAAATAAAGTTCATTCATTTCAGCAACCAAGGTCTGAAGCCTTGAACAACTGTCTAATTCAAGTGATGTAGATAATATAACATCTAAAACTCTCCGCATAGCAATATATAGACCCCAAACTGGTTCTCCTGAGGGTACAAAATCACCAATTAGTAAACCAAAGTACCTAATTAATGACAACATTTCAGATGCAGATTGTCTAATATTTCCTTGTTTAATATTATCTTCAGTAAGTGCACATGGTTTATTGTTTTCAGGTCCATAATCAAAGCAAAATAGTCTGTCATTCAATACTTGTAGTGTAAAAAGCTTTAATTGTTTAATATAGTATTCTAAAATAAAACTCATAATATACTTAGAACACCCTTCCAGCATATCATGCATAACATCTACTCCTAGTTGATCAAACAAACTAAAATTATTCACACTAAACCAAATACACTCTTCTCTTACACCAGTAATAGACACATCATTCTGTGCTAATTGAGTATAATACTGCTCATTATGTCTCAATAAACTTTCATCTTCATAGCATTGAACCCACATATGTTCTTTTCTAACAGTACAAATTCTACACGGAAAGTTAGAGGAGAAACTCTCAGTAAAACCTGTGATGGAATGCAGTCCTAAGTTATCACCTAAAATAAGGCCCAACTCGAAATACAATTTACCTTTATAATCTGGTGTACTAATTTCAATACCAGTTTCTTGTAAAAAATTTAATTCATCTATTAATGGCTGAAAAATAATCCTATTTCCAAATTCAACCCTGTCAGAAGAATGAAATATTAAGGCCAGAAAAATATTAGATAATACTGTAGAACGATAAGAAGGGAGACACGGTATTGAGACATAAACTCCTCCCAATTTATGTATTCCAGAATGGCTACCAAGGGCATTGCCACTCTCAAAATCGTCAAAAAAAATAAAAAGTGGAAAGAAAACACGTTCCTTATGACTAACAGCTCTACTTTGCCAATTTGAGCCTTGAATGAAATTTTGAATAACATTTTTATCTGATTTTAAAGTTTTTATATGGTCTAATGTTTCAGAAAGCACATTTTCTACTGAAAAAAAATTTTTAAGAACATTTCGTAGAGGTATAAATTGTTGTGTACAGTTAGAAGGTTCTAAAATAGATACATCATCTTTAACAACTTTATTGAGTCTTTGACCTATAACAATTTCTTTTGGTTCTATAAAAGATCCTTGCTTATTAAAATATGAAAACCTTTTATGTTCAGTATTAAAACTGATTAATGCACTTTCAATATCTTTTAAAACGTTGATAAAAGAATCAAAACATTCTTTTGACATTTTGCCTTCAGACAACAATTGTTGTGCACTACTTTTAATAAAAACATTAATACCTTCTGAAAGTACTGTTTCCATACCATCGACAACGATTTGAACAGCACTTCTAGGCATTATAGGATTTGCATACAAACATGCTAAAAATTTACTTAATGTTAGCTTCAAAATTTCGGATGGTTTTATAGCAAATTTGCTATTAAAACTCTCATTAGATGGAGGTAAAAAATCAGAATTAGCATTAGTAGTTGTTGTGGACTCTAAAAGAGTATTGTTTTCGAGTAATACTGGTGAAGGTAATGAAATCTGTACTAAATCTGTTCTATGTTTTAATAAATGTTTAGTATGCGAATTTTTTAAGTAAAATGACCTACTACATTCTCCTTCAGTACAATAATAAGCATCAAATTTATGATCAGAATGTTGAAAATCAAAATGTCTTAAGAGAATCTTAGTATTAATAAAAGTATTTTTACATAAAAAACACGTAAACATATTGTGAAAATTAAAAAAAATTAAATTAAAAATAATAATAATAATAATAAGGTTTATTTAAAGCAGGTTTTTCTTTAACTTAACAAAATAAAAATATTTAGCACTAAACAATTATTCCAACATCTGATAGAAAAGCATTGACCGCAGTAAAGTTTTTATCCAATGATGTGTGCAATTTGTATAGCCCTTTTTGTATAAAATACCAAATAGCTTCACTCTCTGAAGGATATTTGGCGTTTAGTGCGATTATAATTTTATAACAGCAATCGACTGACGAAATTATCGAATTCAAACGATAAAATGTATTATCAACAATAACAAAGAAACTGGAAATTTCTTTTAAAGAAGAACCCACTATCAAAACAAATGGCTGTAAAGTTTGGCCTAATCCTACCAATTTATCTCTTCTTCTTGATATAGTTTCTTGCACTTCGGCACTACTCAGCACGTGGGTTATAAAACCATCTCTCATTTCTACTTTTGATGGTCTCCATTGCAGTTTTGCCTTTTTTCCCTTACAAACGGACACGCTGATCAGAAAAGGTAGACATAGTAAAACAGCAAGATTCGAAATTTCCTCGTTTTCTAAAAAAATAAACACCTGTATTCATAAGAACTTTTAAATAATAATTTTTAAAAAATCCTTATTTAAATCATTTATAGATTCTTTAATTTTTACTTTACTTATATTTTTATTATAAAATAGAAACTTTCCAAACATTAACTATTTTATATGCTATTATATTTTTAACCTTTAAAACTAGTTAAAATTTAGAATTTTGTTTTTACAACATACCTTCAGTGCCCAACTGTATATACTCCTTCAAAAGCTGATTGGTTGAAACATCCTTGGATTTCTTAATTTTTTCTGTTGCCAATTCTAAAATTTTATTTTTGTACAGTGGTAGACTTTGATACAATCGTTCACTAAATCCAGGATAAGCTACATCAAAGTCTTTTAAAATCTGAAAAAAATAAAGTTCAATTTATATGATGAAAGACTCAAACATATTTATTAAAATATTTTCCATACTCACAAGAGTATAACCAGCAGGTTTACTTAAAGATGGAAATTCTTTCATATACTCAGCAATAGTTTGACCATCTTTAGACATTAATTTCTTTAGTCGGGTATTAGCAGTAGTAATCCAGTTGTTTTCAACAATATTCCATGGATCGCTTGAGTTTCGTAACCAATTTAAGTTGTCTTCAATTAATGCTTCATTATTTTCGTTTTTGTCATTTAAAAAGCGCAGTGCTTCTGGTAACAGAATGGGAGATGAATGCCCAGATGAAGATGTAGAACTACGTCTAGATGGACTGATTAATCCAGATTTACGGTAATCTCTTCTTCTGTTATAAAGACAATCTAGAAGTTTCCCTTTTGCTGCTCTTTTGAGTCCTGGGCCATAAGATATATATGGTATGAAATATGTGGCAGTATGTTCTTTTTTAAAAATGGTTGTTATTTGGTATGCCAAATCTTGTAACCTTGAAGATGGTACTTTGTGATGAACATCATCTTTAAGTTCATGGTTGATAATTATATTACACAAACGCTTTCTGCCAATGCTATCCAATAGTCCACTTTGTAAGTACGTTGCCAGTAACGCTCTACCAGCATTTGCACTATTGAGCAAATCTAATAACTCCTAAGAACAAAAAAATAAAAAATTATTGAAGACTACTTAAATGATTATTTAAGACATAAATTAACTTAATAAATGCATATAATAAATTTATCTTCACATTGCAGTGTATTAGATAATTTTGATTTTAATTTTTACTTACTGAGTTGGATGGCTGAGCTTCGGATACATATTTAGATGTGTCCTTAGATGAACTATTCTCTTTCACAGGTAATTCGTCAAGTTGAAGATAGATAGTATTGTTGAAACTATTACTTTCAATCGATTGCGGTGAAATAATCTAAAAAATAAAATTATAAACTGTAGTTAGGTACAAATTTACATTAATTTGAATGAACAAAACAAAAAAGTCAAGTATATTATTCTTGATTAATGTAAACATTTAAGTTAAATAATTTATAATACAATATATTTTAAATGAAACAATACATAATTTACTGTGGAAACTAAACTGGTTCATTTTACAAATATTAAATAAATAAAAATGTAATTAAAATTAATTATATAAATATTTATTAATATTAAATATTAAATTAAACAATTGACACATTTTAGAATGTTAGCTTTTAATTATATCAATAAATAAATATACAAAGTAAACTTTAGTATTTATAAAATAACAAAAAATACCTCTTTTAGAAGTATTTTGTACTATCAGAACCAAATTGTTTTCTAAATTAAATATAAAATAGTAAAGAATTTTCAGACAAAAGTTAACATACCTGAGATATATTACTATGGTCTAATGTTTGGAAGCTGCAATTATCTTCAATAGCTATAGTACTATCAGTCAAACTACTACTGGATGTTAGTGAATTAGTTATCTAAAGAAATTATTATATATATTAATATTATTATTATATTTTAAATAGTATCTAAGCAATAAAATCAATGACTAATTTTAAAACAAGTAATTGCATTCCACCCATAAGTATTTGTAAAAATGTGTGTTGGTTAGTACTTGATAGTATGGTTGAGAAATAGTAGGTACAAATAAAATGAAATCATTACTGTGTTTGAGGTATTCGGCATTCCTGTAATAATCGCTCTCCATTCATCTAAATTTGATACAAAACGAGCTCTGTGACCAACTGATGGTATAAGTTCTTTGATCATTCCTTCTTTTAAGAAGGGAAGAGTTTTTATGTCTATATCGTTTTCTACGTATAAAAACCATGAACATTTTGAAATAATTAATTACTTTACTTAAAAGTGGATCATTTTTTTCATCATAAGCCAACTATTGCCTGCTTATTAAACTTATTTATTTAATCACAAAAATGTGGGACCAGTTTGTGTTTGGACAGTCTGGGTTTGTTGACAATTAAATATTAATTGTTAAAAACTAAAAATGATTTATTAAATAATAAACTTTCTTATTAAAATAAAATTGATTGTAATTTAAATTATATACTTAGTAATTACTTGAGTAGGTATATACAAAAAATACATATATATAAATATATACAAAATAGTTATAATTTAAAAGCTAAATTGTGTGCACAGAATTTAAATAAGTGTTAAAGATTACATTAGTTCACCACCAAATATCTTCAATATTTAATTTAATAAAAGACATAGTTCGATAGAGACGATATAGAATGGTCATATCATAGGTAGGTAACTATACAAAATGAATTTTAATTTTACACGCAATAGCCCTAAAAATCGAGAAGCTTAGAAAAAGAATTTTAGCAAGGTGAGCCAGACAAAAAATGATCACAAACATATCATTTCAATTTCATAATATTTATAGCAGAAGCATTAGGTAAAAAATGAAAAATGTGCTAATCCGAGAAAGTAGAAGCAACACTACACCGACCTTTTCATTTTACAAGTCGGTAATATAAGTAGTAAATACTGTAAATATAAGTTAAATAACTAATAAGCAGACAGCATTAGCACTTCTCTACAATACATTTTTGACCGCATTATCTAATTTAATAAATGTATCTTACCTTCAAATACAGCTATGTACTGTTGTAGGTTCCACGCTGTCAAAAAATCTTTGACGTCCTCGTCAGCCATTTCATGAACGTACAATAACAAAATAAATGTACTTATTTTTATGCATTAGGTACCTAATAAGTAATATTCACGTTTATATCACAGTTAAAACAATTAAACTTACACACGAATCGCGTTAAACAAACAGTTCGCACTAAATTACGCAGCGTAAACGCAAAAAGCATGTCCTCGGGGAAAGTCAGAATGCGAAAGGACTAGGAAAATGGAAGTTGACACAATGACACACTAGTATACTGTACTAATTACTGGGTTTTTCTGTAGTTCTAACAAAACATTATTCTAATACCTGTTATATTTACAGAACTTCTTGTAATCCTCACATATCATAATCATAAAATCAACCAAAATATCAATGACGCGTACTAAATATAGAGTTGTTATCTCTTTATATTATTATACGCTTTGTTGTAAGCACATCGTGTACTTTGGTTATAAATATCAATTTTACGCGGTAGATTTGACTGAGTATTTAATTATTCTAACAATTATGATTTGTTAGAGACTTCAAATATTCTGCTTAAAGTATTTTATTGTAACATGCACTATTCAAGTTGCATCAATACCAAAACAACTTGTACTCAGCACTAAATTGCTATTAACAAAAATACATTTGAACATGTCACAAATTAAATCGTTACAGTAAGTGTACTGTTTGATCTGTTTTGCAATATTCTGGTTATGCCTACTATTTCTCATCCAACTGAACACTTCTGTTAGTTATTTTAATCATATTTCTTTCAGTGGGATAATGTTGGATCGAAGATGATATTAAGATAGCGGAACCGGCGTGAGACGTTCCATCGGGGTGATTGGTACTGTAAACATTGTAGCCGGGAAAGAAAGGTTTAGAATTGTTTGTATAGTGGGTTTCAGTGATAAGATCTGCGTCAATTTGATTTTGTAAAAGAAAGTTTAATAGTTCGGGTTCTTTTTGTTTGAGGCCGTTAGCATTCCAGAGAATGATTTTAAGATTTTTATTGTTAATTTGATTATTTATCATTATTTATAATTAATTTATTAATGACTGTGGTAAGTAATTGAATTAGGGGATTAATGAGTTGTTTGAATTCTATTAAGAAGGATGATAATTGGTTATTTGATATGTTATCGGGGGGATTGGATTGGGGTTTGGTTTTATTTGAATAACTTTGGTTCTGAGGATTTTGGGTAAGATTAGGAAAAGTTTTATTATCAGTGATGTTAGGAGGGTTGGAAAGAGTCCCTTCACTGGATTGGGTCCCCTGTTTGATTATTAGTGTTATAGTTCACATAATTTTTTGAATTTGAGTTTGACTTTAGATTGAGACGTTGTAGGCTTTTGTGGACTGAACAGCCGCGGTAATTCGCTGTGTGGTCACCTCCACACAAGGCACAGGTAGCAGGTGTATCTTTTGATTTGGTACACTGTTGGGTAGGGTGGAAATCGGCGCAGCGAACACATCTAGGAGGATGAGCACAATAACTTTTGGAGTGTCCGTATTCCTGACAGTTGGAGCATTGAATGATTTCTTTTTTTTTATGGGGCTCTTCGACCGTTATTTTGGTGTGGAGTAATGATGTTAGTTTGAATATCTCGTTGTTGATTTGAGCAGGTTCTAGGTCAACAAAAAATATTGGAAGGGGGCGTTTGGTAGTTTTGTGAATAATATTCATGACTTGACCGATTTCTTCAATAGCGACGCCAACTTCTGAGGTTGGAGTTGAGGGGTGTAAATTGCGGATAACAATACGAAAAGCTTTATTTTCACGGGCTTGGTATGTATGGTATTCTGCTTTACCTTGTTTTAAATATTTAATGACCTCTCTGTATGAGTCGGAGTTGGTGGTGCTAATTTTTAAATTGTTGGCTGATGATTTGAAACTGAAGTTTTGAGAACCAATCAGTTTTATTAAATGATTACGTAGTTCGATGAAATCAATAACATTGCGTATGAATATTGGAGGGGGTAACGGAGATTGACTGATTTGAGCATCGGAATTATTTGAGTTGATTATAGGCGTATCAGACGTTTCGGCAGAGTTGTCAATGTCATGAATATGAAGAGAATTATATCTATTGGTGCTAACAAAGACAGGCTTAGGTTTCTTTTTCTCAGCTTTTTCAGTTGAACTGGTTGAAGAGAGGTTTCGTTTGGACTTGTTTTTGGCTATTTGAAAATCGTCGTTTTCGTTGTCCGAAAAAACTTCATTTGAAGTGTTGGATTGATTTGAAACGCTCTGTATGCGGTTTTTATTTGTATTCGAATTTGATTTATTTTTGTTGGTTTGCGTATTAGCAGTGTGCGTGCTAGAAGTTGATGATTTAGCGGGCTCGAGCCTAGATGATGAGTTCATTATGATCGGGGTATGTGGCTATTTGTGTACGATAGCGGGCTTATCGCCCGTAGGCGCGGGTTTGGTTCACGATACGGTAATTATGATGGTGGACTTTGTGCTTAGATAAAATGTATACATTACCGAATGGTGATTTCACGTCGTAATTGCTGTTTTACTCACTGCTATCGAGAGCTATCAAAACGAATCGCGAAATATGCGTGTGACCACTACGGTGTCTGGACACGAACTCCACGTGGAACCTAAAAATATTTTTATAAATATTACTTTATTCATATTTTATTTTAGGAAACTACATATTCAGAAACTACTATTGCTACTCCATCCCAAGAAAGTGGTACAACAAATGAAAGTGAAGAACCAAACCATGCATACACAAGTAGTACAGTCATATCTACAAGTACACCTCAGTTAAATAAACGAACTCAAAAAAAGAATGGAAGAGCTAGTAATAAAATGAGCAAAATTGACGATTCATTGAACAATGCAGTTGAGACTTTAAAATCTGTTTATGCTCAAAAGGCAAATAATGCATTTTTAATTTTTGGACAACATGTAGCAGCCCAACTTGAAAAATTGCCAATACAACAAGCTCTTTTACTTCAAGAAAAAATTCAAGGTTTAATAACAAACGCTCGTCTTGAAACTATTTCAAGACCATCAACATCATGTACAAGTATCTCATCAGATGATTTAGTTGAGTATCACATAGTAAATGAAAATGAAAATTATTATGTCAATGATGCAATTAGTCCACCCCCATTGGCGTCTAGACCAGATATTTCTTTATTTTATAATAATTGGGAAAACAATTAAATAGATTACTTTTAATAAAACAAGAGATTTTATGTGTATATTATATTTAATGAAAAAGGATTATTTTATTTTGTTTTTTATACATATTTACTAAGTTATGAAGTTCAAAGTTATATTTATTTTATTTTAAAATATGAAAGTTTATTAGTTTATTTGTTTACTGTTAAAGTTTTTAATTACAATAATTTTTAGATACTAAAATGTTTTGTTTTTTTACCTTAATATATTCCTGCAATTCTTCAAATATTGCATGTAAAACTTCAGGTAAAAGAATCCCCAGTTGCTAAGTAACGTAATGTAACTTCTAGCTTCAACTTAACAGGAAATGCACACCCCATCATCGTATCTTGCTTTTGAATTCTGGGTCTAATCTATTTAGGGTTAAATAATGCAATAATTATCTACATAATTATATATGGAATGAAGATAAATTTATGTTGTAAATATAAATAACGTATTATCCTAAGAAAATATAAAATAATTGATACAGTTGGTAAATATTTACTTTTTCAAGTAGTGTATTGAACATTTCTTCATTAATTCTTAAATAATTAAAGTAGCTTTTTGGATCTTCGTCAGCTAACTCTCTTAAAAGTGTATTAGATGCACCAAATTGATTTCTACGTTTAATCCATTTTTTAACCCAAATCCTTTTTTTCACGTGCCACACATTTTCTTTTTATAACAAGTAATTCTTCGATTATTTGTATAATAGCAATCTCAATTTGTTCAGATGACATTTTAAACTCATAAAATAAATAAAAAAGCTTCAACGAGTATAATTTTTTGCAATAAAAAAAACAATTACAATTCCTGTACATACAATGTAATACATTACAATACAATACCATGTTATGATAGTGAAACTATCACAGTATCACGTAATTTGGTGTGAACACCATAGTGATAATGACAGTAGCTATCGTGATAGCGTTGATAGAAACTATCACGTTTTACTATCACCGTGTGACCGCGGCTTAAGCCTGTGACCTTTTTTATTTCGTCCACTAGCCCGACTAGACTCGCGAGGGGATCGGGGTTATTACTAACATATGCTCTAGTACGTGGTCTACTGATATTTGAAAACTCAGTCTCTCCTCTACTATCATCACTGTCGACAATCGAGTCGGGTATAAAGTCCTCGTCACCGCTATCCACTCTGGACATTCACCCCTCCTTTAAAATTTGTATTACCAAAACGAGAAAAGTGTACACCAGAGCAGAATGTACAATTCTATTATACTCACAGAGAATTTAGTTGTATATATATATATATATATATATATATATATATATACATATATAAATATGTATAGTATATTCTAACACCAATACCACGACACCAAAAATGTACAATTATATGCTAACACCGCAATTTCCTTAATACTTATACGCGTTACAAACACAGCTATTGTGTCGTTGGTTTACACGCTACAAAATGCTATGTCTACTATGAGACTTATATTTAAAATTTTTTTTTTTTTATATCTTTTGGTATTGCTTTTTTTTGTTACGACTCACAGTAGCGCCGTCTTCATCTTTTGGGAGATGGGGAAACCTAGTCTGGCTATCTGCTTCCTTGTGTCCACGTGCTCGCCTTGCTAGTGGATGATCATGGAGTGGCCCGGGTAATTGGTTCCTTGACGATCAACAACCCCACACCTGACACCAATTTTGTTGTAACCCCGGTTGATTCCGCAGGTTACAGAGTGCTTTTGGTTGTCGGTTGCCTAGGTTTTAACCAACCGTTCTACTCCGTGGGTACCAGTACCACTTGACGTTGGACGTGTGTGTTTGTACACGTTTATACGTATATATGTGTGTATAAACGTGTGTGTGTGTTTACGTGTAGTCGTTAATTAAATGAAACTCACTTATTATATTACTAAAAGATTATATTGAAGTTAAAATGACAGACAATTATTTATTGGACATTTACTGACAACGTAGTCGCCAAGACTGCCGTAGTCGTCCGTTGTCGTGCGGGCCCTCGCACGGCCGCCGCGTAGCTATTTGCCGAGTCAGCCACTCTACGCCGTGGATCGTGCAGGGGTTCACAACATACATCTCATCGAAACAAACAGTGCATACTTTTTCTTTATAATCAGTTGATTCAATTTTTTTTTTTTTTAAATGACTGAAAAATATTTGATTAAAACCTGCAGGTAAGAATTTGGATTGACCTATCCAATGACGAATTGTTGAAAGTCCTGGTAAATTTACTTTTTGGGAACGTACAAATTTATATGCACTGGGTGATTTATAATATAAATTTAAAGCTAATTTTTTTTCATTTAATGTCCATGGACGTTATCTATCTTTTAATTGCATAGTCACAATTGCTTTGGAGTTAATTGATGAAAATTTATGTGAATTTATTGAATTTTTTAAATTATTATAGCGATTAAAACATCTACCTCTTTTTTTTAATTTTGAAATATGTGTGATTTTATTATGAATAATTTTATTTTTTTTTTTGTTTTAATTTTTTTTTTTAAATTAATTTTCTAGGAGTATCTTTCTCAATCAAATCACATTTCCTTTTTAAATTTGAGTCTGGCATTTGTAATTTATCTGTAATTTTAGTTTTATTAGGAATAGATAACGATGAAGAGGGGCTAGAAAAAACTAACTCTATCATGTCTGATTTTGTGTGTGTATAAGTATTAACTGGAGTTTAAATTGTAAGACATTCTTGTTCAGATGCATCATTTTGATTAAATCCTAATAATGTAGATGGTTGTTGTTTTTGCTCAGATTTTATTTATATGGAATAGCAGTGCTTATTTAACGGATTTTATTAAATATATTTGTAAAGCTCTCGGGGGGAAATGCTCTTGACAAATGTACTTATTGTGAAGTTTTTCCTGTTCAATTGAGAACAAACTTGAGTTTCCTGTAGAGATTAACCAAATATAATAATTGTTTGAAAATAATCATACATATTATGGAAATTTATTGGTGTAATGACCTTACTAATTATACAATGTTTTGATAACTAAGCAAGAAAAAAAAATAAAGTATCTAACTATTATTACTCCAGTGTAATAAATAATACTTTTTTGGTTATGTATTAAAGCATTATAAAAATACTTTTATAAAAAGCTGGTAAGTGAGATGATGGTGGTACAAGTTCGTCCATCGTCCCTTTGGTCCTCGGACAAGATATTGGTGATGAATGTATTAAGTTTTAAAGAAATGATGACTCATTTCTTTAGTATAAAACGATTCTGAGTAAAGCTTCAGTGTAATATAATATATTATTATTTAAATAGTGTTTACGTATTTTACGGTTATTTGTATAATTTTTGGTGAGTTTTTTTGTTATTAAACCCTCATAAAATATTCAATTAGATATAACTCATTTAAACTTCAATTATTATAAAAATTATAACTCATTAGAAATAAACTTAAAAGAAATCAGACAATATCGAAAAAAATCGTATAATAATTTATTAAAGTGTGTATAAAAAAAATCCTGACTAACGATTTTTGAACTTTTGTTAGGATAATTAGGTAGGTATATGAGTAAGGTCATATTAAATTTTCAGAACTTTTAGTCAAATATTTAAAATTATATTACATAAAAACTTTCAAACAATTTGGTAAATTAAAAGTTCTATATTTAAGTCAAAAGTGCTATAATTGTTCTGAAAATGTTGTCCAATATAAAAAAGGAAGTATTTGATATTGGATAAAATTTTCAAGTTTCTAGCTTCAATACTTTTTGATTTATGACTAAATACCTAAAATCTGAACATTGAAAATCTCGTTTACGGCGAATTTATACAGATTTTACCGTTTTTACTCAATTTTTCGATCGTTATTCTTGATTACTGGAATAACTATGGAGATTTTGGAAAAATGACCTCTCTAAAGTACCATCTCAGTTCGATTTCGGATCTAAAGAGTTGCTGGACGAAACTTTTGGACAAGGATTTCTATACGAAAAAGTGTTTACAGAAAAAAAAAAGTAAAAAAAAAAAAAATAAACATCATTGTAAAACCATAAGATCCTTCGCTTCACTCAGAATCTAAAATATTTAAAAGAAATTTTAAAAATAAATATAATGAAATGAGAAAATATAAATGAAAAATAAATGTGTTTTCAAGTAAAGTGATTCCATTAAAAGCTATGTTGAATAAAAAATTATATAATATAACATGCCATACAACTAAAGAAGCAAAACATTTATTTGATCAACTCAAAACAGAATTTTATAAACGTTTTCATGATGTAGAAAAAAATAGATTACTAGCAATATCTACAATTTTAGATCCTCGATTCAAATGTATTCATTTTGAAGGACCATTAAATGCAGCTAATGCAGTTGGTTTTATACGTGAAGAAATTAAAAGTACACATAATCATCCTGATAATTCAAATCAACCTGAAACTGAACTAACTTCAAACATCAGGCCACAAGTTACCCAAGAAAGTTTATGGGAAGACCATGATTTGAAAGTTTCCCAGCAATGTCTTTCTACTACAAAGACTCAACATATTTATCTTCCGTTGAATTATATCTTCAATCTAATGTTGAAGATCGTATATGTTCACCAGTTACATTTTGGGAAAATACCCATTATAAATGTCTTTCAAATTTGGGATTGAAGTATTCATGTATTCCGGCTTCATCTGCACCATCAGAAAGGTTATTTTCTTTGGCTGGTAATATATTAACTGATTGTCGTTCTCGTTTACTTTCCAAACGTTTTGAACAATTAACATTTTTATCATCAATGGATGCAAAATATTGGAACATTTAAATAAATAAATTTTATAATACAGTATAATATTATGTTGTTATAAAAAAGAAAATTGTTTACCTATATAATATGATTTGTTAATATTGATTTTGTTTTTATAGAATAAGACTGTATCAATAAAACATCTTAATTATTACAAGTGGTTATTTAATTAATATTTATTAAATTTAAATTATGTTTTTATTATAAATAGTAAAAAAAAGTTATAGAAATACGATTTTTTTTTTCAATTATCAAATATCAAAATATTGAGCTATTTATCTATGCCCTGATGCGGTACCGTGTGTCGTAGGTACATTATGTACACCGACACGGCGCACCGCGTTAGCTTCTTTCCAACCACATCCCGGGTGGCGATGGTACTGCACCGACACTTTCCTACCTACCTCGGACACCGGGCAGAGGGGGAAAGCTTTCGATGCCGATAAGGTAGCGCACCAGCGGCCGGCGGGCTGTGTCTACGGACGAGGCCCCCCATCTTTTTCACGGACATCGCGGTGGCAACATATCCAATTCCAGAGACCACGCACACCATCGTAGTGAAATTACTTATTAGTGAAATACGTATTGATGTTTATTTGAACGACCGTGTCAGTAGTTATTTGAACGACCGTGTCAGCAGTTCATAAATTTGTTAGTAAATTATACTTATTTATATTTATTAAACTACCGTGATAAATTGGCTCCCCGTACGGAATCACACCGGTAGCGGAAGAAAATTAAGGGAAGAGTTTTTTTTCGCCAGTATTACCTCAGATTTGCTATTATTCATTGTAATAATTAGATATTCCAGGTGTACAATATTTTGGTTAGGCATATTTTTACGTTTCTTTTAGGCTAGGATCACACTATGCGTTTTGTTCGTTAACGAGAATCGGTGACCGATCGGTCATTAAAGCTGATTACACACTATGCGATTCGAACGCACGTCTATGTGCGTTTCGAACGTCGCGATTAATCGCTCAAAAATAAACATGTACTTTTATATGGGTTTATTCACACACGTAAATGAAACGCGCGTTCGGTTGCGTCCGGTTGCGTTCGAACGCAGCGTTTCGCTCATGTTTAATTTTGTGCGTTCGGTCGCGATTTGCCGCTATAATTAAACATTATTTTCCCAATGTATTTCCAATGCATTTTCGGCGTTTCAATACACACGGACGATTTAAACGCTGCGATTGCCCTGCGTTTATTTACGTTCATTCATAATTTGTTTACGACAGTCGACAGTTGTCGTATTCTTGTAGTTTACGAAGTTCGTAATATACAGTTGTTACCAGCTACGTATTTGAAAATTGTCAAATATGTTTGACAATGAATCATTTATTAATGAGGTATCGAAGGAGGAATCTATATGGAATATAGGTAAGTTCTTTTCATTATCATATTTATTGATTTGAATTTAGAATTTGACTAACTTAGTTATTCTGAGTATGTATACCGTGTAATATTATGCCTACGTAAAACGTCATTCATCATAATATTACATATTCAATTTATAGAAAATAAGTTATACTATGATAAGATTGCCAAACATGTCAGTTGGACCAAGGTGGCCAGAGCTTCTAAAAAAAAAATAGACGAAACGAAATACAACGAAGTACGATAAAATAGAACGAAGTACGATAATATACAACGAAGTACAATAAAATAGTATACGAATTGAACAGCAGACGTCATCCACGATGGGAGGTATCAGGTAACAGCAGTACTAAACTAGTATACAACAAAGTACAAATAACATTTGTCACGCTTTTTATTTTTGATAAACGCACCGAAAAACGCGTCAACACGCGTCTAATGTGTAAGGAGTGTCCGTTCGCGTCTTAAAATCGCGACGTTCGAAACGCACGTAGACGTGCGTTCGAATCGCATAGTGTGTAATCAGCTTAAACCGCAATCACTCAAAATGAAATATGATTAAACGGAAAACGCATTATCGCGACCAAATTAGACCAATTATCGGCAACCGTCGGGACACGACCGCAACATGTTGCGGTTGTCGTTTCCCGATACTGATCGGGATGTATATCATAATTCATAACACATACATTTCAATATAACCGATCACATTATGCGTCGGTCCCTGTTTAAAAAAAAAAAAAACATTTAATAAATTTATTGTTTTTAAAAAAAATTATTTAAGTTTAAGTAATTACTTTAAGTATTAACTTTTTATTATTATATAAGAGTTCATTATGTTTGATACTGAAAAATTAATTTCGGAAGTTCAAAACTACCCATGCATTTGGAATATGTCTTCAGATGAATATAGTAATAAAGATCTAAAAAAAGCATGTTGGCGTTAAGTAACTGAATGTATGTACGAAGAGGAATGGCAACATTATTCTGAAGCTGAAAAAGCATCTAAAGGTAGATTTTTAGCTCATAAATTATTTATATATTATATAATATAGTTTATTATAATATCATGCAGTTGTAAAATACTGTTACTAATTAAATACAGTCGAGTCTCGATAACTCGAATGTCAAGGGACATACAAATAAATTCGACTTATGTATTTTTCGAGTTACATAACTCGAATTTTTTTAAAAATACGAAAAAATTCGACTTAGACATTATAATTTTTTTAAATTTGTTTTTATTAGAAGTATTTTATTTATATTTATAAACTATAATTAAAATTAAAAAATTACATTTTAAAACACAAAATATGTAAATTTTTTACAATTATTTAGAAAAATAATTTGAAATAAGAGTTTGACGTTTGGGTTGTTTTAAAATAAAGTCTTCAATGTCCACCAAGTACTTGAAAAGTATTTCATCTGTACCTTCGGTTTTTTCAATGAATACTCTTAATTTATCAAGTGATGCTTTCGCTTCTTTTGTAGAGACAACTAATGGATATTTATCCTCTTCATCTTCGTCTGAGTCGGATTTAGGAGTCGGTTGCACTGCGTCTACAATGTCTTGATCACTTAATAATCCAGTTGTATGTATCTTAGTGTCTATTTCAGTAAATGTATGAAATGTAATTTCTGGTTCCAATTTATAGTGATCTACTATAAGTTTCCAATCGGAACCTCCATCGTCGCTTTCTAAATGAGTATATTTGATTTCTTTTTCCTTTGTTGAAATTCCAGATTTAATAAAACAATTAACAATTGAATTTTTCTCGACATTTTCCCATGCTTTATAACACATTCGCATAGTTTGTAACAAGTTTATCGAAAAAGATCTACCTTCATCGATATCATTAACCATTTTGCGAATAACTTCTTTACGATATAATATTTTAAAGTTCTGTATAATACCTTGGCCCATTGGCTGAAGTACTGAAGTCGTATTTGGTGGAAGAAATTCTACTTTAATAGAATTGAATTCCTTTTTTGTTTTATGAGCAGTACAATTGTCAATTAAGAGGAGTACTTTTTTCCCTTTTAAACTCATTTTTTTATCAAAATTAGACAGCCATTTTGAAACAATGCACTCGTCATCCACGCTTTTTTATTTGATTCATAATCTAATGGATATGTTTTAATACCTTTGAAACACCTAGGTTTTGCCGATTTTCCAATTAATAGTGGTTTAATTTTATCTGTGCCAGTCATATTTGATCCTAAAAGAATTGTAACTCTTTCTTTACTGTTTTTTCCCCCTGCACAGTTCTCTCCTTTTAAAACAAATGTTTGACTCGGTAAACATTTATAAAATAAACCTGTTTCGTCAACATTATAAACGTCATCGGGGGAATATTGATTTATAATTGGTAGGTATTTTACTAACCAGTCAGAACATATTGATTGGTCAACTGAAGCGTTTTCACCACATATTTTACGAAAAACGACGTTATTCCTAATTTTCCAGTTGCTTAACCAACCTTGACTAGCTTTAAATTGTTTATGGTCGAGTTCAATAGCAAAATATTCGGCTTTCTCCTTTAAAATTGGTCCATTTATTGGAATGTTTAAATCTCTACATTGAATAAACCAATTGAGTAAACTAACCTCTATATAGGGATACTCACAAATCTTCATTCTTTTCATGGACCCTTTATTAGTTTCGTATTTTTGTAAAATATCGTCTTTATTTTTCAGAATAGTTGAAAGTGTACTGGGTGGAATATTAAATTGCTTGGCAATTTCATTTTTCTGTTTACCACTTTTTGTCACCTCACTTATTATGTTCACTTTTTCAGCAATTGTTAATGTGACCAATTTACGTTTAAGAGACATAACTACAAATTGTACACGTTACACAGCGAAGATATACGGCAACTGCCGATTATTTTACAGCAGTACAGCACAATTTGTACATAGGATAATTTCATTTATACATTTGTGATTGTAAACCGGTTATTCTAACGATAAAATGTAAGAAATGACTTCGAGTTATCTATGCTCAACTATTTTTATATTTGACTTATCGCGACAAATATTGCATTGGGTGTATAGGAATTTCCTTGGGACAAAAAAAAAATTCGAGTTATCGAGGTTTTCGAGTTATCGAGGTTCGAGTTATCGAGACTCGACTGTAGTTACAATAACAAAATAAAAATCAAAATATATAAAACTTAATTTAAAAATATAATAACTTATTAAAATTCTCTGTACTGAAATGATACTGCCCCTTCGTTTATGAAATAGTTTGCATAGTTATCTCTAATTTCGATTCCTCGAGAACTGACGTTTCGACTTTGGTGATCCATATCGCTCAAATGTAAATTGATGTAGTTTTCATCAGCCTCTTCGTAATTACACCCATCTCTTTTCCTGACAAAGTTATGAAGAACGCAACACGCCTTAACAATATCGTCACAAAATTTAGGTTCCACTAAAATTGGCGTATGTAATACTCGCCACTAATTTGCAAGCACCCCGAATGCGCATTCAACAGTTCTTCTTGCCCTACAGAGACTGTAATTAAATATTCGTCGAGTTTCGTTGAGACCTCGACCTGGGAACGGTCTTAATATATTTGTATGAAAACCAAATGCTTCATCCGCAACAAAAACATACGGTTGGATATTATTTTCAGTTGAAGGCAACGTACTAGGTTCGGGAATTTGGAGTAAGTTTGAATATAATTTTTTGCCAAATGCACTTTCTCGAAATACACTTGAACCCGCCCATACGCTCCAACATCAATAGCAATAAAATTTAAATTGGCATCCACTACTGCCATCAACACAATAGAAAAATATTTTTTATAGTTGTAATAGAGTGAACCCACATTATTCGGATTTTTACATCTGATGTGCTTGCCATCTATAGCACCAAAACAATTTGGGAAATTAGTTTTTTCATAAAATACGTCAGATATTTGCAGCCATGTTTCTGTAGTTGGTTGTGGCATTTCAGTTTCTTTTAATACTGACCAAAGAACTTTGCACGTTTCTTTAACTATACAATTAATTGCACTTTTTCCAATGCGAAAATCAAAGTGTAACGCTGCAAAGTTTGAACCCGTGTATCTGTTAAAACCAAATAATTATATCTATTAGGTAGGTATAATAATATAATAAAAAAAAAGTAATAAGGTGGGTTTTAAATGTATTCATTATTTCATTTTTATATAACATATTATGTATTATTAATTGTATTATACAATCATTATATTGGTATGCGGTGCAATAATAAGCAAATTATCAAATTAATTTACCAAAATAAAATATAAAAAAATTGTAATAATAAAAAACATGGTATTTACTATATGAACGGTTTTAGTTTTTACCATCAAAATTTTTCTTAAAATTTGGTTTACATATTATTATCTATTAGATTCTGAGCGTAGCGAAAGAATGTTTTGATTTTACAATAATGTTTATTAGTCAGTTTATTAGTCAGTCATCAACATTTAGATAGTAGAAATCCTCTGATTTTTTAGATCAGAATCTTAAATAGAAAAGTGAATCTAGTTGGTACTTTTGGAATGTAAAAATTAAAAATTCGGAGTAGTTTTTTAGAAAACGCCAAGAAAACAAAAATTAATTTTCTTTTCATACCTAGCTAAGATTAAAAATGTTAATAGAAAATTTCACATAAGTTTTTCTAACTATAACAAAAAAAAATGTTAGAATTTTCAAACTTTGAATTTTGTCAAAATTAACAATAAAAAGCTTATAAAACAAATTGTGCCTATGTATTTTTAATATTTTTCAACTGCTATTTTACAATATATCAGGAGCCTTGTATTAATTTTTCACGCTTTTGGGCCCAACAAATGCAATTTTTTTGATATTTTTATGAAAAAATACGAAAAATATTTAAATTTGAAATCAGTTCAAATCAAATATTTTTAAAATGTATTATGGTGTACCTATATAAAATGCTAATATAAATATTCAGTCAAAATGTAATGTATCTACCAATAGTCATTTAGAGTTACACCAAAAATTCACGTTTTTCCGTAATTATTTTTCTGTTTTCCTCTGCACTTTTGAAAACTACTGGGAAACTTTTGACCCCCCAAATAAATTCAATTTCTTATTAGAAAAAATACTGTTCAAGAAAATCTAAGCATTGTACGGTCCTTAAAGGCGATGACGGATACGGGACACACCAAAAAATATTAAATAAGAAAAATAACGCATCATTGTTAATCCATTTATACATTTGTCTCTCTGTTCAGAATCTAAAAGTATACTGAGACGGAATATTAATTTTTTATGAGCGTTTGAACTTATATTTTTTACTTTATAATTCCATAAAGGTACGTTTTCCTTGCAGCGTCTGGACGCGGCTTCTAGTCGCGGCGGCTAGTCGACGCTAGACGCCGCGTTTGGACGCCGCGTCAAGACTGTTTTCCAAACAGCGTCTAAACGCCGCGACCACTTCATTTTTTTTACAAATACTCAATCAAAAAATGACCAAAACCAAATTTCTCGTCAATTTTTTTCTAAATTTCAAATCGAAATCAGGAATTAAGAAAGCGTCACCAATCAGTCGACCTTTATAGGAATATAGATTGATCGCAATAAAAATGTAGTTTAGATGCACGATACATTATCTTGTATAAACTTCATGTTGTATAGTATAAAAAAATGCAAATTAATAAATATATGTCGATCATCAGTTTTAAAATTAAGAATATAGCTCACTTATTAGAAAAGATTGGCAACCCTTAATCTAAAGCCTCATAATATGCATCGATCCTTGAAGGATTCACTAAGATAGAACCAATATTGAAGGATTTAGGTTTTCCTGTCAATCGTTTAAAATCATCATATTACCTCCATCAGAGTTTTGAATAAAAAAATATTTTATATACAGATATTTTATACCTTAGGCTTAACAAATTTTCAAAAAACGCAACATTTTTATACTTGCAAAGGTTTACGAAAAAATATTTTTATATGATAAAGAAATATTTTAAACTTGAAATTTTATTTGAGGATTTTACACTCTAACGTGAGTTTTATATATTATATATATATTTAAAATGAAATTCCTGATGATATAATAGTGTATCTTTGAAAAATATATCCTTATTCTTGGGATGAGAACAATCGTATAAAACTTTGTTTTTTTGAACAAAATCTATCAAAATTTCGTCCTCCTCAGAGGAAAATATAAACTTTTTTGACATCTTGACGCTGGCGGTTGACGCGATGCACTGGTCTCGACCGGTGTTGACGCCAACCGCCGCGTCAAACGCGCTCATACGCCGCGTCAAACGCACATAGGAAAACGGACACATAGAAACGCATTAGACCAGAGACGCGGCGTCCGGACGCCGCGACCAGACGCTGCGTCCAGACGCTGCAAGGAAAACGTACCTTAAAATATGCTTACTAATGTATATTGACTGAATTGTTTTTGTAGTTAAATAATTATTATTTGTGCACAGATTATATGAATTTAATTACATAATATAGTAAAAGAAGTTAAAGACAAAAAGTGGAGACATATTAGGGATGCATACATGAAACATGTATCAGAAGAAAAAGACGTAAAAAGTGGAACCGAAGCAATAACAAAAAACCTTATGCTTATGCCGAATCTATGTCTTTTTTAAACACTGCAGTAAAAAAAAGGAAGTAAGTCAACATAATTGAATATTATTATAGAAATAAATCTACTTTACCATACTGGTGGAATGTTTGATTTTTTTTTTTAACGCATATTTTTATTTTATTTAGAACAACTGGTAATTTTGAAACTGAAGAAAATGATAATAGTCACAACGATCGCGAAGAATTAAATGACCATGAAGATATTGACAACGAAACTCAAAATCCAGTTAATGTGTCATTTTCTAAAGTTTCTATTAACAAAAAGAAAAATTCATTAAATCCTTTCCAACAGAGTCTTATACAGCATTTAGACGAAGATAAGAATCCTGATAAAAATCTCTTCCTAACTTTTCTTCCTTGTGTAAAAAATTTGAATGATGAAGAAAAGTTGGACTTTCAAGTCCACACGCTTCAATATTTAAAAAAGGTGATAAAAAAACAAAATAAACCACATCAGTTCACACAAAACCTACTAGGTCAGCATCCTATCGATATTGCTAATAATAGTTATCAAATGTCAACTGCAAATTTACCAGTAATGAACCCCACGCCACTTCTGAACTATATTCCACAACCAGTTACACGTCAACATATTTTATTGTATCCGGAATATACAATAAACTCAAAACAAACACAACCTACTTATAGTCATCAAGATTTATCTGATAATTATTCAAATATGAATTAATTTTTGGAATACATTGCTATTAAAAGTAAATATATTATTTTTAATTGCCAAGGATGGATTAACTTATTGTTTTTATTTTTTTTTTTTTATAATTAACACACATAATATACTATGCACTAGGTATATATACCCAAAATGTAATAATTATAATCATAATATTTTGAGTCGCCATTGAAAGTTACTATCGGTATTTTATTGACTGTATTTTTCTTTATAATTTATGTAGCCATGTAGGTACCTATTTATAATTTATATTACCTTCTTAAGCTTTGAATAAATGTTTTTAAAAATTATTATGATATAATTTATGTATAGATACCTGTTGCGTATATTAAAAAAATGCAATAATTCACATACGCCGATTTATTATAAATATAATTTCACTGGTTTTAACGAGATTCGAGGCGGCCGTGATGTCTGCACGAAATCGCGATCGGCACTAGTATACTATACGCAGTATGTTAATTTACGGTAGAGGCATATCACCGATGATACGCCGTAATCGAAATAATAATAATAATAATAATAACAATCGAGATTACGCACGCGACATACCGCCCGCCTTGAAATATTAAATTCAAACAACAATAATTGACAATATTAATGAATAATATAAATAATATTTCAATAACTTGATAAACAGAATATTGACATAATCACATTTAACGCATAAGATATACAAAGGAAAACAACTAATAATAAAGTATACATTTAAACTCTGCTGTGATTACATAGACAAAAAATAAGAAATAATTTAACTAAGATAGTTATTTATATTGCATTGGTCACGCTTGACCTGTTACATTGCCTTCGAATGGTAAAGGGCACAAATTTCGCACCGCTCGTTTGCATTGACCATCGCTAGTGCGGACGACAGCTACTCTCGCTACTCCATTCGCATCTGGGTGTGTTTCGATTACTCGACCGATTTTCCAACGTAATGGGGGGAGATTGTCCTCTCGAATTAATACAATTGTCCCAATAGCAAGATCCGGACCCTTTGAAACGCACCATTTCTCCCTTGCTTGTAACGTACTTAAATACTCGCGACTCCAGCGGCGCCAGAACTGTTGAGATAATTGTGTCACTCTTCTCCACCTCGTCAGCCTATTTGGAGGTGTGGTGGACACGTCGATCTCTGGTAACGCGGCTGGGGTGTTACCGATAAGAAAATGACCGGGCGTAAGAACAGAAAGGTCAGTCGGATCAGAGGACATAGGAGTGATGGGACGCGAGTTTAATATAGCCTCAACGCGCACAAGTACAGTGTATAGTTCTTCGTAGGTGAGAGAAGCATTACCTAGTGTTTTATACAAATGTGTTTTTACCGATTTAACGGCAGCCTCCCAGAGGCCACCGAAATGTGGCGAACGTGGTGGTATAAAATGCCAACGCGTACCAAATTTATTTAACGTATTTTGTAGCTTCTCCAAATGAGCTTTAGATAAAAATAACTCATTTAGCTCTTGTAACTGGCGTTTCGCACCGACGAAGTTGGTGGCATTATCAGAATAGATATCTAAACATATACCGCGACGGTCGAAAAAGCGCTTGAGCGCGTTTAAGAATGCTTCAGTCGTTAAACTGCTTACGAGCTCAATATGTATAGCTTTAGTTACAAAACAAACCCATATGCATATATACGCCTTATCGATAGGAGATCTACGTCGCAAACTAGACCTTACATAAACTGGTCCGGCGAAATCGACACCACACTTGGAGAATGCCCTCGCTGGTTCTACTCGACTCTTCGGTAAATCGCCCATAATTGGCTGTACCACTATCGGTTTGTATTTAAAACATTTAACGCACTGTCTCGTAACCTTACGTGCTATATTACGACCGTTCAAAGGCCAATATTTGAGCCGTATACGCGCCAACATTACCTGCGGTCCGCCGTGTAATGTTATTTCGTGTTCGTTAAAAAACACGAGTCGTGTGAAATTACTGTCTGGCGGTAACAAAATAGGGTGTTTTTGAAAAACATCAATCGTATCAGAATTTTTTAACCGACCACCTACTCTCAGTAGGCCGTTTTCATCTACGAATGGTTTGAGACGTAGTAGTCGACTGTTGGAGCTTATTGGCTCTGACTTAGATAATTTGATTAATTCTTCTTGCCATATATTTTTTTGTACTAATTTAACTGCCACCATATTAGCGTTATTTATCTCTTCTCGCTGAATCTGTCCGATCTTTTTCTCAGTGTTCTGTCTCGCGTTGTGCACAAACCGTAAACAGTAGGCAATTACGCGCAACAATTTCGATAAATTTGAAAATTTATTCAGAATAGTTATGTCACAAGTTATCAACATAACTGTTTTATAATTCGTTTTCTCTTCGAGTGTACAACTGTTTATCTCTATTACGTTATTTTTCGGCCATCCTTCTTCTTGAGCATTTAACCAGTCTGGGCCATTCCACCATAAACTTGATTCAATTATTTTTGATGCTGTGCATCCACGTGACACGATGTCTGCAGGATTATCTTCAGTGTTAACGTGTCGCCATTGTGATATAGAAGACAACTCTTGTATTTCACTGACCCGATGTCCGACGAAAGTTTTCCACCTCGACGCTGGCGCTGATATCCAAGCTAATACAATAGTCGAGTCTGTCCAATAATAAGTATTCTCTATGTGCAGTTGTAAACAGGGTATATATTTAGCAGCCAAGCGGGTTAATAACACGGCCGCCAAAAGTTCTAAACGTGGTAGCGTAATTGTTTTCAATGGGGCCACACGTGATTTGGCACATATTAAGTTGGTCGTTATAGTACCATCTTTATTTTGTGTGCGTATATAAAGACACGCCCCGTACGCGCTAATAGACGCGTCCGCGAACCCATGTATTTGCACACTACAATTTTTACTTGAATCGGTTATTAAACGGTTTATAACTAACGAATTTATTGAATCCAAGTCCTCGCGATTTTTTCTCCACTCATTCAACAGATCCGTGGGTAGTGGTTCGTCCCAATCAACGCTAAGTTGCCATAATTTTTGCATAACTAACTTTAGGCGAACGGTTATTGGATTTATCAGCCCTAGTGGATCGAAAATTGACGCGATTTCTGCTAGCACGTTTCGCTTTGTAGCGCGTATGTTTAACTGATATTTCTCGACTTTATATTGATATGAGTCGTTTTCTTGGTTCCAAAAAATACCCAAAAGTTTCTTAATTTTTTGCTTATTGATCGATGAATTCTTACTGTCGCGTTTATCATCTATCGTGGATAATCCACGTAATAGTTCTGGTGCATTACTAGACCACTTGCTTAATTCAAATCCAGCACTATTTAATACTGTTATAATATCATCACGTATATTTATTGCTTCTTCTTTCGTACCGGCGCCGCTCAACAAGTCGTCCATGTAGAAATCTTGTCCGATCGCACGGCACGCGGCCGGGTAACGATCATACATTTCTGTCGAAAGTTTTTGGAGACAACCTGTCGCTAAGTATGACGCCGTAATTATGCCGTATGTAACGGTATTTAATCGATAAATTTGAATTGGCTTATCAGGATTCGAGCGCCATAAAATTCGTTGATAAACACGATGCCGCTCCGAAATCCAAATTTGTCGGTACATCTTTACTATGTCGGCAGAAATTACGTATTTATGTGTCCGGAATCGAGTCATAATACATATTAAATCTTCTTGGATACAAGGACCTTTACACAAAACATCGTTCAAACTCACGCCAGTGTCACTTTTGCTCGCGGCATCAAACACTACGCGCAGTTTAGTCGTCGTACTACTTTCTTTGATAACAGCGTGATGCGGTAAGTAGTTATATTGTACGTAAACATCGCGTTCTTCGTGTGGTACAATTTCCATGTGACCTAGTGATAAATATTCGTCTAAAAATGTTGTATATTCTATTTTAAGTTTATTATCGACTGCCAGTCGTCTTTCTAAACTCAAAAATCGACGTAGTGCGATATCGTATGATTTCCCTAGTTTTGACTCGTCTCGAAACGGTAATGATACGATAAATCGGTTATCCAGTGCACGTTTTGTTGTGTTTTCGAAATAAATTTTAGCAGCCTTTTCTTCAGTGGAGTAAACATTGGCATGTATTTCTTCCAAACGCCAAAACCTCGCGATTTGCTCTTCTAAATTGGAAACCATCGGACTGGAGCCACTAAACAGCGATACACACTTATTTCCATCGCGTTCGTGGTTTATTTGACCAGAAACGGGTCCCGCGACGATCCAACCGAACAAAGTTTTTTGAAATACGGGTCCTTGTAACGTAGGTTTGACTTGACCTGCGCAAATTAATTCGAAAAATATCTCTGAGCCGATTATCATGTCTATTTTCTGTGATAAATTGAATAGCGGGTCAGCGAGTTCAATGCCCTCTGGTATTTTTACGGCAGCCGAACTGATAGATATCGACGGGAGATAATTAGTTAATGAGGGCAACACGATAAAGTCTAAATAGGTTTCATAATCGGATATGCGGGACTTAATTTTCGTGGACACTTGATTTGACGCGATATGTTTTGATTGGTTAATTCCACTTATTGAATAATCTATTTTTTTCCTTTTTAATTGTAAGTGTTTGGCCATCGAATCAGTCATGAAATTATTTTGCGAGCCCGAGTCCAATAATACACGACAATATATTTTCTCATTTGAATTATCATGAGCTAATATTACCGCGGTGGATAATAGTACCTGTTCTCGGACGTTTTTGTGTGATACGTGTACGTTGATGCTCGTTAACGGCTGGATATCATCTTTATCTTTATTACTCTCGTGATTATCGATGCTTGCAGCACTCGACGACGTCGCTGGGTCTGCCGTCTTATCGGACTTGTTCTGTCTAATTATGTGTAACAGACTGTTGTGTGGACGTGTACATTTCGGGCAGTTACGACTTTTACATTTTTCCCCGTGATGGGAACGCAAACAAACCTTACATAATTTAAGTTCATTGATCTTTTTTATTCGGTCGAAAATCGACAGATTTAAAAATATTGGACATTTATAAATCGTGTGCGATAATTTACAAACATAACATTTGATTTCTCCAGTGACTGACAATGACATGGATTTATAAGCATCTCTTTTGGCTCTATTTTCTCGCGTAAATTTCGAAACAGTGTTCGTATTGGTATTGTCAACTGACTCGATCGCTTCTAACATTCTGTATCTTAATTGCAAATATTCGAGCAATCGATCTATCGATATTGTTTGTAATTGATGTGTTTCAATTTCCCATTGCCGTAATGTAATTGAATCTAATTTCGTCGTTATTAAATATACGATTAACGATCCCCATAATCTTGGATTTTCACCAAGCGTTTCGAGTGCTTTAAAATGTCCCGATAACGAGTCGTATAATTTCCTTAATCGCTCCGCTGACTCGTCTTTGACCGGTTCAAGGTTAAATAGCAATTTCGTGTGTGTCTGAATTAATACTCTTTTATTGTTATACCGATCAATTAGACTGTTCCAGGCTTTTTGGTAATTTTCGGACGTAGTTTGCATACATTGCACACTTTTCTCCGCATCGCCACTGAGTGATGATCGCAAATAAAAGAATTTTTGAATGTCACTCAGTGCGTTGTTGCTGTGCACTAGGGCTGTAAATATATCGTAATAAGACGACCACTCAACATAATCGCCAGAAAAGGTAGGAATTTCGAGCGCAGCTAATTTTATCGCTGGAGTGACTAATTGAGTACTGCAGTTGTGCAATGGATTATCATGTATACTTTTCTCATCGCAGTCATTACGGTTGCTTGATAAACTCTTTATAACTCTGTCACAACTCGCCACACTTTTGAAATATAATTCTTCGAACTCCGACCTGTATGCTTCGCTTTCTTCTGACACTCCTTTCGCTTCCTCAATTTGCGATTGTACTTGATTAAAATCTTCCCATATATCGTTAACCTTTTCTCTTCGATGAATTAGTTGTTCTAACTCGACGCTTTTGAACTCTTTGACGTAGGTACTAAAACGCGTAAGTTGACCCTTTATTTGGCCACGACGTGTAATTAACGCGGGTACATCCGACATTTTTTATTATCTAATGTATTTTGAACGTGTATAAAATATAAGTTTACTCTAGTTTTATTACCAATTTAAAGTCCAACCGAGTGTTGTGACTTGTATCGCGTATTTTAAACCATATTCTATACTGTACTATGTGCGCGAGAAACCACCACCGCGGGAAAGGGAATACATATAAGAAAACTGACACTGACCTGATTTGTTCTACGAAATTCCAATCCGAACGTTGAAGCTTCTGATGCCGATAACGATGACGACGTAAATATTATACTATAAAAACTTTTAAATTATTTCATCCGTGAACCGAAGGACCAAATGTTGCGTATATTAAAAAAATGCAATAATTCACATACGCCGATTTATTATAAATATAATTTCACTGGTTTTAACGAGATTCGAGGCGGCCGTGATGTCTGCACGAAATCGCGATCGGCACTAGTATACTATACGCAGTATGTTAATTTACGGTAGAGGCATATCACCGATGATACGCCGTAATCGAAATAATAATAATAATAATAATAACAATCGAGATTACGCACGCGACAATACCTAATACATGAATTAAATAAAAGATATTTTTCAAAAATAGAATCAATTTGTTTTATTTTTATTAGTTTACTAATTTAATTTAAGCCTCGTATAAAAAAAAATAATCCGGGGCCTATAATAGGAAGCCTGTGCTAGGCCGACATTGAGTTAGGCAGATTTTAGTATTTTAAGCATTTTAAAGTTTCGGAAAGATGAATAATTTACACTTGTACACTTCGCAACATTCTAGGTTGTCTCGGAATAAATGTTTATAATAAAATTAAAATCAAAATAAAGAACTTTGATTTTCAAAAAAAGATTTTGGAGAAAAATTAGCTGAACATATTTAATATAAATCTTCATATTTAACTGACGATGGTAAATACGGATAAATATAGTAACACCTTGAGTAATCTGTAAAAAAAAATGATTTAACAATTTGTTTACCTTAATGTAACAGTTAATCTTTTTTCGACTGTTATTGAATTTCGAAATGTTGTATTTTTTTTGTGATAATCGATGGCGAACCTTATCCACTAATTCCTCGAAAGACGATATAGACATTCGATAAAAATTTAAAAAAATTTCTGGATATTTTTTTATATTATCAAAAAATAAATTAAAAGTGTTGTCATCTTGGCTATCAATATTTAAAGGATGGACCCAATATTTTCTTCGCTTTGGTACTGTCGGCGAGTCAAGTTCACCCATAGCTTCAGCTATACAAAGTATTTTTGAGAGATTACTCATTATACCTAATAAATGATTCAATAGTATAAATAAAATATATGTATAACTGTAAAAGAGTATTACTAAAATAATAAAAAACTTACCTTAATTATTCGTTTTCGTTTATTAATATTTTTTTTTTAGAAAACGCGAACTGTATTTTAATAAATGTATGAAAAAGTTTCGTTAACCTGATGCACGTTATAAGTATGTACGATTTAAGTACCTACAACGGCTACAACAATATTATGAAAGCACTGTTTAGTTGCGTGAAACACACTGGCCTGTGCTGATTGCTGAGTGCGCTGGCTGCTAGTGGCCGATTCCTGTTGCGTTTAAAATATTATTCTTGTACATACTATTCGTCGAAATTAATAACGAGTTGCATATTTATTATATAGGCTATAGTTTATAAAATCAAATTTTCCATTCAAAAAGGCTTCGCGCGCTTTTTAATCTATTAACACCGAATTCGGTTACCGATAAACGCATGATATGATCGGTCTTCCTGATTGCGGTTGATCGGGACTGTATTTAATCGGCAACCGACAAAACGCAAAGTGTGATCCTAGCCTTAAAAGTTAATTAGAGAAACCCGTGTGACCTAAAAATATTCGCGAAAAGGTTCGGTCCCGTAGTTACGTAACTAACGACCAACCACCTCTTCACCCATCCGCACCGATCCGCGATAATAGCACAGAATAAATTAAATCAGAAGCGTCACCTTGGCCGCCCGAAAAATCGTCCGACATATTGGAAAATGAATCAGTGTGACCACACATCGAATATTAATGTTTTTCATATTTATGTTGCGTTTAAAAACACTGTTCGTAACGGTTTTTTCTCGGCGAGACCATAGAAATCATAGAACACAAAGGTTCTTTGCTTTCGACGCTTGTACGAGTTGGACGTGGATTTTACGCTATTCGTACATTTTTTGAATTTATACTTACCTACCACATTTTTATTCTGCATTAATTATTTATGTATATATTTATATAGTTTGTTATTAAATAATATAATATATATATATATATATATATATATATATATTTTTTTTTTTTCTTCAATATTTGTTTTATTTACGAGACGCCGTGAACCATTTCATTTTTCTTATTATTTTGTTTTTTTGTTTGCGTCATGGAAGAGTTTTATATTCATAAACGTCCTAAACAATATTCAAAATATTATATAACTAACTGTAAAAGCCACTTAATGGTAGACAAGGAAAGTCTTAGTTTTTTTTTATTTCCTAAAGATCCGGTCAGATCAGCAATGTGGATCAAGAACAGCAAATGTGATGAACTTAAATCAATCTCCAATTTGGGTTTCAACCAGAAGTATCATTTATGTTCTTTACATTTTGAAAGTAAAATGTTTTCTAATTTTCAGAAAAAACAACTTTATAACGATGCAAATTCAACATTGTCTGATGTTGATAGTAAGCAGTGTGTAAATGAACCAGTAACGAATATCGAAGTACACGAAAGTCATTCATCATGTTCTACACCTGGTACGTCATCTCTCATCAAAAACTCCCCGAAAAGCTGCTCTACGAGAGAAACTAAAAGAAAGTGAACGGGTTCGGGCTGAGTTGGAACACATTATCATTAATTTGAATCAACAAATAGCCAACGAACCAAGTAACAAATTGAAAAATTGCCTTGAAGTATGTAAAGAACTCTTGTCCCCCACCCTCTTCATAATAATCCAATCTCAAATTCAAAATAAAGATAAAACTCTCCGAGCATTCAGGTACTCTAATGAAATAAAACAAATCGCTTTAAGCATTTATTTTACAATTTGTTGCAAAATCCACTTTCCCTTCCTACTGTTCGAACCCTTCAACGAGTAACTTCAAAATTTGAAATAAATCCAGGTTTTAATGATTTTCTTTTTAATTTTGTATCTTTTAAAATTAGTAATTTTAAATCAAATGCGCTAGATTGCATACTTTGTGCCGATGAAATGGTTTTAAAAACAAACCTATTTTATAACGTTTCCAAAGATAAGATTATAGGTTTTCATGAATCTAATTCTCATAAAAAGTATGAACCTGCCAAATATGCTTTAGTCCTCATGCTTAGAGGAATAAATCAAAATTGGAAACAACCAATAGTCTCTAGTATTCTTGTCTCTAGTAGCTGTACCGGTATTGATCTTAAAGATATCATTATATCAACAATTTGTCGCCTCCAAAATATAACACTTAATATTCGTGTTTTCATTACTGATCAAGGCTCCAATTTTGCAAATTTTTCTAAAAGCTTTTATGTTTCTCCAGACAAGCCATTTTTTGAAGTAGAAGGAAAACAAATTTTTTATATTTTCGATCCACCTCATCTTTTAAAATCTTCCATTTTTCCATTATTATTTTTTTTTCTTTGATTGATAGTGGTATTTGGTGTTATTCCCTGCAATCATTTAATTTGTAATATGTCGATAACATTAAATAATAAAGGAGGGAAAATGGACTTTGTCAAATTTGCTGCGGAACCACGGAGATTGCCGCTTTTGTCACAGAAACTCATGGAGATTGCCTCATTTGCCACGGGAATGTAGAAAATGTATTATATGACGTGATAGAAAAGACATGTTGATAGAAAAAGTAGGATGAAACATACAATATAACAAATTATTTTTTTTTTTATTATTTTAAAAACAAACAATATTTTAACACTTTTACAACTTATAAATTAATCATTCATCTTTTGATTTTCTATAAAATAATATTAAAAATAGTAACAAAATAAATCTGTTGCTAGAAAACAAAAACAACCATTTAACTATAAAATAATTCAGTTCGCTCTTCTAAATTATAAAAACAAAAAAGGAATCAAGACTGTCTTAGTCTTTTAAACTTTTAAAATAATCATACAACGTTTGATTTTCTTTATTATAGTAGTAATATTAAAAATAGTAATAAAATAAATGTGTTAGTAGAAAAAAAAACAAATGTTAAACTATAAATTCCGTACAATCCTCTACATATTCGCAATCAGAGTTGCAGTCGTTGCTTTCTTCATGGGTTGATACCTGACGATTGAAAAAATTGATATAGTATTGCAGATTCTCTGCAGATTTTTCCCAATCAAGACCAAAGTGCTTTGTTAGTAGTTTCTTCACATCCATAACTTTTTCTGCTTTCACTCGGGGTTGTTCATATTTTCGTATAATGTTAGGTTTTACATTTCTGAAATTGTGTAGTTTCCTAGTTAAAGTATTGTATTCATCCACGTTATGCTTGTAAACCAGTTCACCACGCACTACACACTTTCTCCCATTTTTATGACGTCGAATAAAAAAATCTTCTACACTCTTTAATTTTGAAGTGTAAAGTTGATGTTTGTTTTGTTATTTGTCCAGCTGTTGTTTTGAAGTCGTAAACATCGACATGGTCACCTAATTTCAATACTTTTCCAATGCCTCCTATGATAGTTCGATATTCATCTGGTAAAATATTTCTTCATGTTTTTTTTACTCCTTGTTTGATATTACCAAAAACTCGATCTGGAGGCAGGAATGAATGGCCCGTGATCGGAAACACTAGTTCCACTGATTCTAGTTGTCGTGGTGCATGATTTAATAACCAAATGGATACTGCTGTTAGGATGATTGAGTTTTTATTTTGACCTGGACACCCGTCCGCAATCAAACGCAAGACTTTAGTATCATCGTTAAAAGTGAAATTCTTAAGTCTATGGAATAAAGCAGATGATATTTCGTTAGAACCTTCCTGAAACTCGTCCTCCATCCACGTATAACACCACACGGTTTCTTTGTTTAATTCGTCATGTGAACACCCTTCAGTTATTGTAAAGTTATACAAATAAAGTTGTCTAGAATAGTATGTGATGGAGTCAGGAATTTTTGGAAGTGGTAGATTTTTTTCTCAGTCAAAACATAATGTCACCATATCAGGCCGTTTCTCACGTACTAACTCAAAAAAAGCATTTTTTCTTTTTCTATATAGTTGTTTCTGAGCTTCCAACGTAGCTTTCTTTTCTGGATCTTTTTCATGTTTGATTCTAGATTTAAATTCGATGCATGTTGAACACCCATCTGTAGCAGGACGACCGAATCTAAGATTATATATTTGGAATGGAGATTGCTGTCTCTGCCGCGGTATCAGGATTGGAGATTGCTGTGTTTGCCGCAATCACCTATTATCAATACATTTTATCTTGACGTGATAATTTTCTATTATACAACGCATTCTATCGGCAGCTAGAACAAACTTAATTTTAGTAACCTAATATCCCTATACCATTGTCTTTCTATCTATTTTATAATCAATGATGTGTAGTAGTACACACTGAAATTTACAACACTATCGATGAACAGTTCTGTAACTATATGGTAGGTTTATTACATTATCCCGAGTAGCAATTTCAGTGCAGTGAATGTGCAAATGCAATGTAAACCGCGCATCAGCACGGTGCGAATGTCGGTTCAATTTCATTTCAGTGCACTGTGTTTTTGGTCAAAATGAATACCGATTTTTTACATAGGTTGCACCGTACTCTAAGGGTGCTAGTGTCGGTTTACATACCGTCAAGGCCGCCCGCAGAAATTTTTCTCGGGGGGGGGAGGGGGGACAGTGAAAAAACAATACACTTATCATAATTTTTTTTTTTATTAAATCGTAAAAAAAAAATGTAAAATTGCAATAAATCAGGATATAATATTATTTTGTTTTAAATATATATAATAAAAAGTGCAAAAAAATATTGATAAAATATTAATAAAAAAAAATTTCATCATTAATCATCATGATCAAATAAAAATTGAATTCGACAAGGCTCCATACAAAAAAGTTTAATTGTATCATCAATTATATTAAATTGTTGATTTTTTAATATATCACCATGGATATACATAAGAACTAAGCCATTCAAGCGAAGCTGTGTCATACTACTGCGAAGCCATGTTTTTAATTTTTTAAGTGAGCTATAATATAAAGCAAAAACAAAAATGTCTAAAAAGAAGCATTATAAAAGCAGATTAATAAATCATAGTTATACATACCTAAATGACCTTTCAACACTACAAGTAGTTGATGGAAGGGTAATTGCTATCAAAATACAATTTTTTACTGACGGTAAGAATTTTGTTTCGTCTAAAAGTTCAAGAAAATCTGTATTATCTTTAATTTCTTTTTCACTCCAGATACTATACCAAATGAGACCTTCTTCTATTATATTATCTACCATATCTCCATAAAATGACTTTATATTCTTTAATTTAATAATAAATTCTTCTTTTTTTATATTTTTCATAAATTTTGAATGAATTGAGAAAACTTCAAACTTTTCAAAATCTTCTGCAAATCTGTCGTTTAATGATGTAATTAATGAATCTAAGTAAGGAATGAAAATTGATTTTTTATAGTAATCTACTGGATCAGATGATGGAGTATTATTTCTTAATGTTTGTTTTGATGACATTCTTGGAGTTTTTAATTCAATGTCAAGTTAAATTAAATATTTATTTACATCATCCATTAAAGTCAGAAAAATGTCATCACTCCTAATTCTATCATTACTAATATGTTTTATGAGTTTCTTAATATGTTCATTAGCATTTAATACATCACAATCGACTCCCTGTAAAATGTTTGTAACTGGGTCTATTATTGCAGAATATTTTGCAATTATTTTAAGACAAGTAGAGACAGAATTTAAAAGGTACATAGCCTTTAAAGATGTGTCTTTATTTCCATTTATTTTAAGGTACCTACTCTAAAGCTTCAAGGATTAAAAGAAAATTTTCATACAATTTTCTTAGGGCTTTATGTGATTCAGACCATCTAGTGACACATAATTTAGTAAGACTAGGAGCAGCTGATTGGCGTAAAGAACTTTCTTTAAAAAAAATTATTGTTTCTTTTATTACACCAATGGTATTGCGGATACTTGGAATAGAATTCAATTCATTTAAAACTAAATTTAGACGATGACTTGCACAATGGAAAAAGACTGCTTTTTTATGTAAATCTTTTATTCGTTTTTGTACACCACTTAAGCGATCCCTACACGATCAATAATATTGCACAATAATCGATATTGCGAAATATTATTGATGGCCTAGTACAGATATTGAAGGATTGTACAATATATTGAAGAAATCAAACTGGGTTGGAAATTTTTTTTACAATTCACAATATTATTGAACATTTGAATATGATATTGTGCAAAATTACACAATATTTAGTATCATATAATATCGTTTGTGAAGCCACGCGTGTTGTGCCGTGTTGCCACAGGTTTATATTTTTCAATTTATTCATACACTATATAATTTTTCTATATCAAGATAATTATAATAAGACATAATAAGAATTATGTAAACTAAAATGGAAGAACGTTAATTTTTATAATCAAATATCTTCTTTTATTTTGTTTGGGTTTTTTTTGGTTCAATGTAAATGCTATTGCGATGCAAATTAATTCGGTATCGTTAAGATACATATTTAAAACTAAAATAATATACTTATAATATAATTTATAGCAGATGGTAAATGCCACCTTTCAATTGACAGCGTAAAGAACGTAAACAACACAAGCGATCATACACAGCGGTACTACACCTGACCTGGCCAACGAATTTAACTGAATATTGTGCAATAATATTGAGAGGTTTGAGTGAAATGAATATTGAACAAAACATTGACATAATTTTATTGACTCAATATTATTGATAGTGTAGGGGCTGCTTTATATGAACAGCCATAGCACTCGCACCATCGTATCCTTATCAGTCCTCCTTATCGCCATCCATAAATGCTATATATTATATAAAATGCCTACGTACTCCCTTAATATTATACATGTACAAACGTATAAACTATAATGTTCCACTCCACATGATTATATTAAATTATGGAGTAAGAATAAGAAAACGTCGAAATTAAAAAAAAATTATCCTAAAGAGCGGGGGGGGGGGGCGTGGCCCCACCTGGCCCCCCCTGCGGGCGGCCTTGCATACCGTGCCACATACTGTATTATAACTGTTCGTGATTCTTATATTATCATATTATTATATTCGTCATTTTTATACTATCATTATTATATTTGTATTATTTATATTAGCATATTATCATTGTATTATCTTAATTATTGTAACCTGTCCGCGCACATAGGAGACCAGCGACGAATCTCAATATGTTCAGTACCCACCGCGGATACCGACCGCAACGTTGTGCAATACCTACCGTTACCGAAATTTGTCGTATTTATTCTGTGCTAATTAATTATTGTACACTGTTATTATTATTACCATTATTGTTGTGTAGTCAAGTTGTTTTTTTTTTTTTTTGTTAAATAGTAGTCAACACCATCGAACAAGATAATTGAGTTTATTTTATTTACGTCCTCGTGTCCGATTCTTAATTGTTACCTTCTTACCAACTACAAAAAATACCCATTTATACAGTCCACATACCTAAGGAACAATAACCGTGTATACACGGCGTTTGCATGGTGTTATAACCGTGCAAATACAACTTTTGTACGGTGTTATAACCGTGTTAATAAAACAATTTGTACGGTGTTATAATCGTGCAGGTATAACAATTTGTAGGTACATTGTACATATTTTGTATTAATACTATGCAAATATAAAAACACCCTGACTTGAGTTTTGGAAATATTAAGCTAAAAAATTTAGATACTTATTTTTATTTGACATTTTATCCATTTATTTTGAAGTAGGCCTATTTAAAAATAATTATAATAGGGTCGTCAAATTGAAAATTTTTTAATGATAAAATTTGCTCCTAATTATATTATTATTATGTTTTATGTAAAAAATAAACTTTTTTTTATCAGCTGAGTCATTAGACATTATCAAAAACAAAACATCAGAGATATGGAAAAATTGCAAATAAAATACAATATCTCTCTCTATAATACCTAAACTTAGAGATATTAAGCTCAACATAAAAAAGTTAAACTATATTCCAGAATTAAAGCAAGGGAATAAGTAATAATAGTTACTTGAGTCTTGAACGATAATAGGATAAAAATGTACACACTTAACGCAATATCCTACATTATTGTCAACAAAAAACCAGCACCTATAAACTTGTGTCATATTTAGGGAAGCCCTAAGCTCATAACTATTATAAATATATTACAATCGAGCTTAAGGTATACTAAGGCACACAGATTCTTTAAGAACATCACTTTGCTACAGTTAACCCTTAATAAAGAAAACTTTTTAACATCATATTCATTCTTTTATAATATAAGTTTAAGTCATAAACCATATTTTTAAGACATTTATATAGGCTAATAGATATAGAGGACTAATTAGTGAACAAAAAAGTACTGTATAAGAAAACAGAAATGTATTATGAAAACATTTTATTAATAATAGAATAGGTAGCACAACACTATTTCAATTTTGGAAATAATATATGTTTAAATAAGCATTCTTCATATAACAATATGAATGTAAGTAATATTAATAAAGTATTGGAATATTATTAAATTGTGGAATTTTTATAAACATTTAAGAAATTAATAACTAAACACATGTATTATTATCAGTACCAGTCTTCGCTTTATCAGTTGGAGCATGCCGTATATAATTATCAGTGATGCTGTGAAATCTTTTTTCTTCAATTGGAGTGGTTATAAATACAGATAGTGATTCTGAAACAAATTTTACAATAATTGTATAATATATTTCTCATTTTATTTTCTTAATATAACATACCATAGATTACATCATACAGCTTCAAATCTATAAATTTGCGTTTAGTTTTGCCTTTGTAACTGAATTTACTTAGTAGCTTATAATCAAAACAACAATTTATTACTTCCCTTATTGCTGTACTAAATGAAGAGTGATATCCGTGCTTCATCAAGAGGAATGATTTCTACAATTGTAATTCAATGAAATATTCTTATAAGTATGATTTAAATTACAAACCATGTTAGTTTATCACACATTATTAAATTGCATTATCATATGTTTATATTTTATACCTAATAAATAAATGAAGAACTTACTAATTCTTCTTTGTAGTTAATATGATCTTTGTTCTGTTCAGAGAGATAATTTTCTACAATGTCTAGTTCTTCGATAGACTTGATAGGCATGATATCAATGAGGCTGAGGGCAAGGTGGGTAACGGAACTACCTGATGTCTAATCCTTACATCAGACTTCATCAGTACCTGCAACTTGTGGTCTAAATTTTCTATAGATTTACATAGCTTAACGTTTGAGTTGTTTAACATGGTAAGCTGGATCATTATTTGTTTGTTAATTGATTTGTTGCATTTCTCATTCTTGTCAATTAAATGTTTTAGATCCAATACACTTTGACAACAACAGTTTTCTAAAACATTATCATAAACAATTTTTCCTTCACTCAAAATACTATTTAAATCTTTGCTTTGTGATGAGAGATCAGTGGCATGTATATCTTAATTCATCAATAAATCGTCATTATCGGCATCCATAATAAAATTAGACAACTGCTTCACTCCATCTTCAAAATTATTGTTTTGACTTAACGCACTAGATGTCGGTATTGTAGGAACTTCTAAAAATAAAACCAATAGTTAGATATAGAAAAAAACTTTTTACATATAGGTAAACATATTAGTGTATATACATATACTTTACTATACGTTTTATTTTATTGGTAAGGGAATGAAAACAGTCACAAAGTATATTATGGACAAAACAACCTATAAAAAAATATTTTTTATACATAGTGTGTTTACAATATTGGTTCCTCATATTGTGAACACACTATATGATCAGTCTATTTTAATATCAAATGTATTTTAAATCTGTATTACTAATATAATATATGTTAGGTATATTCATTAATACATTTTTGATGATTATTATTATATTTTAGTTGGGTATCTATATTAATAATAACACTGACAGAAATAATTATTAATAATTAATAATTATTACAGCAATATTATTTAGTCTACATCTAAAATAATTAAGCTATATAGTTCAAATAATACCTGAATTCAAAAAAGAACTAATGCATATATCATTATTAGTAATATTATCATCTATTGAATCTATAAATATGGACAAATAAGAACAATAATTGTAATCTCTTTAAAATTGAGTAAAAATTTAAGCATTAGAGTTATTATCTTAAAACTTATTAACATACTTTTTATTTTATCATCTTGCGATGTTACGACGTTACTTGACGTGCTTTGTTGTAAATCCATATTCAAATTGTTAGTAAAATTGACAATAAAACTTGAAGCTAATAAAAAAAACATGTTTAAGCTATAAATTTGTTTAAAAATTAGATATAGATTTATGTTCAATAGATATACTTTTCATTTTATGTTTTTTTGGTGTGCTATTAGCACTAATATAATCTTTTGTAAACAAACTATCTTGTTCTTCAGTGACTGCAAGACTTGTGCGACCAATAACATCATCAGTTACTGGACTCAAAGCTATAGTTATTTATGAAAAAATATCAGTACAATAGTATTTATAATAATTCGTTTTTAAATAAAAACTTAAGATATTATGAAACATTACTTTATATTTAATACAATTTATAGAGCCTAAATAATATTTTATTAAAATTATCATACTTGATATTTCGTTAACGTTTGATAAGCAATTTTTTTTCACACCATTTGAAGCCACTAGTAAAACCAAAAATAAATAAATACATCAAACTAACATATTTTGAATAATAAAAGTTAATAACAAATTACTAGTTGAATTAATTGGATTTGTTGGATTAGATTGTATTAGATTCCAAGAACTCTTTTTCCAATATTTTGGAACATTTTGGATTAATTATTCTCTTTTTGGGAGATATATACTTTCTTAATGGATCTTTTTGGACATTTTCATTGTCATCCGATGATTCCTGTTCTGACCAAACCTTTGAGACATTTTTTGCTTGTCGTGATTTTTCTATTAGAAATAAAAACCATAAGTCATAAAACATGTTTTGATTGATAAATATACTTACTAAAAGGTCCTGCCACAATTGATACTCCATAGTTCGCACCATCTTCAATGTTAGGAGTTATACACCTATTAATCATCGATTCAATTTGTGAAGCAGTAAAATATTTGTCCTTGTTGTCGGTTTGACAGTATGGAAACCAACATGTTATATTTTCGGTAGAGATCCAGATATGAGGCACATGTTGAACCTCATTGGTAGTTGTGAAAATAACCACATACCATTCCCTATAGAATAACATTTATAGGTATTCAATAGAATGCTATCCATATTTAAAACATATCATTTTCTAGATTAATACACTATAAGTAAATACAAATTATTAAAACAGTAAAATCTTTATATTAAAAATAATATTTAAGATTTTAACTACAGTATATTATTATGCATAACATGCTATTTTATAAATTATCAAGTTGCATTACAATATTTTTTTTTTATTTAGCGTAGGTGCTACTTTTATATTTTTAGTTCATATTATACAATTATAAACAAAATACAAATAAATTATTGCAAATGCAATAAAGGCATAACAATAAAATTTGTTTTACTATTGTTCATAGGAAAATGTATCATTTTTTCTTCAATGTCAGTCAATTTCCATGATTGAAGATGACTAAGCTGGGAAACACAGTGTATATTTAGCAATTGTGATGAACAAGGTTCATTAAAAACTTCTGTAACTTTCTCATACTTTCGCCCAACAATTAATATTATACTATTGTCAAATTTGGATGTTACTAAGTTTTCTATTAGCAATAAATCATCATTTTTCATTTTTACACAATTATTCACCTTATTCAACTTTATAACAAAATTTTCAGTTTTCCATCCTGCAAATTGAGGGTTACATCCATCTTGAGTGATTGGTCGATACTCTATTTTTTTTTGAATTTTAATTGGTCCGGTATATATTTTGATTTCTTCTAAATTTGTTTGACATTTTTTATCTTCAGCATAACGGCGTACTAAATGCTGCAAAGGCTTCATACCACTTTTGATTTTTTTTTTAAAGGTTGCATAAAGCTTTCAAATGGAAACGCTGAAAAATTATTAAGAGGTCCATATGTTTTTACATCATCTGCTAAATGCAGAATAATATGAACATTGTGTGACATATACGATCTTCCCAGTGGCGGATTTGATTCGTCTTCTAGGGGGGGGGGGGCAATATTTATTGGGTCCAAAAATGATACAACTTTTTAACCTACAGAGGAAAAAACATGTAATAGGTAGGTATGAAGGTAAAAATGTAAAATAAATATTATTATATTTTATATTAAAAAATTTAAATGGTTAATTAACATATTATACAAATTTATATTAGTCTATTTATATTAGTATTTATATAAATCTAAATTTCTTCTCTTCATTGATGCAAATCGACTAATTATATTTTCTACTGATATATTGTACTCTCTATGACAGGCCCACCACTAGCCGGCCCGGGAAGCCAAAATAGTGGGAGGGGTTCGCCCCGGGTTGATCCACCGACGTCAACTAAAAACCCAGTCGGTACCACGGGAGAGGGGAGCCCCACCGTACGCCCGTCCGGCTTGCCGTCCGGGACTCAGTGCCCCTCAAGGTTGAGGAGCCTACCTCGGCTGAAACGTGGTGGCTGTGGGACCAGCGTGAAGATAGTGGAAACCCAAACCACTGGACCTAGTGGGGGGTCGGACCCAAAGAGACCTCGGTCTCTCCGGCCTCGAAAAGGTACGGCTTCGGCCGGTGCTGGTGGTCCATAGACGACCCGGGACCGATCGTCCGGCTTGCCGGCGTCGCTCCCGTACGTCCCCGGCCCGCGAATAGCGCCTAGCGCTAACATGTGGACCGGGTGATCGTAGGCGAAAGCCACAAACCCGGGAACCTCGATGTACTCTCTATGAACATTAAGTAGCGCTAGCCCTACTAGTCTATCTTGACCCATTTGTGACCGCAACCATGTTTTTAATCTAATGTGCAAAAGCAAAGGCAGTATTAAAATTAATTTGCAAGCTAAGCAATAATAATTATGCCTGCGAAGCGTGGAAAAGCTGCGTTCAGCTGTAGCAACACTTACAGGCAGGGTCCCTAATATCAGTAGAATGTTGTGAATTGTTGGAAATATTATTGGCGAACAATTATCTAATGATGCCTATACAGTTTTTGGAGGTTCAAATTCTAAAAATAAAATTATTATGAATGTGTATACTATGTTGCAATCATGTGTTCAAAGTTATGGTTATATAATATATTACCTTCATCAGTATTTTTGTCTGAACTAAGCCATTTGGTTTTCCACAACTCAATTTCTCCTTTGAGAGTGACAGCATTTGTTTTTAAATGATAGTTATAGTTTTTTATTACTGTTTCAATAATGGTTTCTGAAGTTTCATTTGATAATTTTAAGATGTAGGATGGTATAAGTTGAATTAATAAAAATAAAGATTCATTTTTTTTATTAATAAATCGTTCTCGTAAATCTTCTAATATGTTTTCAGTTAGCGGTATGAATAATGTTCTCAAGTAATATTGTTCGGGAGAATCGGCAGGTGTATTAGCTCTATTTCTTTGTTTGTTTGTAGTTCTAGGTAATTTTATCTCAATGTCTAATTTCTCCATAGCAGTTTTAGCTTCTTTAAATATACCTTTAAATACATCTTCACATTTTTTTCTTTTTTCACTAAGATTATTGATGACAGATTTGATACAATCAAATGCAGCAACTACATCCTGTTCAACTCCTTGTAAAGCTCGGCTAGCTGGTAAACTTACACTTAAAATATTAGAGAGTGTATATAATGTTATTAAAAATTCACAATTACACATTGCAGTCAATAGTATTTTGGATTTGGTTGAAGAAGTAAGATCATTCCATTCAGAAATAGCCTCTAGGGACTCAATGATTTCTGGTAAACATATTTGACATTGAATTACACTATCATGTCGTTCGATCCACCTCGTTTCACAAAGACTTGTTAAAGTACGATTTTGTCCTTTAAGAGTATTTTTTAAGATAAACCCTCTTTTTGATGATGTATTAAAAAAAGATATAATATCTTGTATTATCCCCATACTATTTCTCACTGATTGCACATTTGATGATTTAGATATGGAAAGGTTCAGTGAATGATTGGAACAAGGACTATGAATAGCGTTGTTTGCAGATTTTTTAATTTGTTGAACCGCTCCATGTATTGTTGAAGTCATGACCGTACAACCGTCAGTGCCAATTCCTACACTGTCATTAAGTTCTATAGACATTTCTTTTAATATAAAAACTACAGTATCACCTAATATTTCCCCAGATAGTTTTGGTTCTAGTTTTTTAGTGGGATCAAAATCACATAAATTATCATCTGATTCATGGTCAATGTTATTAGTTGACATGATCGCTCTACGTTTACCTTGTCCATACACATATTCATGACAATCAAGAAAATTGATAAATTTTTCTTGAACTCTGTGATTACTATCAATATATCTAAGAGAAAGGTTCATCTGTGAAATATTACTAATATCTGTTGTTTCATCAAATATGATACTGAAATATCTACTATTTTTTACTTCTTTCAAAATAAAAGAAATGATTTCATAACGGCAATATTGAATAATTTCTTCTTGAATAGAATGTGATAAATAAGTTGCCTTAGAATGAGTGGTTTTAAGATGATTTTCTAATGTTTGATCTCCAGCAGATATTCTAAATTTTAATAGTTCAAGAAAATTACCCTGATTTATAGTTGAAGAGTGAGATGTGGTATTTGTAAGATTATTGTTTTCACGATGCCCTCTCAAGGCAATATTCTGTTGTCCCAGAAAAATTATTGATTGAATGATGGGCTTTAGGCGTTCTCTGTTTTCCTTGCATTGTCTCATACGTTCAGTGATAACTAAATTAGCCACATTTTTACTGGGTTCCATATAGGTTTTTAAAAAATCAGATGAACATAAAGAAGCTTCTTTATGATATTTATTACTATTGTGAGTTTCTAAACATCCATTTTTATCTAATAACTTTGCAAATTCTTTTAAAGGTTTGGTTACAAGTTTTTGTAAAGGTACATTTTTTTGTTTACCACCGTTTTTGTGAACTAAAAAAAGAACACAAAACTTGCAAAATAAACCAGCATATTTTTCTGAAAAAACAAGCCAAGAATAATTTTCAAAATGGTTATACCTTAAATATCGTTTTCTCTCAATGCCATTTTTAATATGAATAGAATATCTGAATATGGAAAGTTATATATGGGTCAGGTTTCCATGAATTTAGTAGCCGAAATTTTGTGTGATCATCGATTCGAATTTTAATATCACCAACAAAATGTCCAATGTCATTACTTAAACTAATTGAGCTTGACTTCAAAATACTATCGTTGTTCGTACTTGAATCCACCGTTTCAATATTTTTAGCTGTTGTGTTTTCTTCGTCTAATTGTATTGCAGAGTATGTCTTTTCAATAGATTCAGATACATCACTCGGCGTGTCCTCTTCATCTGAATTGTTATCAAGTGGAACATTTGATTTCTTTCGAAAAAATTGAAAAATGGATTTCTGTTTCCTTTTAGAAAACGACATAATTAATACAATAACGACTAGTGTACACTGCTACACTGTACACTTTTCTCCGGAAAAACAACTGCGCGAAACAAAGCATCAAACAATGACAATTGACATAATAGTAGTCGCTAGTCGGTACAAACTTTAATACACAGTACACACTACTACACTAGACATTACACAATTAGACAATGCAATATTTAATATTATTATAGTTTAGCGAATAAGCGCGAAGCGTAGAGATATCATGAGAGATATAAGATATAAGATTCAAGATTATATTATCAATAACATGGCCAGACATCAGTCACTCAGTGTGACCAACCGCTTACTGCGATACCAAAACTATTTACACCCTACAGAGGCCGTGATTATAATTCTTAGAACTTCTATACAGATTTCTGAAAAAAATTATTATTTATACGTAGTTTGATGTCTAGCCGTCTAGGGAGGGGCCATGGCCCCTATGCCCCCCCCCTAAACGCCGCGCCTGGATCTTCCATAGATATGGGCAAACAATGCAACAAAATTATGTATTAAAGACTTAGCGTGGTCAATATATTCTTCTGAAATATTATTTGTTGATAAAATTCTTATTGCAATACATAATTTCAAAAAATGATCATAAACTTCTTTGTCAACAATATCAAGAAGAATAACTATACCCGTATAAAGAAGAAGTTGGCGTAATTCTGTAGCTTTCCAACGGCTAGCGTCTCGAAAAGGATGTTTCCGGCTGTTAATATTAGGTGCTCGTTGAAACTCTTCAGGTTTATATTGACCTAAATCATTTAATCTATTATCTAACACTGAAATTAAATTATGAGGAAGAGTCAACTTGTGTCGTTTTATTCCACCGTTCCAAAATACCAGTAACTTTTTCATAATGCCAATACATACACAATGCATATAATCAAAAGGTATGTTATTTACCAGATCAAATTTCGGAATATTGGCTAATAATGTATGGCCAGAATGAAATTCTTTGTCAGAGTAAGCTATAAAATCGTCGTGTGTCCTTAAAGGGGAATTTAAAGTTGGAAAATAAACACGGTTATTTTCATACTCGCCTGTTATATGACATCTTACACAAGACTTCTTGCCAGGATGTCCTTTTACATTTAATATATAAGATTTTGCTGGAACATCACATATTATTGCTTTTAATATTACTTTCACACGTATATTATTAACAACTACATCATTATTAACAATATTATTAATTTCATTTACGAAATCTTCCAAAAATTCATTTGAATCTTCTGGTTTAGGTTTACCATAATAACATCCAATTATAAAAACTTTTATATTATTCATTGCTAAATTTGAAAAATATCCAAGTATAGGCCATAACTGACTTGGTGGATTTTTAGAAATTGGCAAGCCATCTATTCCAACCATTAGTTCTAATGTACATGGGAGCTTATATTTAAGTTTCATCATATGTTCAATTTCTTGATTAATACCAAAGTGATGATAGATTCCACCCTTGATTTCTTTTACTATTGTAGTAGTTGGAGTTTTCAATAAAGTTCTGGCATCTTTAGGCAAATATTTTAATTGAGGAAAATTAGATAAAGTTATTAAAAGATCATTTAAAGCTGAGTGAGTAATGCTGTGACGGATAGCCCAACTTGCAATTGAGACCTCAAGGCTTTCGTTTGATTGAAATAGTGGGTCTTCATAGGAATCCACACTAGAAATACTTGATTCAGAGGGTTCCATCGATGAATTTGTATTGTTACTATTATGTAATTCATGATTTTCATTTTGTAATGAAGCAGTTTCCAAATTTATTTCTTCACTATGTACTGGTACAATTCTTTTTACATTTAAAGGCAATGAATTTTCTTCTTCATTTTCACTACTAGATGAAAATAGTGCTGCAATAGAAAGGGCTGCTTGTTTTCTACGACGATATCTAGTAGCTTTAGACCTATTTGTTTATACATATTACTATCAGTTCATAAGGTTGTGTTATTTCTGTTATTTCAATAAAATTGTACAATTTTAGGTAACAATCTGAACACAAATGAGTATTTTTAGGCTTTTAATGATAAGTTAGTCGTTCAGACTTAGATTTATTTGATTTTATATGTTATACTATAATATTATAAAAGTAATATTTAATTTAAAAATTACAACTTATTGTTTGTTATAAAAAATTCTTTTTAATTTATTTTATTTATAAGTTTGAAATATGGTTATTATTTAAAAATGTTAAGTAACACTTATTATTACATAATTATGAAAATGTAAAAAAAACTATAACTATCTATATGACTATAGTACTATACTACTATATACCTATATATTATGTACATAATAATATTATATTAAAATATATAAATAAGTACATGTATTTAACTTCTATAGTTACATACACCTACTTATTTAACTAAATTACTATTTTATTAATTTAAGTCATCAGTAGTCATATAGGTATTCTACAATTTAATATTTTTAAAAGTGTAAATTATGTTAAAATTTGTATAATTTATTGTATATTATCTAATAACATTTCTAACAAAAAAATAAGTTAATGAAAAAGAAACTATTAGCATCTATCATTTTACTATGGAATATATAAGTTTATTAACTCAACAATGATTCATAGTTTACTAAGAGAAACTGATTTTATGTTTGAAAATCAGAAAATTAATATTTCAGTTAATATGCATGTTCAAGTTTAATATTAATTATGTCAATGATAATATATTATATAAATTATAATATTAAGACATCCTTAATAGTTCATTCACTTATACTTTAGTATAGTTTAAGTAATCAATGTGTGACCTAACCATAATGTATAACAGTATAGTAACTATACTGTTATACATTATGGTGCTAAATCCATAATAAAATAATAAAAATCCTAATAAATTCAATATTGTATGTGCTTAATTTATTATATTTAACACATATTTATATATTCTGTGGTAGGTATAAGAAGCAATGTAAAATTGTAACAATAAATAATGTTTTATAACGTAGGTATTTATGCCATTTGATAGGTATACGGTATACTTACATATTGCCGTCTATTTGGTGTCGAATATTGGTGATCGGTGAACAGTAGTATTTAATATTTTAATAGTTTAACACAGACTATTTAGAAACACTATTTAGAAATAGGTATTCGGTATTGTCGCACTCTTCGACCATATAAACTAATAGACGCGTCATACGATGCATATTTTGACGCCATCATCGTGTAGCGTGTGACGTCACGTTTGGGCAACCGTGGCACCGTCAAGTGTCAACCTCGATACGAACGCGGAGCCATGAAAAAAATAGTTCGTGCGCGAATGATATTAAATTTGCAAAATTAGAATTTTCAAACGATATACAATTTTTTGAATACAAAAAACTCAACATTCGATAAAATTGTATGTGTTTTATTATCAGTTACATAATAATATTCTAATATTAGGTAATTTATTACCTACCTATTGATTTGAAAATAAGATCTGCTTTGTTAAAATACTACGTATACGTTTATTTTGTTGTTGATCGTTGATCGAGTCAGCTTTATGGTGCAATCGTATCTTTAAATATTTAGCGATAATAATCTTAACTAAAGATATTATATGATTACCTTGAGGATCTTCATCAAACATATGATCATGCAAACATTTAAATACAGATTTGTGCATATTACGCAAACATTTTATCACTAATATTTCTATGATGTTCCCTTTATATAAATTATCTGTTTGCTCAATTATTCTAAATTCTGTTTCGGCCAACTTGCATAAATAAATTACATCAGCTGATGCATTTATAAGGCCGGTATTAGGATTTAAGGAATACTGTTTCAGAGTAACAAGTCTAGAGGTATTTTCATCCGAAGTCAAAGCACAAATACAAGGATTACATTTTATAATTTTTTTAACTTGCCGAACTACAAAGCCTGCAGTATAGCTTACAACATCAACAACGTAAAGTGATAATGTTTCAAATTCTGGAAGTTTATAATAAGTATGATCATTCAACTGAAATTGACTTTCAAAAATATCATCATCATCCTTTAAATTAGCATCTAAACATTGGATTCCTGATGGTATAATTTGAGACTTCTGATTACTACTTACAGTTAAAATTGAAATTGGTGTTTGATCTAAGCAATTTGCATATTGGGAACCAGTCACTTCACAATGAATTAAAAGACGTTTGTACGAGCTTTCAAATTGGCGAGCGGTCGGGTTATTATTATGACCACCACGACTACGTAGAGCACTAAAAAAAACTTCAAGATGGTCTTGTGACAATTTGTATGCCAAAACATATTTCAATATTGGTTCATTGCTACTAACATTTTCTTCATAAATTGACTTCAAAGAATTCAGACTAATTATCATGCCTAGAAAACCCATTTTTCTCCCTGTTGTATACATACATTGTCCATTTGGTAAATCTTTTAGGCTTTTCAGATATTCAATTATTTGATCAACTCGTAAAAATATTTTTTCTTTGTTCCAATTTTGTATGCCACACTTAAAATTTTTTGCTAATAAATTCCGACTATTTAAAATATCAAATGCATCGTTAATATTAGTAACAAAAGTTTCAGTTGGTTCACTATTCTTAAAATTTAAAGGGTGGTTTGTTTGTCTTAAATACTTTAATGCCTTTGCCACACTTAAACTTAAAGTCTGAGCCGCAACTTTCACTTTCATTTTTTCCCTTGCCCAATCGATATGTCGATTTCTAATTTTTGTAGCAATATGCAGACCTTCACTATTCTGTATATCTACTAATTTCTGCAAGTATGACCACTCTATAGCATTTCCACTGGAGTCATAGATTGCTGGTCTACTTGCTAGAGTATTTCGTATGAGCTTCAACATGTGAGGAGGATCAGGTAAAATGTGTATTCGACGATTTGATATAGGATGATAAAACCAAGTCTTCATATTTTCAATAGAAATATTGGATCCTAAAAAATTTGCCATACTAATATTCGAAGCAGCTCCATCAAATGTGAGGGATATAATTTCTACACCACTATCATAAATAAATTCTAGACAACGCTTTACAATATTAGCTTTTTCACGACCACCTAAACCATCAATAAAAAAATATGCGATGGGAAGTTTCCAACGTCCATTCACACAGTTCACCATAAGTACTAAAGCTTCTTTTGCTTCGGGTAAACTATCATTATTAATATCAGCACCAAAATCAATATAACCAGAAAATTTATTGCCTGTCCATTCAATTTTTTTTCTAATGGCCATCTCATCTAACATCAATGAACACACAACACGCCTATCAATTTTCTGAGCCTCTTTTACTTTGTTTTGAAGAGTAACTAAAGCTTCTCTACTAAATCCAGGAGAACAGTCAACACTTTCATACCATTTTTGAATAGTTCGTGGATGAGGAAGTGCATTATTAAATGTTTTCCTAACATAACTATATGCTTTAGCAGAATAAAAATTTAATGTTAAAGCAAAGCTCCTTAATTCTGGTGGGTAACGATTTTTAACTTTTCCTTGTAAAATACGACAAAATAATTGTTTTGTAGGCTCAGACATAGTTCCCTGTAATTAAATAAATTAAATGAATGAATATATATTAGTTTGAACTCATAAAAAAAAAAAAAACAATCTCATTCATCAACATTCATCAAAAATATTATGAGTTTTATTTACAGAAAAAATTCATAAAAAATACAATCATTCATCCACATTAATAAAAAAAAAAAAATACACATACACATCACAAATAGTATATAGAATTCAAATAATTTAAATTAAATAATTTTAATTCTAAAATTATTTAATTTTTTTGCTAATAATAACTACTATTAACAAATATTTGATTCATATGATATACGGAGACATAATAGTACAGTAATAATTACATTTATTATATACCAAATAATAAAGTGGACATAGAAAACTAAATAATGAATAGTAGAGATTACAAAAACTAAACTACATAATATAAAATACAAGTAGCTAATAATAACTACTATTAACAAATATTTGATTCATATGATATACGGAGACATAATAGTACAGTAATAATTACATTTATTATATACCAAATAATAAAGTGGACATAGAAAACTAAATAATGAATAGTAGAGATTACAAAAACTAAACTACATAATATAAAATACAAGTTGATACATCTAAATTGATTGAAAAAATCAATTAATCTGAAAGTGATATTCAAAATAGGGGTTGCTGTTTAAAAAAAAAATTAAGTTGTGTTGCGCTTGCGCAAAATACATGAGTTAAAAAATAAGTCATAGACATTTATTATCAATTAGTTAAGTTTAATGTCCCGCAAACAGAATTGAAAAATATCTACAGGGTAATTTATTAACAAATATATCATACCATTAGTGTAGTTGATACTTCTTCAGAAATCATACTTTTTGATTTAAGATGACTAACAAATGAATTCAAGTCTTTAATTCTTTTTATTAGACGGCGCTTGGATTGTTGTAGTGTTTTAATAGTCTTCTGTTGAGCAGCAAGCTTACTTTTAGTTAATTTTAAAAACTTCCTACTACTTTCTGGTGTTACCATATCATTTTCTTTAAAATCACCAATGTACCGTTTACCTTTGGTAGTAGGATTGATTTGACAATTGTCAACATTAATGTTCCTAGAAATATATAGGTATTTAATGTTACAAAAAGTAAAAAATTTAAACATTTTTAATTAATATCTGCCGTTTTTAAAGATAGTAGTTACATTAGACTTACTGTTCTGAATCGTTGGTAATATTATTTGAAATAATATTTTGTCTGTTTTTTGGTGGTTTTCTAGGATTGGTATTTTGTCTTAAATGTGTCGGGAAATCAAATATTGAAGGTATGGCATCATTTTTGAGTTTTTTTTGTGAACTCCAAGGACTTGTATCATAACAGTCACTAGTAAAATGTTTACCACAAAGTTTAGACTGTTTACTAGGAGTAAAACCATCCCGCCGCATAACTTGAATCCATTTTCTCCTCAATTCCACATCTTTTGGAAAACTACAAATAAAAATAGGTATAGTAAAATAATTAATAATAATATAGAACTAATTATCCATATACATAATATATAATGTAAGATCTTGATTTCAATTTAAATTGACTAAACAAATTTAATATGTTCAGTTAAGAATAATTTTTTGATACTTACCCATGAAAAGAAACTCCCTTAGTATATCTTTGAGTGCAATTATACGCAGTACAAGTTAAAACCATTTTTGTGTTTTCGTAATAAAAGAAATATTAAAACTTGAAAAGTGTTATATCCGGCTTATATAACGCAATTTACGCAAGTCAACGAGAAACACAACTTACTAATAAAAACAGATGATATTAATATTATAATAAATTGATAAATGCCCAAACGTGACGTCATATCACCAAACATCATGGTTACAATCTTCGACCATATAAACATGCGATAAGGCGTGTCTATTAGTTTATATGGTCGAAGGTCGCACTTAAAAACTTTCAATTAAAATTTGTAATATAACAATTAATTTGTTTTAGGTTATGCTCTAACGAGTAAAGTATAATATAAATATATGATGACCGCATGGCATAAACAATGATCAACACAAAAATCATGTATATATATTTATACTATATTATAAGATCGGTATTATATATAATACAAGCGCATTAAGCGATGAACATATTATCATCGGTTTTTTCGACTCTGAACAGTGTCTATTACGTTTTAAATAACCGTGTTTACACCGTGTTCAAAAACATTCTGTGAACTAATCCACGATGTTAAAAGTGTTAAAACACGCTCACTGAACTGTTTAATTTTCATCGGTGCATTTGCAACACCGACCATGAACCATAATTTAATTTTAAGTTTAAAAACAACCAAAACTCGATTCACACACCGTGTTTAAACCGTTGAAAATACACGGTTAAAAAAAACCGACACTAAACGCTGAAAATGCTACTCGGGTACATATAGTTGCACAATTTCCGTGCTCAATTAAATATATAATCACCTATATAAGCTACTCACGGTGAAACTGTCAACTGAGTAGCTATTTAATTACTTTGAATACATAAAAAGTATTGCATCTAATATATAGTTATGGTATTTATATAATATTTGTAGGAGTATTTAAACGTTGTCGATAAGCATCGATTTGAGCTTAAATATGTTACGAATAAAGGTTTTGCTACCAAGTACAAAACAATATGAACAATAATATTATTCCATTCACTCCAACTTTGGAATTCTATAAACGAAATTGTCCCAACATAATATATCTATGTGTAGACTGTATATACTTGAAAGTTGTCGATTTTATGTGCTATATTACTTATATGATACAATATTACAAATAAAATATGAACACAGGATTTTTAATGAAGTACGTATTTAATTATTAAAAAAGTTTAAAAAAATAAGTACATGCGACTTAAAATAGTTAGTATATTTTATTTTTCAACTTATTGGTTACTTAAAAATTAATGAAACAGATAATGAAACATTTTATCGTAGATATCGACACTCATATTTATAATAGGTATACTGTACCAATAGAATATTAAAATAATAATAAAATAATACATATATTTTATAATTATCAACATAATTTGGCAAACTTGCAATACTGAAAAAATAATTAAACAAACTATAAAATATTTGAAAAACATCATAAACTTAAAACTATAACAGTGATATTATCATTATTTTACTGTAATAGGTACTTATCCTCATTCCTCATAATGTATAATATACATTATGAGGAATACATTGTATATATTATGAATTGACTGTTGTGGACCACTGTAGACGGTCTGACATTTCGAACAGATTTAAGCATATCATCATATCTTTCCCATTTATTTTCTGTATCTCGCCAGTTAAATGATACATAATGTCCAATAGCATCTTAATGCATGCTTGGTGGTGCTATGAAAGAAATGAGTCCTCTGAGAAAGTATATTTTTGGAAAAATATTAAGTATACTTGGTATTTCGCTCAATTTTACGGTGGCATCATTATTAAATGTCTTTATATTCGTAGGTAGTATTGGCTCTATAATTAAATGTTCACTTGCTATTACTGTTTTTGTCACGGTTTGTTTGCAATTGGTACACGTAAGCTTATTTTCTTCATACGAACTTTTCAAAATATCTAACATAAAATTTAAATTTTCAGTAGGTAAATGTGCATTAATTATTGGATGTGATATTGTTTCATCATAGTTGCATTTTTTACAATTTTTTTGCTCTTGAAGCGATGGATAGTTTTTTTAGTAAGTAGTGTGCTGTACATGATGCATCTAAAACCATACAATAATGAATAACAATTCAAGTTCAGACAATGTTCAGTTGATATATATTTTGAGTGTCGGACACAGTGCTATATTGGTTCACAGAAAGTTTTTTGGGAAATTTTGAATACCGAATTTTAACATGGGCGACACCGTGCAGTATACATTCAGTGGTTAGTTCATAAAACATGCATAAGTGCTCTTATTTTCCGTGTTTAATCGATTCAGTGGTCAGTTCATAAACCATGTATGGGTGCTCTTATTTACCGTGTTTAATCGATTCAGTTGTCAGTTCAGAAAGCGTGCATGGGTTACATTTAATAACCTGTACTATAGTGCCCCGTTTTATGCACATCCGGTGCCACAGTTAAAATTGTAACCGTGCTATGGTTTGGACGTGGTGCGGTGCTCAAAATGGAAAATTTTTTGAACCGGAACGCTATTTTTTGAGTACATATCATAGAATTGGGGGCTTTACCCCACCAAAATTATAATTTCTTCTTCCTGAAATACTAACCCTTTTTAATTTTTAAATATATAAGTTGTATACTTGTATCTACTATTTTATGAAACTCACTTTATATTTTTAGTCCTTTTAAAAATTTAAATATATTTTTATCTTTTTTTTCTTCCTACGAATATGTATATATAATATATATATATATACATATAAAATAAAAAAAATATATATATATATATATATATATATAATGTTTAAAGAACTACTTATAAACTTATATTTATTTAAATTCTATATTTATAACTCAAAAAGTACAGCGTCAATACAATTTTTTTTACAATAACTTCCACAGTGATTCATAAGTCTTCTCACACTTTTGGTTTCTTTTACCAATTGCGGTATTATCAGCTGAATGTCGACCATTCAATAACCAAGTCCCAAGATCGAACGTATTTTTCTGGTTCGAATTTCATTAGAGGTGGTCCGGTTTGAACCGGAACGATAAACGTATTTTTTTTACAAACAGGAACGCTAAAATTTTTTTGTCGCAAACCGGAACTGCGTTCCGGTCCATTTCGAGCCCTGATGTGGTTATTTTCAATGTGAGGTGTAACATTTAAAAATGATATATATATATATATATATATATATATATATATATATATATATATATATATATATATATATTTAATTATATTCGTTTTTACATATATATGTTTAGTAAAACAAATATCAAGGGAGATAGCTGGTGGTTGAAACCCCCCCTCACACGAGTAAACGTTACTATTATGGTGGTTATACTAAGAAGCTACCAGTTTACATTGAACACTAATTGTAATTAATATATTACTTCCTAAAAAATGTATCCATATTTATAATTACATATTATAAGTATAAAATCCAAAATTAATATTAACCCAATAAGAGATATAAAAATTAAAACTTAATAGGTATAGTAAAAATAATGCATCTCATTCAACTATTAGAATAATAATATATATTTTTAAATATAACATTATTTGAGTTTCTTTTTATACATATTAAGTAATATTAAAAATAATAATAATTGTTTAATATAATAAAAATCACTTTTGATAGTATCAATAATTGATACAACTAAATAAAATAAATGTTACCTTCCATATTTTAACAAAATACTAATAAATAATAAAAAACATTTTATAACAAATATGCTTCTTGCATTCAAAAATTATACAAATTTATAATTTATAATTTTTCTTTGTTTAGAGCATGACGAATATAATTATCTGCTACTTTGTGAAAAGTATTTTCATCATTTGGATTTGAAATGAAACCAGACAAAGCTACTATAACAATAAAATAATAATAAATGAATTAGAATTTATGTATTTAAAATTATGACATTGACACTATAATTGGGGGCTATATGGTACATTATACAAACAATATACATAAAAATGGTTCAAAATATCTTATTTAAAATGTATAACTATTTAATACACAGCAAAATATACATATTTTACTCTGTACTTTGGGCCATGGCCTGTTTTGTTATAAAATAAAAGATTTTCAACTTACCATAAATGATAGTATAGAGACTTAGATCAATAAACTTTTTTTTAGTTTTTCCTCGGTAACTAAAATGTTTTAAAACATTAGATGTAAAACAAATATCAATTGCTCCTCTAAGTGCTGCACTTAATGACAATTTTCCAACTTTCAGTATTATGTAGGTTTTCTGAAATAAGTATTATCAGTGTACTCATTATATAATATTATTATTATTTTATTGCATATAATGAACTTACTAATTCTTCCCTATTCTTTAATGATTCACTATTTGCATTATTACATAATAACTCTTCAGCAAGTGCGAGGTCTTCTAAGTTTGCTGATGGTAATAGCTGCATAAACGGAGATGGCAAATTAGGTACTGGTATAGCTAATGCACGCATTCGACAATCAGAAATTAATATTTTTTCTAGCAGTTTCGCATTACTTTGAACAACTGATGCTAGTCTTGATAAAGACCCATTTATCATAATTAAATGGGTCATTATTTTTTCATCGCGAATCTTATAATATTGTTCTTGGTTTAATTGATTTGTATTAAGTTTACCAATTTTATCATCTATGGTTTTTAAATAATCTAAAACTAAATAATACCATGTGTTGTGATCCACAACTCAACTATCCTTGTGATTATTAATTAAATACTTAATTCTAAAAAGCACGTATGTAAAAGTAGCCTTGTTGTAAAAATTAGTAAACTGTATGGCACTCGGCTTAGCAATTAACACGTCCGAGGTTGAGAAATCGAATAGGTTTCCAAAAATTATATTAACAAGACACATCTTCGGACGAGGCCATGTTAAGATCCGGGAGCCCACACCAAAGGAGTGGTGTTGGCCAAGACAACGGAAGACCCGATATAAATACAGCCACGGGATGCCAGTAGAGACAGTAGTGGAGACGAAGTATAGAGACAGAAGCAGAAAGACACCACCTCTTGTGCTATTCAAGTGCTAACGCAAATATTACCTGACCGTTATGACTTAGAGTTTATTGCTCAAGTCCTCTATCGCATGTAGGAATATTTTGTCGTTAACACTGAATGCATTTTAAAAGTATTAAAATAAATTGTAAATGTTATAAATTGTCTATTTTCGAAGTTTATCAATAAAGAAAAGTCTTAATATTATCTTATAAAAAAGTGTCGATTCATTTCCGAGGAGATCGCAACAGAAAATTGGCGCTGCGGACAGGGTATTGTTCAAGAGGAAATTCTCCAAAGGAACCACTGTGGAATTGATCAATCCACAACTCTCGAACAAGACTCCAGAACATTGCCGATTTCAACGAGATGGACAGCACGTTTTTGTAAGCTAATATTAAGTATTTTGTTATGTAAATCGTCTCCCCTAAAAATCTATATATAAAAAAAAAAAAATATATATAAAAAGAGAGAAACGGAGTAAAATGAAATTTTTTAAAAAAAAAGTGTTATTGAGTATTAAAAAGAGTATTGAAGAAATATAAAGAGTATTAATGAATATTAAAAAGAGTATTATTAAGTATTGAAGAATTATAAAGAGTATTAATGAGTATTAAAAAGAGTATTATTGAATATTGAAGAATTATAAAGAGTATTATGAGTATTAAAAAGAGTATTATTGAATATTGAAGAATTATAAAGAGTATTATGAGTATTAAAAAGAGTATTATTGAATATTGAAGAATTATAAAGAGTATTATGAGTATAAAAAAGAGTATTATTGAATATTGAAGAATTATAAAGAGTATTATTGAGTATTAAAAAGAGTATTATTGAATATTGAAGAATTATAAAGAGTATTAATGAGTATTAAAAAGAGTATTATTGAATATTGAAGAATTATAAAGAGTATTATGAGTATTAAAAAGAGTATTATTGAATATTGAAGAATTATAAAGAGTATTAATGAGTATTAAAAAGAGTATTATTGAATATTGAAGAATGATAAAGAGTATTATGAGTATTAAAAAGAGTATTATTGAATATTGAAGAATTATAAAGAATATTATTGAGTATAAAAAAAAAAAAAGAGTATTATTGAATATTGAAGGATTATAAGGAGTATTATTGAGTATTTAAAGAGAATAATTAAAAGAATTGAACAAAGAGAGTATAAAAGAAATAAAGAAAATAAAAGAAATAAATAAAGTGTTACAAGAGAATAGAAAAAAAAAAAAGTTATGAGAAGAGATTATTATGAAATTATTGATGAATTAATAGAGTATCTTATGAGTAATTATTATATTAAAGAATAAATGAGTATTAAAGGTTTTGATAATTGAGTATTAATGAATATTGATGAGAAAATAAAGGAAATATTAGACGAAATAATAAATCAGGTCAGTGAAAACGAAGAAATAGAATCATTTATAGGAAATACAGTTTTAGTCGAAGAATTAATTGAAGAAGAAAGTAATAAGAATAGTGAATTATTAAACAAAACGCTAAGAGAAATAAATTTAGACGAGTTTATACAAAATCCCCATCAGAGACCCAACCGTCCAGGTACACGTAGTCAAAAAGATATAGTTCACACCCAACTTGTCCCCGCGAAAAGAGGAAAATTAACAAAAAAAATGTCACCGCCTTCAATAGTATTAACCATTAGCGAAGCATTAAATATTATACCGAAATATTCGGGCGATACCGAAGTATATCCTTTCATTAATATTTGCGAAAAAGTCTTGGAATCAGTCGACGCTGATCATGTTCCCCTCTTAACAAAAATGATCCAAGCATCAAAATTAATAAATAGAGCTTTTAATGTGGTCCGATATCGAGAAATTACATGCTGGGAGGAAATAAAGAAAATTTTATTAGATAGTTTCGAAGCTCCCTATGCTGCTAGTAACTTACAATTGGAATTAACTTTAATTAAAATGGGAAACGGAGAATCCGTCACAAATTATAACAATCGCGTAGAAGATATATTTCAAAAACTATGTAATGCCCTTACAGCAGGTGAAAACGCTGCCGATAGCGATGCCATTCGACGAAACGCATTTAAACAAGCATTAACAAGTTATATACGTGGGTTAAATAGTAATTTACAATTTAAAGTTGAAACAAAAAATCCACTAACATTAGAAATAGCTATGCAAGTAGCTATAGCCGCAGAAAAAGAAATATTAACAAATCAGGCGTTAAACGAGTTAAGTAATCTGTCGGTCAGGCCAAACGAAAGAATTAATAGGAATATAAATAGGAATAATTTTAATAATAATTATAACAACAGAGGAAATCGAACAAATTTTATGAACAATAATAACAATAATTTCGTACCAAATAATAGAAATAATTATCAGAATATACAGCCGCGTACTAACAATAATTTCGGAAATATGCAACATCGTTATAATGGTATTAATAATAATAATAATAATCCGCCTCAGTGTTATAACTGCCAAAAGATAGGACACATAGCTCGTGATTGTCGTTCGCGCCCACCGCGGAATAACTATAATAATTTTACAAGGCCACCTACAAATTATAATAATGAATCTTCACCGTTAACTTGCTCATTCTGTCAACGTATTGGTCATAACATTGAAACGTGTTATACGAAACGTAATCATGAATTAAGGAGTACTAATGTGTCGGGAAACGATGGAGCACCGATCGTGAACGACGCTCTCCGACCGGTACACCATATAACGTCGCAATAATAAATGAACCCCGTGTATTTCACATAACATCGGGATTAACAAATAATCATATAACTTGTAACTCGCCCGCGTTTCTAAATGAACATGCAAAATTATTAATTGACACTGGTTCCGATTTAAATATTATTCGTATTAGTTGCCTACAACCCGATGTATTGGTAGATGAACGTGCAACGGTTAAACTTCGCGGTATAAATGATGTAATTACACAAACAATAGGAAAAATAATTATACCAATACATATAAATGAAAAAGAAATACAAACTGAATTTCAATTAGTAGGCAAGGACTTCCCAATACCGCATGAAGGCATTCTTGGCAATACATTTCACTTTCAAAATAAAACAATAATAAATAATAGAGATGGAACATTAATAATTCCCGAATTAAATAATGAAATTTGTTTTACGCTACAACCACGTACGGAAACCATGGTATCCATTCCGATAAAATTAATTAATAAAGAAAATAAAGATATATTAATTCTAAAACAGGAAATAAAAGAAAATGTATATTGTGGCAACATAGTTAATACAGTAAAAGATGATAAAATAAACGTATCCATATTAAACATATCTGAACAAATACAGGAGATTAGGCATTTAGATTTAAGAAATATAAAATATGAGGAAGAATATGAAAATCATATAAATATTAAAATTGATAAAAGCGATACAAACAGAATAAAAGAAATAAAGAAATTAATTAATACCGAGCACATGAATACGGAGGAACAGGACGCTATAATGACATTATGTGTAGAATACGCCGACATATTTTATTTAGACACCGATAAATTAACTGCCACTAACGCCATTGAACATCACATTAGACTACCCAGTAACCAAGTTCCCATATTAAAACGACCATACCGACTTCCTCAAGTACAAACCGCAGAAATCGACCGACAAATAAATAAAATGCTAAAAGATGACGTAATAGAATCATCCCGATCGCCTTGGAACGCCCCATTATTATTAGTAAAAAAGAAATTAGATTCTTCAAATGTAATTAAATGGCGAATAGTAGTGGATTATAGAGCACTAAATAACGTTACCATAAATGAGCCTTACCCATTACCGAACATTGAAACTATTCTTAGTCAACTTGGTGAATCTACCCTTTTTTCTGTTTGTGATTTATCCCAAGGATTCTTTCAAGTACCTTTAGCACCCGAATCTCGTGAATGTACAGCATTTTCTACTGAAAAAGGTCACTACCACTATAAACGTATGCCAATGGGATTGAGAAATTCCCCTTCAACATTTCAAAAATTAATGAACTCTGTTCTATCAGGTATGATAGGGTTAAAATGTTTAGTTTATCTAGATGATATTATAGTATATGGAAAAAATTTAATTGGACATAATATTAGGTTGCGTGAAGTATTCAATAGATTACGAGAAAATAATTTATCTATCCAACCGCACAAGTGTGCATTTTTAACAAAGGAATGTGTGTATTTATGACATATAGTATCCGATAAAGGAATACAGCCCGACCCAAGCAAAATCTCCGCCGTAATGGAATTCCCGATACCAAAAAACGTGAAAAATATTAAATCATTCTTAGGACTAAGTGGTTATTATAGAAAGTTCATTAAATCTTATTCCGCAATAGCTAAACCCATTACCAATTTATTAAAAAAGGACGTACCATTCGTTTGGAACGAAAAATGTCAGGAGGCCTTTGATGCATTAAAACAAGCCTTATGCACTAAACCAGTTTTAAAGTACCCAGATTTCAATAAACAATTTTTCTTAACTACCGACGCATCTACAAAAGCATTGGGCGCCATATTATCTCAACATGATGACGTAAATTCAAACACCGAAAACAATTCAGACAGACCCATATCATATTCATCACGTACATTAAATAAAAGTGAATTAAATTATTCAACTACCGAATTAGAATGTCTCGCCATAGTGTGGGGAATAAAATATTTCCGACCATATCTTTACGGAAGAAAATTTTTCATAATAAGTGATCATAGACCTCTCGTATGGTTATTCAATCTTAAAGACCCATTGTCCAAATTAGCCCGCTGGCGTATTTACCTCGAACAATATGATTATGAAATACGGTATAAACCAGGAGTATTAAATTCAAACGTTGATGCATTAACTCGCATGTATAAAATAGATGAAATAAAAAACGAAAGTTATGACATGTTCTTAAATAAATACGAAACACAGTTAATAACAAACCAAAACATAAAGGAAGTTTCCGGCGAACTAATTAACTCACCCGAATCATATCATATAGTTTCCGAAATTGCAAAAAATTATAATTTTTCAAACGGAATAAACTATGAGATAAAACAAAAATTCGCACATGACCAGTTATTACCGCAAGCCAAACTTATTGGAGAGATCCAATATTTTAAGAAAAATAATCGATATCTCATATTTCTAATCACTAAAAATAAAAACAAACAAATAACTACATATGAAAATATATTTACTGCATTAACAAATTTAAAACAATTTTGTATAGAAAACTCACTAAATAAGTTAGCCATGAATAAAATAGGAACAAAAGATAACTTAGAATGGGCACAAATACGCGCAATGATACAATTCATATTTAGAAATACACAGATTGAAATAATAATTTGTGCCGAATTAGAGTTCACTAATGAAGAAAAATTAATAATATTTCAACAAGTTCACGATTCTAAACTCGCTGGGCATTTAGGAGTCACACGTACCTATAAAAAATTAAAAGAGCATTACAACTGGAAAAATATGAAACAAGACGTAAAGGATTATATAAAAAAGTGTTCTTCATGTCAACAAAATAAAAATACGAATCGAAAAATAAAAAATCCAATGGTAATTACTTCTACAAGCTCTAAACCTTTTCAAAAGATTTTTCTTGATATTTTAGGACCAATACCTATTACACTAAGTGGTAACAGCTATATATTAACAATACAGGACGATTTAACAAAATATTCTTTAGGCATTCCTTTACCAAATCACACCGCTAATACCGTAGCCGAAGCTTTTGTAATACACTTTGTCTGCGTACACGGGATACCAGAGACAATATTGACTGATCAAGGTAGAGATTTTCTGTCAAAAACATTTTCGGAAATCTGCAAATTATTAAATATTAATAAAATAAATACCAGTCCCTTTCACCCTCAAACTAATGGAGCCCTAGAACGATCACATAGGACACTTGTAGAATATTTAAGACACTACGTAGATAAAAAATTAAACAATTGGGACCAGTATTTGCCGTACGCGTTTTTTGTTTACAACTCGACTCAACACACCGCAACTGGCTATCAACCATATGCACTCGTGTATGGTAAGAAATTAGAAATACCAATAAAGATAAGAAGCTCACCTGAGATTAGATACAATTATGATGATTATTATTTTGAATTAAAGGAAAAATTACAAGAGTCACATGAAATAGCTAGAGAGAAGTTGATAAAAAGGAAATTAAAATCAAAAAAGCGTTATGATGAAAATGAAAAACAATAGAGATAAAACTGGGAGACATGATATTGTTGAAAGATAATACACGAAATAGTAAATTAAACCCATTATGGACAGGACCATATTTAGTAAATGAAGTATTAGACCACGAGAATATAGTCATAACTAGAGGACGGAAAAATTTCACTGTTCATAAAAATAACGTTAAATTATTCAATGAGCAATAGCAACACACACCATTTAACATTAGGCACACTCCATACCTAACTGAAAACAATACATTGTAAATAAAACCGCAATATGTTGCACTTTCATCCCTATATTATTTATCACCATTCATAAATCATGTTCTTGGGTTAATAAGTGGATAACTAAAAATTCTACAGTGTTTTTAATCTAAAAAGTGTTCTTCTTAAATAGTGTGACATTCGTTACTTGTCTGAAGTCCCTGGAATTTCTGGTTATAGGATAGATTGTAAGGACAGTAAAAAAAAAAAAAAAAGAAAAAGAGAGACAAATATTTTATATCCTAGATGAATAAGTTATATGAAAAAAAAAAAAAAAAAAAAATTTATATTTTTGCACCAATTGGCTTATAAACATATAGATTTTAGGGAGGACGAGGGAAAAATTATATATATATATCTACTAACACACATATTATTGTAATAAGAAAAGAATATTATTGTAAATTAACACTAGAGTTAAGAAAATACTATCAATGTAAAACTATGAAAGATAAACATATAATTGTAAAAGAAAAAAAAAACTTGTAAAAAAAAAAAAAAAAAAGAGGGCAAATAACATTGTAAAAGATTCTGTTTTCTTCAAAAACATAATCTTTGTTTTAAGGGGGAGGTGTTGTGATCCACAACTCAACTATCCTTGTGATTATTAATTAAATACTTAATTCTAAAAAGCACGTATGTAAAAGTAGCCTTGTTATAAAAATTAGTAAACTGTATGGCACTCGGCTTAGCAATTAACACGTCCGAGGTTGAGAAATCGAATAGGTTTCCAAAAATTATATTAACAAGACACATCTTCGGACGAGGCCATGTTAAGATCCGGGAGCCCACACCAAAGGAGTGGTGTTGGCCAAGACAACGGAAGACCCGATATAAATACAGCCACGGGATGCCATAGCAGACAGACAGAAGTAGAGACGCATACAGAAGCAGAGAGACACCACCTCTTGTGCTATTCAAGTGCTAACGCAAATATTACCTGACCGTTATGACTTAGAGTTTATTGCTCAAGTCCTCTATCGCATGTAGGGATATTTTGTCGTTAACACTGAATGTATTTTAAAAGTATTAAAATAAATTGTAAATGTTATAAATTGTCTATTTTCGAAGTTTATCAATAAAGAAAAGTCTTAATATTATCTTATAAAAAAGTGTCGATTCATTTCCGAGGAGATCGCAACACATGTATATAGGTAAGTATTTAATTTTATATAAACAAATAGACCATATTAATATCAAAATTATAATAGGTTGGTAAATATTTATTTTTAAGTAGAAGACAAATCACTAATAATGAACTATATTTATATTGCAATGTATTGACATTAAGTGTAGAAAAAAAAACTTTTAAAAAAATGTAAAATTCTGTTAGGTAATAAATCAAAATGAGTCAAAATATTTTGAAAATTTCAATGTCCATGTATAAAAAATTGCAATATGTTACAAAAATATAATATATTATATAATAATATATATTAGTTTTAGTAATAATTTGAGAATTATTACAAGAAAATGTCTTATTTTTATAAGACAAATGTATACTATATTATACATACCATTCTGAGATGATTTATCAATGGAAATGTTTTGGTTACATACAATTAAATGATCTGTCATGCCAGAGTAGCCATCATCATTGGATACTATTGTATAATCATCTTTATTTGCGTTTCTCAAAAACTCAAATAAATCTTTGCTCGGATCTGATTTATTCATTTTAAGGACAATAAAAAGTTTATATTTAAATTTAACATGTGAACTATAAAAAATAAATAAGCGTATCAATACCAAAAAAATATATACTTGTCTTACCATTTGAGACAAGATCTTTATTAACTTCAATATTGGAAGTTGACTGTAATAGTTCTGTGGATTCATTTTGAGACAAGTGAATAGCTGTATCTAAAATAGTTTATAATATAATATATAAAATTACTTTTACTATTAACAAATATTATAAAAGCATATTATACAATTTATGTTTCTTACCCTTAGAGGCAAAGTCTGTATTAACTTCACTATTTGAAGTTGATTGTAATAGCTCTGTAGATTCATTTTGAGACAAATGAATAGTTGCATCTAAAATAGTTATTATAATTAAAAATAGGTAATATTACTTTTACTATTAACACAACGCATATAACTATATACAAATTTATGTTTCTTACTGTCGTATACGCCGATCACTCTCGACACATACAACACGTACACATAAATAATTAATTTAAAACATTAGATTTAACACTGGTGGCCAGTGGTGATCGAGTCACACGACCACCACACACTGACTATTTTATTCTCCTCTCATTTAACTTTTTATATCATTTGTCTTAACCTAATTACACATACTATTATTGCTTATGTACTACTTGACAAATGTTGTCTTATATTCTAAATGTTATATTAATTTGTTTTCTATTGCAAAATGTTTATACAGTTTTGATTTGTGTTATGTTTCCTATGTGCTAGATATTGTTTATGATATTTCTTAATATTACGTTGTACAATATTGCCTAATACTACAGTCCCCGTTCTAAAAAAAAAAATATGTCCTCATATTTTATAATAATTATTTCAGTAAAGGGTGAAATTTAAATGATATTGGATTTTGTATACAAAATTAATTTGAGGTTGATGTTATTGTGTGGTCAGCAAGAATAATGTTTTTATGTTGATTGATCTTCTCCCAAAGAAGTGGTCGTTGATATGAATTTAGTAGGTACTTAATCTTCAATCATGACTTGTGATTGATCCATAGATTGGTTGAACATTTTTGTGTATCGGTGTATCGGTAATGGACGATGGATGATGATTTTTTGTATCGCATGATCTATAATTTCGTCACATGGATTTAATCATAATACAATTATTATCAATGCAACATATATATGCAATTTTTACATAAATACATATCTGATAAATAAAACTATATAACCAAAGTCAACCATAGGGTAAATGTAAATATATGATAACGTGATTAAATATTTAAAAAAAAAGATTTTTCAAAATAAGTTAAATTGTACAATATAACTGTATACAAATAATAAAAAGTTGTTAAAGATGTAAAAGTAAGGCGTTATTTAAAGGTTATATAATATGTTACTTTTAATAGCAATTTGCTTACACACAAAAATTTAACAATCAATTGGACTAAATATAGTTTCATATTGAATAAGAAATATGTTGCAACAACAACAAAAACAAATGAATATAATAATAACATGTTTTGTTATGTTTTAAAATTTAAAATTTAACATTACGAAAGTATAAACATTAATTATGAAAACAATGAACACACAAAAAAGGCAATTTGGCAATTTTAGAACAAAAAAAAACAGAATATCTATATTATGCAGTTTTAATTATTAGGTCAATAATAATATAACTGGGGTATAATTTCACAATATTGATAGGTATATATGTAATTAATTGTGATACAGGTATGTTAAAAGTTTCATTAGAAAAAATATTTCGGTATATTTATGATCGAAGTATAACTTATACATTTCTAAAAATCTAATCATTTTTATAAACAGAAAAAAAACATAGTTAATAAATTGAACTAAAGATAAAAAAAGATATTATACATTAAATATATCAATTATGTAAGGTGTTATTTTTTTTTACTCTTCCCTTTTTTTTTATTATTATTAATATTAAATTTAAGACAATTTTTGCGTAATATTTAATAAACTGAATACAATAAGATATTATTAAAATGTGATAAAATACTATGTGTATTAACAAATGGTATTATGTTTTTCAAAATATTTTTTGTTTTTTTTTTTTTTTTTTTTAAATAATATCGATATGAATGCAATCATAAAATGTTATAACGAAAATGGTATGTTCCTAATTAGGTATATAAAAATGTGTCAAGTACTATATTTCTTCCTCTTTCAAAGGAAGTTACACAATTTTTTTTTATTATTTTTTTTTTTTTTTAATAAAGAACAGTAAGCGGTAATATTGATGTGACATTTAAATTTAAAATCCAAAATGTTGTGTTGAAGAATTCAGATTAATTTTTAATAAACATGATAAAAACGAAAAATAATGATTTATAAATGATAACAAAAAAAAAAATAGATTTTTTTTTCTTTAAATAAATATTCATAAGTTCTAATGGTATACTTATTTCATTATTACTCATAAGTAATATAATTTGATCAATACAGAAGGATTGGATAAATTATAATAAGCGATATAATTATTAATATTATTAAACACGACGTGGTCTGCGAAAGATACATGACAATTAAGTGCAATTTACACACTACAAATAAAATAAGGCTTCATAAAATATTTAGAAAAAAAAGAATAATATCATAACAAAAAGGTGTATTGGTTTAAAATGTATTAAAAGAGCAAATAGTTATGTTAAATGGTGTATTTTTTTGAAGACAGAAAAAAAATTGAATTTGATTTTTTAGTATCTAAAGGTAGTGTATTATAGTACGCGAGGCGAAAAGTGAGCCGTGATCGTTGCGCGCCAAGCGGTCATTTTTTCTGGTTTCAGGGGTTCTACGTTTGTGTGCAATGACGTATGGTTAGTCATTCGACATTCGAGATACGAGTTTACACGAAATTACTCTATAGGCGGGAAAACAGTAGGAATAGGTGGAGTAACCCTGACGAAAAATAGCCGCTTGGCGCGCGACGATCGCGACTCACTTTTCGCCTCGCGTACTATAGGTTCAATTTTCATACATACATATACACACATACACATACATACACATACATACATACATATACACACACATACATATGCATTAAATACATATATATTATATTCTATACCACAATAGAACGATTATCAATGATAACACCATTGCGTGACACATTGACACTCCATCGGTAACCGGCCACCGGCACATAGGATGTTGAAAGTCGCAACAGCATCACGGACGTTACTTGCCCTAATGGTGGTAACGAGTAGAACGTATGCGTCATGCATACCCTCACCTAGCCGCGTACAATGGCGGGCACACTTGGCTGGTAGTTGCAACAACGATGCTTCGGCACCAAATCCAATATTAGCCGAAATATTAAAACATTAAAAACGCACTGTGAGTACACCACCACAAAATTGCGGGTAATAGCGGAATTCGAAGTATGGCACATAAGTGTCTAGTACACTGGCACACGGAAATGTTCGGTAATATGAATAAATTACTAAGTTAATTTACACGCACGTAAAACAAATCGAAGCCAGAAAGGTAAGCGCGAACAACGCGACTACAAGACGAGAACACCGTCTAGATAAACGTGGATTCACCGTTGTTTAATATAATGACGCGATAGCGGGCACACAAAAAACAGCGTCGAGCACAAATCAAAAATAAAATTTTCGTGTGTACAGTCCTTCGTACACACAAAAATAAAAATGTATGGAAATACACACACACACACAAATCAAAAATAAAATTTTCGTGTGTACAGTCCTTCGTACACACAAAAATAAAAATGTATGGAAATACACACACACACACAAATCAACAATACAATTTTCGTGTGTACAGTCCTTCGTACACACAAAAAAAAAAATGTATGGAAATACACACACACATAAATCAAAAATAAAATGTTCGTGTGTACAGTCCTTCGTACACACAAAAAAAATGTATGGAAATACTCACACACAACACAAAAATACAATTTTCGTGTGTACAGTCCTTCGTACACACAAAAATAAAAATGTATGGAAATACTCACACATGACACAAAAATAAAATTTTCGTGTGTACAGTCCTTCGTACACACAAAAAAAATTGTATAAAAAACGCGCACAAACAAATCGTAGGTTGACGAGCCACTAGTTGGGCGCCACTTTGTCGTATACGCCGATCACTCTCGACACATACAACACGTACACATAAATAATTAATTTAAAACATTAGATTTAACACTGGTGGCCAGTGGTGATCGAGTCACACGACCACCACACACTGACTATTTTATTCTCCTCTCATTTAACTTTTTATATCATTTGTCTTAACCTAATTACACATACTATTATTGCTTATGTACTACTTGACAATTGTTGTCTTATATTCTAAATGTTATATTAATTTGTTTTCTATTGCAAAATGTTTATACAGTTTTGATTTGTGTTATTATGTTTATGGTATTTCTTAATATTACGTTGTACAATATTGCCTAATACTACATTACCCTTAGAGGCAAAGTCTTTATATATACTGCTCTGAAGTAGATTTTGATAGTGCTGTTGGTTTTATTGGGTATGATGATGTAGTTGGTGTATTATCAGATACTTGAACAATTCTAGATACTGCAGCAGACATTGGTGGAATCGGTAATGTAAAAAGGGCTTCTGTTTTTTCCCGCATGGCACTAGAATTAACCATGGAGGTCCCTGGTAATCCGGAACGGGAGTATTGGGTAAGTTATGGGAAATCCAATACTACTCCAGTTATTTTCCTGATGTCCTGTCCCATGGCTATCCTGTTTCGGATAACCTTTGCATATAATGTTTAGGTATTCCTAGGATAACATTTTCATTCCGGAATCAATCCTATGGTAATCCAATAAGACATATTATATATATATATATATATAATAATTTGGTTAAATTTTAGGACTAGCTTTATCCAACGTTGAATAATCCACAATAACATAACAATTGTGTGCTGTACAGTGTACACAGTATAAAGATCAAAAGTTGTCTTATTTTTGGGAGGCTAAACTCAACTATAATTATACCTCAATTTATATATTAGCAACAGTTTTTAATTAAATTCAATCTTAAATAGTTAAAGATAGTATTTAACATAGAAATTGTTCTCTTTTTTTTATCAACTTAGGATAAATAATAAAGAAGGCAATAAATAAGAAAATATACACTAAATGGTATCTAGCCAGTTTCCTTTGGAGATTTCAACAAATTAATTATATAACATATGATTATAATTAAATTTGTATACATCATATAAGAATTAAAAATATTTCATTAATCATATGTTTATTTTTTTCTTTTATCATATTTTATAACAATGTACTAATAAAATTAGTTTGTTCATGTGACTAACATTCAAATTCAAAAAAAAAAAAAATACTTTAAACCTTTAAGTACTTAAGAATAATAAATAATTATAAACTAAAACTTCTTAGGCATTAGTCTCTTTCCTTTTCATCCTTTCCTTGGAATGACGTAGCCAACTACTCGTTGTTTTAATAACAATATCATCGGTGTAGTTATTGGGAAATTTCTTTCTTCCAGCTTCTGTAAAATTATCTTATGAATATATTACTATCATACACAATTTTACCATCTATAGTAATTATTACCACAAATAATATTAAACAATGTCAATGATTTCATAGACAGTTTTGGTTCATTTCCAAAACATTTATTTATTTTTCCAGTAATTGTAATACTTGTTCCCACAGAGTTCGTGAATAAATTGTCTAAACAAGTTTTGACAAAAGTACCAATATCTGATCCACCGTACATTGAAATAATTTTTGACTGAAATTTACACAGTAAAATATATTTATATAATACTTTTCAGTAAGTAGATATTACTTCAAAGTTAACTAACCAAGTATTGGTAAAATGAATCATCTTTTAGAAGGCCTTCAATATAATCAAGATCATCATTGTTTTTTAATGGAAATTTTTTGTAATGAATAGAATATTCTTTTTCAAGTGAATTATCAGGGCAATTATTACTATCATTGACTGTTAATTGATTGAAGATACGCTCTTGGTTAGAGATGATGAGACAATTTTGAGCTTTAATTTCTAAAATACTTTTCATCAATGCACTAAATTGTTTCATCTTTATCCCTATAAATATACCAAAATAAATAATTATAAAACATTATTAAGTTAGAGCAACTAATATGAGTATGACTGCACATTATAATATAGTATTAAAGTTAAATGTTATAAATTATAATGTTACTTTTGTTTACTGGAGAAGGTGATTTGTCTTTGAATAAAGTGTGAAATGCTGCACGTTTAGATGAATTATTAGATAGAACAGTACTTGAAGTTTCTTGAGTGTTTCTTGTTACTATAAAATTATATTGTGTAAAACTCACAAAAAGTTAGATTGCATTTAAATATTATAAGGTTACATTTGTTAACTGGAGAAGGTGATTCGTCAGAAAATATACCATGAGTTGGAAGTTTTACTGAATCAATGGTTTTTGCATCTTTCCTATTGTTTGTTTCTTTCATACAATTTTAAAATAAATTATTACTGATTAGTTATAAGACAATTAAAGTGATGTTATTAAATTTATTTGATTACTTCTGTTCACCGGAGAAGGTGATTTGTCTGTGAATAAAGTACGACATGCTGCAAGTTCAGATGAATTATTGGATAGAACAGTCCTTGAAGTTTCCCGAGTGTTTCTTGCTACTAAAGAATTATATTGTGTAAAACTCACAAAAAGTTTGATTACATTTAAATATTATTAGGTTACTTTTGTTAACTGGAGAAGGCGATTCATCAGAAAATATACAATGAGTTGTAAGTTTAACTGAATCAATGGTTTTTGCATATTTCCTATTGTTTGTTTCTTTCATACAATTTTAAAATAAATTATTACTGATTAGTTATAAGACATTAAAGTGATGTTATTAAATTTATTTGATTACTTCTGTTCACCGGAGAAGGTGATTTGTCTGTGAATAAAGTACGACATGCTGCAAGTTTAGATGAATTATTGGATAGAACAGTACTTGAAGTTTCCCGAGTGTTTCTTGCTACTAAAGAATTATATTGTGTAAAACTCACAAAAAGTTTGATTACATTTAAATATTATTAGGTTACTTTTGTTAACTGGAGAAGGCGATTCATCAGAAAATATACTATGGGTTGGAAGTTTAACTGAATCAATGGTTTTTGCATCTTTCCTATTGTTTGTTTCTTTCATACAATTTTAAAATAAATGATTACCGATTAGTTATAAGACATTTATAGTGATGCTATTAAATTTATTTGATTACCTACTTCTGTTTACTAGTGAAGGACATTTTTCTTGCAGTAAAGTATGACATGATGTACGTTTAGATGAATTACTGGAGAGAATAGAACTTGAAGTTTCCTGAGTATTAAATTTTCCTATAAACAGATTTTGTATAAAACTCCCATTTTTATAGAAAAAATGCAATACCTTTATATTGTATTAAATTACTTTTCTTCGATTGAGAAAGTGGTTCTTGAAACATACTAGGTGAAGGTATATCAGGATAAACAACATTGCTGCTTGTTGTGTCATCTAAAATTTAATATGAATTACTTGTTATGTAATTGGATATTACTATAGAAAAATAGTATTCAGATACCTATGTTTGATGAATAAGTAATCACACAATACCTTTATGCGGAAGAGTAAAAGATTTATTCTGGTCAGGACTGTAGTTATTATTTTTTTTGGCTCTTATTTGTCTTTGAGATTTAGCCAATGCTTCAATCTCAGTATCACATTCAGAATAGTTGAATTGTACAACTGTTGATAATTTTTCAAATGCTCTTTCAAAACTGTCTATGATAGTAGAAACAACAGCAAATTATATTATAAATTAATTAAAATAGAATTATAGAAATTACTTTTAACTAATATAAAATTGAACTAACCACTTGAGCCTAAGATTTTTTTAATTGACCAAACTGGCCAAAAATCAGTAGGATCTGTCATGTTTTTCACAGCTTTATTATACTGGTTTTCAGTATGAACATCTGTACCAGGTCTTGGTAATGAACAAGAATATCTTTCATCATTTTTATTTTGAAATAACCAAGTCTTTGGAATACACTGGACCCTACTATCTTCAAATTCCACAATCAAATAATTACTAAAAAATATTAAACAATAATTACTTATAAAATTGTATCATAGAGTGAACTAGTGGGATTTAAAATATGAAAAAATTTGGTTTTAAAATAAATTTACTCAGTAAGTATAATCAAATGGAACTTACCTCATTTACACAATTATAATTACTTTTAACAGTACACATTATAATATGTTTAACATATTCTTCTATTAATATAAATGACAAGTATTGTTTTAAAAATAAATGTTTACAACAGTTTAATAATTCTTAAGTATCACCCAATTTATTGTTAGTAAAACAATGACATAGTATTACAAAATATACTAAGATAATGTTTAAATTTAAATGCTAAGTACATAAAAAATACCTAAAACTAATATTAAAATTTTAAATCAAAAGGACATTTTGTTTTATTCAGTGTGATGGAGTGGAACTACAGCCATTCTGGTTGAATCCAAACATATTGGGAAGGAGAAGTACTTAAATTCAATATCTTTAACTGGCCATGTCATAAATTCAGATAAGTAATCTACTTCATAAATACCTAAAGTAGATGATGGGCATGGTAATTTGTACAAATCAGATTTTTTAAGGTATTCTTTGCCAATAATAACAAATAAACCATCATTATCTTTAAAGGCTACGTTGAACATTTTAATTATTCTATTCCCTTTGACACAGCAACAGTCATTTTTTTGGTCTTTTACTATGAAAGTCATATCATTAAATTTCAGTTTTTCGTATTGAGGGTTTGTACATCCTTGAACTAAAGGACCATTCATATGTGTGTTATAAAAGATGATTTTTTCAGATGTATTGATGTCACTTGAGTTGGACAACTTATTTAAATTATTTAAAGCAATTAATTCTGCATACCTTCGAACTATTTGTTGCAAAGGTTTATCTTCTTTGTGTATTTTTTTCTTCAAATGCCCTAAATAACTTTCAAATTGAAATGTGCTAAAATAATCTAGTGAACCATAATTTTCAACATCATCGACTAAATGAAGTAAACCATGGATATTATAACTAATATTATGTTTACCATATATTATTCCAAATTGTTTAACAAAACATTGTATTAGATTCTGTGCATAATTCAACCATTTTTGTTGGTAACAGTATCGTTTTGAACATAATATTGATATAGCCACATGCAATGTAATAAAATTTTCATAAACTTCATTAGTTAGTATATTTTTTAAAATAAATGGTCCAGAGTATAATAATAATTGGCGGTATTCTGTAGCTTTCCATTTTTTAACATAATTTAAAGATCTAGGCTTTCGTTGAAATTCTATGGGAACATGATTTTTAACCAAATGTATTAATGCCGATGATATTAACTGAACACTACGGAAAGGTATTCGTATTCTGAGATCACCAAAATTCCACATCAATAATAATTTTTTCACAATACCTAGACAAACCAGATGTTGGTAGTCAAGCGGAACTTGACTGACAAGACCTAACCTAGGAATATTTTCAAGCGGACTTGTTCCTTGATGATAATCTTCATCCTCATGATCAGCAAAGCTCTTATCTGATCGTTTTCGACCAATGTAATCTGTAAAACATACTCTTCTCTCAGAGTAATCACCAACAATATTGCATTTGGTGCAACTTGAATAACCTGTGTGGTATTTGATATTTAAAACCATAGCTTTGGCTGGAGCATCAGCGCAAAAACCTTTAATTGAAAAACTATAAGTTTTTCCTGAATAAATTATTCCAAAATGTGTCAAATTAGATGCCTCTACAACAAAATTTTCTAAAAAGGCAAATGTATCACAAGGTTTTTTATTTCCATGGTATAATCCTATCAAAAATACATGGTTGGTTTTATAAATTAATCCTAAAATTGGCCATAATTCACTTGAACCAGATTTTGTAACTGGTAATCCATCAATATTAAACAATAATTCTATAGCATTATTTGCTACGTTGGGATTGTTTTTTAAGTATTCCAATATCCCTTGCTCTATTCCTAAATTGGAATAGAAACCCGGTTCAACTCTTCTAATATCAGTGGACCTTGGGGTATTCAATAGAGTACGAGAATCTAATGGTAAACCATATGTAACATTTAATCCATAATTAGAAAATCCACGGAGAAGATTATTTAAAGAACTTGCATTGATATTTTCCTGAACTGCCCAACTTCTCAAAAAGTCTTTGAAGCTAATTACTTGATCCTTTTTATGATGTATAAAATTAATTGACGATGCATTTAAGTTTTGATTTTGAGAAACATTAACTTCTAGATTTAAATTTGTAGTATTAGATAAAACTGAATTTAAGTATGAATCTTCTGAAATATAGGAAGCAATTGAACTTGAATTAAAATCATGAACATTTTCTGGAGTAACATCAAATGATTTAGAATCAGAATTAGGAGTTAGATGTATTGTTCTAGAATCAATGGACTTAACTTCATTTTCAACTTGTAATAATTCTGCAGCTATTCTTCGGTGACGTTGACGAGTTGATATGTTATTTACATTTTTTCTATAAATTATAGCAACCCATTTGTATAGAATTTAGAATATAATTATTAATTTGATTGGTTATGTTTTATTGAACATTGAACATTTAAAAAATAATTAGGACCATAGTGTTGAACCTGCTATGTCGTTTATCTAACTATTGTGGTAACCGATCGCAATGTCCTGCACACAGGGTTGTTATGTTTTAAACACATGTTTAAATTTTTAAAACATAAAAAAAAACATGCTTTATTAGATCTCAAATGTTTCTATAAGTAATTGTTTTTAGTTAATTGAAATGTCAACTATTAGCTAATTCAATTTATCATTAAAGACTTGAAAATGATTAAATTTTTGTTCAAAGAAATATTCCATAAGTATAATGTTTTAGACAATAAATTGTGATTAATATTTTGTTTTTATTTATTGAAAGACATATTTCTTTTTATTTATTAAAGTTGTTATTTTTTTAGTGTTTTTTTTTTTTTTTTGGAAAAAACCATTTGAAGTATGTATTAAAAATTTTGTTTTAAAAGTTTGTTTTTTTATCAAGCCTGCCCACACAGCGATCACTACATAGCGTGCAGTATACCTAAACGGTAATTTTTGCCGTCATCTGTAGTTTCAACTTTCATTGCAATTTTATAAAAGCTATATAGGTACCTAGCAAGGTGGATCAATCCACCTTGGAAGTTGGAACCTATATAGTATAATACTATAATATACACTTAGTACTTTGTGGTGATTTTTATCAACACAGTATATTAATATTTAATACAATACCATAGGTATTAACCACAGATAAGATGAATATTCATGATATCTGTGGTATTACTAGGGCTCTAGATATACAGGTATGCTCGTCTGCCATTTTCTATCCATTGTTATTGTTGAGCAGTGGCGGACTAGGAGAAAAAACAGCCCGGGAAATTAATAAATTTAGAATTTAGATGTCCAAAGAGTTCAATATATTAACGGCCTTATATTTATATTATATATATTTTTCTTTTTGGTATCACAGTTAAGCTTTTAAATTTTTAAATATTTTAATTAATTGATAAAAAACTAAATTAAATAACTATTGTATATTAATTGTATATTTGTATATACTTACTCATTACTCAAGTAGTTGTTATGTATATCACTTAAATTACAATCAATTTGATTCTAATAAGAAAGTTTATTATTTAATAAGTCACTTCGTTTTTAACACATTAATATTATCATCTTTATGACTTTATAAATACTAAATAAAACATTTTTTTTGTCTACCATAATCACAAATAATTGCGTCCAATTTCGTAAAAATCTAGGTTTTTTTGTTTAAAAATACTTATTACAATTTATTCTTGTGAATTATACTTAATATTTATTTTATTTTTTATTTAATAATTATGGATTATAAATAAATAAATTATATGTGCAATTCACAATAAAGTATTATAACTAGCAAAAATATAGGTGGAGAAAGTATAAATCTACAGTTAAATAAAAATATAAGGAGAGACCATTAGGAGTTATGACCGATAGCACTTTTATAAGAAAGAGTATCTAGTATGTTCATTTATGTTCATTGAAATATAAAATGAGAATTAGAATTGGATAATATAAGATCATGACAAGTATGGACCCGAAATACAAATAAACTTATTAATCATTGTTAAATTAACATTCATGTATCATTAAAAATAGGTAAATGAAAGTTCAGATTTAATTTAATTGATGCTTTAACTTGTAATTAAATATTAAACACATAATACAAATTTTAAAAGAAAATATAAATATGAAAACATAGAAAAAAATAGAATATAATTAAAAATGTTTACCAAAGAAAAATTTAAATATAATAATGACAATTAACAACTAACAACATCATACAATATAATGATAACGATTATTATGATAACATAGGATTGGATAGAAAATGGCGGATGAGCATACCCGTAATATGTATAGAGCCTTAGTATTACCATTGTAAAAAGTATTTATAGTTATATTTTAGCATGAAACCAGGTTATAGAATTGTATAAAAACTGGCTATGTAGGCTGTTTTGATGAAGAAATTACTGGAATGAATTAAAAACAAAAATATTATGAATTAAGTAGTTAAGACAATAACGCTTTTAATAAAGATCAGTTATGCTGATCTCATCAGTCGTAATGCCGTTGTCACGGAAAAAAAAAATTCAATAATAAATATTGAAAATCACGAGAAATATTTTGGTTTGTGAACATTAAGTATCGAAGTGCCGCGCCGGCAGTTAATTATTAACGATGCACAATTTTAGTGTGTATGTTACCAAGTAACTCACCGTTTATTATTGTCGGCCATAGTGACAGATTAACAGCAGCTGAAGCAAAAAGACTGATGACTGATTCTGATGAGTCTGATTGATCTGATGACTGATTCTGATGAGGTCTATGGGAAATAATGAATAATTTCCAACGATTGTACACCAGTAAGATTCTAGTTATATGAGTTATTTTGGTCGTCGACGGCTTATCTATGGTCGACGGCGTCCGACGACGATAACAATTTTGGGTTTGCCCATTAGTAATTTATTACTATTTACTTACAAGTTATAACCACAGAATAGAATATGAAATTTCATATTTTCTTCTATTCTGTGCTTATTACTTATTATAAAAAATAGTATTTGTTATAAATAGTAAATACTATAAAAAAAATAGTATTTATATTTTATAATCAATGTTTTTACTTATTTGTTTTAGTTCGCGTTTTGTCGGCCGTCACAGATCTGTTATGTTTATTATCTGTATAACTGCGTCTGTCGACATTCGACAATCGAAATACGCTAGATATCAGTACGGAATAAAACATAATGTTAGGTACTTACATATGTGCGTTACATTTTTAATTATTCAATAATTTACCTGTTACCAACACTCAAGAGAATGACGTTTAACAGTCATTTATTGTTTTTATTGAACTATTTTTGAAAAAAATCGTATTTGCATATTTACAAATTTAAAAAATATTTAGAGAATATTTTAAGATTTTTTTGAAGCATATTAGCATTATATTTTAAGGTTTTAAGAACATAAAAATCCGCTCTTTAGTCATAAGTATCACAATGGAAAATAAAGTTTATTTACAAATAATTTCAGTCTTATTTTTACAGTTATTGCGCAGACTTTACGACAGCATAAATAGGAATCATGATGAATAATAATACAGGCGCCGCGCGGCATCTGTTTACACTAAATGTACACCTTGAACGATCATATCATAATGAAACGCGCTCCTCGTCGACAACAATAATCGGACCGATTATGACGATCGCGGCGGCATGGGGTGTGGCCTGTCGCGTGCTTGCGCCGCACGAAAACACCTAACAGCGCATTCTCTGGAGCGTTGCATACGTTTTTTTTTCGTGACACGTCCTCTTAATAATTTTCGATTGCCGATTACTGATTAGTGATAAGGTAGCACACAACCACACTACCACAATCATGAGTGGAACTCCGTTGTCCGTTTTTCTTATACAATACATCACTAAACTTAATAATAATAATAATAATAATATACATGACTCTTATGCATATAGATATCTATGTATGCTTAATAGTTAATTGTTATATACCGCGGTTACATGCACAGTTATAACCGATTTTACTTAATTCGAATCAGTTAACTCCCGGAGTTAAATGCATGTAAACAACTGTTAATTCAGTTTAATACCAATTTGGTTTACCTAAAACGGTTTAGTTAATTCACATTTGAAATGCACATTGGAAATAACCATAGACCTTATACTACTAGACACGAAATTTGTATGACAACAGCATTACGATGTGCGTGGAAACATATCGCAGTTATGTAGTCCGCCTTGACACCAGGTTTGCTAATTTTACAATAATACAAAAAAGCACATTATTAGAGATGGTAAATTGTGAATTTTTTATATAAAAGTGTATTATTATTTGTATTTGATGAAGTGTGATTATTTAATAAAAATAATTGAAATTGACTTGGTGTGTTCTCATATTATATAGGTACTTTTGTTAATGGTTGCAAACCACTAATTATTCTACGCTTACTGCGTTTGCATAATCAATGGTTTTACAATTAAAGTATTAAACTCGTGACTTGTAAATAGTATACACTGAATACTGTATAAGTAATTTTCATTTTGTATTTTTATAGCTAATTATAATAATAAGTGGGTCTTAAAATACTCATATTCATAACTCATACACTTAATATTATTTTTGGAGCACCAGGACCTTGAGAATAACTACTTACTTATATGTATGTGTCACAGTGAAAGTTATTTTCAAAAATACATATGATGAATAATGTTTTAATAGGATATGTATAATTATCAAAAAAATATATATTTGTAACCCATTTTTTAATATGTTTTTATTTGAAGTATTTGAACTGTCGGTCAGCCCAGTTCGGAAATCGGAATATAATGATTTTAAATTTAATTTTACAATACATTTCACCGGTTTAGTTCGTGATAAAGATTAGTTTATCATGAATATCATGGTTGATCTTTTATTTTACTTTTATCACTTTTATGGTATATCGTATATACGATAATTTACAATCACTCAGTCACTGAAAAGCGCCCTCTATATTTCCACGCTCGGTATGCAATCACTTCTTGTCTAGTAGTATAAGGACTATAGAAATAACTACAGGAGTACAAAATGCATGTAAACGGATGACACTACAACAACCGAATCAGGATTCCGGTAATTTATTGTAATAAAGTATAATAATAAACGTTTTGTTAATAAACGCAGTTTTGCTTCTCTGACAAGTTTCACAAGAGAGAATGTAATCCTTTATTTCACTTCTCATTCCTCTCCATTTGTGATGTTGTGCGATCCTTCGATAGGTGCGAGACAGTAGACTGTAGACGTCGGCACTCGGCACGTCGCGTCGTTTAATACACAAGTTAAAACACAAATTTTTTGCACCCCCTTCCTATTTCCACCTTAGATATTCCCACGACCTTCCTAGGTAAACAAATTTGGGTATTCCTATTGTATTCGCCAGTCGGTATTACATTTGATTAATAAATTGAGTTAATTATTTGAAGGACTCCAAAAACATGAAAATGGATTACTGAAATGGGTTATCCCGATCTGGAGGCTAGTAGGACTACCGGCGGGATTAATTGTGCTGTGCGGGTTGTTTTTTTGTTATTATTTGATCTTGCTTGTTTTTTTTAACAGTTCTCTTTCTTAGTTTTGTATTCTCTGTATTATTATCATCTTCATCACTACTAATATCAGTACCAGACCAGGCTTTAGATACACGTCTCGCTTGAAGTTCACTATCTATATATAAAAAAAAAAAAAATGTTATTATTTATGTATTAAAACAAAACTATAAGTACTTTAAAATACTTTTTTTTTATTTTCATCAAATAAAAAATACACTTAACATTTTCTAGACATTTAGCTATCAAATAATTATTAAATGACAAACCAGAAAAAATATACTAACTAAATGGTCCTGCAACTTTAGTTGCTTTGTATATTAATCCATCATATCTATTATGTGGAGAACATTCCAGTATCATCCTTTTGATTTGGTTAGAGTTAAAAAATGTATCATCTTTATTATCAGACTTAGATGTAGGAAACCAGCATTTATTTTCTGATATATACCATGAGGATGGTATATGTTGTATCTCATTTGTTTCTTCAAATTCAAACGATGACCTTTAACCAAATATATTAAAAAAATATATTTCTGCATAATATTATATAAGTTAAAATAAAAAAATAAATGAATAATAGTACCATTTATTTTATAATATAATTGAGAGTAAGTATACTAAATAAATATAAAATATTATAACTTATAAGTAAGAATTAAATTTTAAAATAATAATAAGTCAAATATGAAATTAAAATAATATATATAATTTATGAGTGTATAAATGGTATTATAACAGAAATTGTATCGTTCACTGGCATACAAATAACTTTTTCTAGAATGTCATCCAAGAGCCAATATTTTAAACAACTTAATAAACTTGCTTCATAAATCTCGAAAAGACTAGAAGAACATGGACTACTGAAGTATTCAGATACTTTTTCATATTGTCTTCCAATAATAATTATTTTGGATGTATTAATTTTACTTGTTGCTATATTTTCTATCTTGACTATATCACCATTAATCATTTTTACATGATTATTAGCCTTGTTCAGCTTAATAGAAAACATTTTAGTTCTCCAACCAGAAAATTGTGGTTCACAGGCTTCTTGTAACATAGGTCTATTTTCCAATTTATTTATTATACTTATTGGACCAATCTTGTTTATAGATGAAAGGTCATCATGTTTATAGTGATTGTATGCACGTATTTCGGCATATCGTAATGCTAATTGTTGAAGAGATTTCACACCAGTTTTAATTTTTTTTTTTAATGGTTGCATAAAGTTTTCAAACGGGAATGCAGAAAAAGAATCTAATGATCCAAAATTTTTTGAATCTTCAGCTATATGTATAAGTGCATCTATATTATGTGACATATATATTTTACCATAGATTGTTTTGAATGAAAAAACAAAATGACGAAGAAGTTGATTTGCATAGTTATTATATTCTTCAGAGCAATTATCTTTTACAAGTATTCGTATTGCAACAAATAGTTCTAAGAAATGATTATATGCCTCATCACTTAAAATGTCTTTAAAAACCACACAACCTAAATATAATAAACACTGCCTTAATTCTGATGCCTTCCATCGACTAGCATCTCGTAAGGGATGACGCCGACTATTTTCTTGGAATTTTCTTTGAAATTCATCAGGTGTGAATTCAGCTAACTTATTGAATCTTACATCTAGCATAGAGATTAAATTTGATGGCAGTGTCTGTACATGTTTTGGTGACCCAGTCCAAAACAATAGTAGTTTTTTCATTACACCAATGCATACACAGTGCATATAATCAAATGATATTGATTTCACAAGATCAAATGAAGCCAGTTCTGTCAAAATAGTTTTACCATTATGAAAATTAGAATCACTGTATTTAATAAATTCTTCATGTGTCCTTGGTGTTGAATTAATATTAGGAAAACATACTCTTGAAGTATCCCATATACCTTCACTATGACACCGTACACATGATACTTTACCTGTATGGCCTTTAATGTTTAAAACAAATGATTTAGCTGGAGCATCACAAATTAATGCTTGAAATAAAATTTTAATTTTCTTAGTTTTAATATAAAATCCAGTGTCGATTAGAGTTTTACGTTCTTTAACAAAATCAAACACAAATTCATTGCAATCTAAGGGTTTTAACTTTCCATGATACTCACCAATGATGAAAACATTTTTTTTTTCCGTAGGTACATTAGAAAAATATCCAAGAATAGGCCAAATCTGACTAGGCGGATTATTTGTAATTGGAAGACCATCAATTCCAACATTTAACTTTAAAACTGGTGGTGGAGATTGTACATTTTCGAGTAATTGGCGTATTTCATTTTGCAATCCAAAATGGTGATAAATACCATCTTTGATTTTCTTAGTACAAATCTTTGTTGGAGTTTTTAATAGTGTTCGAGAATCAATTGGCATATCAGAAAATTCAGGAAATTGTTTAAGACATTTTAACAAATCGCTTAATGCTATATGAGTAATGCTATGTTTAATAGCCCATAAGGCTAATATTAATTTTAAGTCAAGGTTTTCTGTAGAATTTGTTAAAAATGATGATACTGATGAATTATCTGAGTCAGATTCATGTTCTTCACTAGTATTTTCAATTATAACATCATTATTGTTGACAGTGCTTTCTAAAGAACTGGTCGTATCAATACACAAATTATCTAAGGACCAAGTATCTAAATTAACTTCATGAAAAGATGCAGAGGAAATGTCACCAATAGGAATAGACTTATAAGACTCGTTTAAAATATTAGATTCTTGAGATTGAGTTTCAATATTATTAATGCTTGGCAAAGATTCAAATAAAGCTGAGGCTTTTTTTCTTTGTCGGTAACGAGTAGATTTACTAAACTTAATATGTGAATTATATTTAGGCATTTTTTTTAAAGTTTAACTCACTGCATTATTCAATACTTGATAGATGTATGTTGAAAAAATACTGTAGCCTGTAGGTATACAGTCTGAAGGTAGGCACTGAAATAAAAATATATCGTCGGTGATAAAGCAATACCACGTAACTCCAAAAAAATCGAAAATGACTTTTATACATCAATTTTTTCAGAAAAAAATAACCTATGTTTTGGTGTAAATACCTCGTAACTATTTGTATTTCCAAGGAGGTTATAAACTTTGAAGTAATATCACGTAAATCCATTATCAAAAATTGTCTACTGAAATACCTCGTATCACCGTGATATCAGGGTCTTATTCCACCAACACACTTTGCAACTTTTCAGTTTTCACTTTTCACTTTTCAAAATTTGCAAAGTGCGAAGTCTTTTCATTCCAAATAAAACTTAAATAGACTTTGCAAATGATGGTAACATTATGAAAATTGTGTTACCACTTTTCATTTTGTTATCATATTGTTAAACAGCTGTTATTACTTATCATTTTTTATTCGGCTTAAAAGTTAAAACCAAAAACTTAATATTGTTAGTCTGTTGTCTGTGTTTCTAAGTTTCTAATATTTATTACGATTAAATTAATTGAAGTAAGTATTGTCTGTGAATAATATATATTTTATAACATGATGAAAATTAAAACACAAAATAAACTTATTCTCTTGAATGCTATACGGGAAAGAAAAAGTGTATTGTTTGGCAATTTTAAATCTACATCAAATGATGAAAAGGTGGAATCTTGGAAAAGTGTCCATAACATAGCCCAATCATTACAACTTGCAACTTCTGATCGTTCTTGGCAGTTCACTAGGGACAAGTTGTATGGGCTATGGAAATGTCGCACTTTAGTAAGTACCTACCTATAGCTTGTAATTATATATTTATTAGGATTAGTAAAGTTAATAATCTTTAATTGCCCTTGATTAGATATAAGTTAATGGTATATTCACTTTATTCTGTTGTAACATGCATATTATTATTATTACTATTGAATAATATTAATACGCAAGTTTTCGAGAGCCAACAACATCTAAAGATGCAACATGATCACGCACTGGCCAACACTCCCGTTAAGGTCTTCCAAAAACGCACAATAATATATTTTATATAAAAATAACTAAATATACTGGGCAAAAGGTCAAAATAGGCTTTACTCAGAATCACAGATATAATTAATAAGCAACACTCGGGATACGGGAAGGACGTTCTGCCCTTCACACACGGAGAAGTTGCCAATCAGCCATCGAGCACAAATAACCAGTAGGCAATTAAGAACACGGCCTATGACGCACATGGACTTCGCCATAGAAGAATGGGCACTTCGGCTGCCTATATAACAGCCTCCGGAAGACACCGGACGACAGACGTGTCTAGCTATCAGTCAAAGCCCTTCGGAGTTCTGTCTTGATATTTGTTACGTGCACATAAGTTATAAATTGTAATCTTGCTTGTCATTATTGTCTATCATCAAAGTGTAAAGTGAATTAAATTAAAAGTGTTTAAACTTATTCAATTGTCTACCATATTATTTTAACTCATACATCCTCAAGAGTACGATAGGTACCTGTTTTCATTGGGTACCACGTAACAGTGGCGCTGCGGACATCTTCAACACCTGTGGTCTGAAAACTAAAATATTTTTTTTTCTTCTAAAATAAAAATTTGTTGGAAAAACTGATCACTTTTCCTACAAATTCAACTACAAATTCAATTTGACTACAACTTCAATCAACATTTACTTTTCAACTTCAATCAACACCAACTTTTCACCTTCAATCAACACACACTTTTCACCTTCAATCAACACGCACTTTTCAACTACAATCAACATCTTCTATCAATTCACAATCAAAACATGACGACACCAAGAGTAATCTCTGTGTAAGCATAAAATTACTAATATTATAATTTAAGTAACAATCAAGTCAAAGTGTACACTTTAAAACATCATACCATGGTATATTACATATGAGCTGTAATAAGGAATTATTTTGAGAATTTATTATTGAGAATTTATTATTGAGAATTATTATTGCGATTTATTTATGAGTTTTTATTATTGAGAATTATTGTTGCGATTTATTTATGAGAATTATTATTGAAAAATATTATAACGAATTATTTATGAATTTTTATTGAGAATTATTGAGATTTATTATTGATATTTATTTACGCGTTTTATTATTACTAAAAGATTTTAAAAACAACACCCTTTAAAATCGCTATTATTAAAATTATTATTGAGAATATAAAATTATTATTGAATTATTGAGAATTATTATTGAATTATCGCATATTATTATCGCAAATTTTTTTTGTTATTATGAATTATTATTGAATTTTACTATCGCAAATTTACTATGTTAAACTAACATAAAATATTACAACTCATATGTATAAAAACGACATTACTGATTTAAATGACACGTCTCCTCTAGAACTAGCTACTCTAGAGTCATCACCAACTAACAACTCCAAAGAAGGCACCCCTGATTTAAACGTAACACCACACGATTTAAGCATAAAAGAAGAAAAATTAAAAAGAGAACATAGAATAAAAGAACTCGAAAGCGATTTATTAATTAGCCCACCACGAATAGTAACTAGGAGCAAAGGCCCAATAGAACATATATTTCTAAAATCACCTAAAAGAAATAAAAGAAACGATAATAATATGTCTACTCCATTAACTAACCCAGAACATCTCGAAACTACTATGCCAGTAGATAAAGCTTTTAAATTTATTCCATATTGTTCGGGAGAAGAAAATTTAACACAATTTATAAACGCATGTGACATTGCAGTAAATTCGGTAGATAGACATAACGTACCTTTATTAATACGATACTTATTAACCAAACTCTCGGGAAAACCAGCCGAATATTTAAAATACAAAGACAACAGTAAATGGATATTTATTAAACAAAACTTAGAGAATCATTCGCTTCCCACTACTCCATAAACGCGTTACAATTACAAATAAACTCCATTAAAATGAACAACGGCGAAACAGTTAAATCATACACCGATAGGCTAGAAAAATTATATTTCCAACTCACTAATATATGTACTGCAGGAAAAAACGAAAGCGATGCAAAAGCTATAAAACAAACACTAACCGAACAAACCTTAGCAGTATACATTAAAGGATTAATTAAACCGATTAGAAACACAGTACGCACTAGAGACCCAAAAACACTTGACCAAGCAAAAGCAATTGCTATACAGGAAGAATTAGAACTAGCAGAAGAAACAACTAGAGATAACTTAATCGATGGTCTAAGACGAAACACAGAAAACAACTTAAATATATCACCTAATCAAAATTATAATAATAATTACACACAACAGCGTAATCAAAATCAAAGAAACTTTAATCCGAGACTAAATAATAATAATAATAACTATAATAATCGTGAATTTTATAACAAAAATGCGCAACAACAATTTAATAATCATAATTACAATAATCAACCGCAAAATTATTACAGAAATAATAACGCATCACAACAGAATTATAACAGAAATTACAATAATAATAATAATAATAATAGACCTCAGCAAAATTATAATAACCATAATAATAATAATAATCGAAATAATTATCCACCACAAAACTATAACAGAAGAAACGGTCGATTTAATCAAAGTAATCATAATCAAAGTTCAACTAATTATCATCCACCGCCTCAGCATAATGAACGGAGTAACAATAATAACAACAGTAGGCCTCCCATACGTAATAATTATAACGAAATGTGTTCTTACTGTGGCAAACGCGGTCACAATATGGACGTATGCTATTCAAGACAAAATGACGCCGCACGTCAAAATTCTAATTCGGGAAACGCTACACCGTACTCGCAACGCGCGCCGCGTACGGTACAACAAATTCAATGCGCGACCGACAATTACGACGAACAGATAATGGACGAACAGTGCGAAACTCAGGGGCGTATTTAGGGTTATAAAACAGGGGGGGCTAAATCCCTGTGAGAATTACAAATAAAATTCATACCATTAGTTAGTATATTAACAAAAAAATATATTTATTTAGTAACAAAAAAAAGATATATACAATTTTTTTTTTTTTAACATACATTATTTTACTTAGTATTTTGTTGTTAATTTTAAAATATTTTCATGCAAATACCTAACATTTTACAATTTTAATTTTAATTTTCTTGACTTTTCAGCAAACACATCAACAATTTTTCTTTGTTTAAGTTCTTCAGTAAATCCTTTTCTATGTTAAGTAATGCCAAATTATCAAAACGATTTTGCTGCATTGAAGATCTCAGCCATGTTTTTATTCTTCTCATTGCTGAAAAAGAGCGCTCACAAGTAGCTGTGGTAACGGGTAGTATTAATGCTACTTTCAACATTTTTCTTAAATTTGGTAGTACCGATTCATTAGCAATTTTTATTAAGTCATCAAAATTCCATTCTTCTTTTGATATGCAATTCTTTGCCACCATCATTTCCGCTTTTAGTAGATCCACATAAATTTTAAGTAACTTCTGATAGTGGTTAATAAAAGGGTCAGAGTCAATGGTATTCAATTTTAAGAAACTATCAAGAGCATTTGCAACTGATAAACTTTCACTTGAAAATCTGTTATTTAATTCTTGAATTGTAGTATCTAGAATTTTATAATATGAGTGACTTCTCCAATACTCTTCTGCTGTTATACTTGATTCCTCAAAACGGTCTGTTCCCACTGTAGATGTAATAATACTATCTTTAAGTAAAATATTTTCAAAAGTTTTTTTTTTTTTTTTTTGAATTGGATGGTATATCTAGATCAACATCAAAATTTTCAGAAAATGCTGTTAACGCATCCCACAAACATTGAAATGATTGTTCGTTTCGTTTGTCCTCTAATGTTTTAGTAACACTTTTTATGATTTCCAAGGCTTTACCCAATGTCATAGACTTACTTTGGAGGTTTTTGCTTAAAATGTTTATGTACTTGAGTACTTCATAAAAAATGAAAAGGTTAACAACAAAATGGCCTTTTTTGAGGTTATTTAAGATTCCATCAGCCTCGACACAGTTATAGTCATTATTTTCTTCAACTTCAGTATCTAAAACTTCTAGAATAGAACCATAATATTGTTTTATCATATCACAATTTTCAAAACGACATGCCCACCTTGTATCACTCATCTGCGTGATTTCTCTTGGTTTAATGCCTAATTGTTTTTGTATATTAATTAGTTTGTTATGAGAAGACGGTCTAGAAAAATGAACATACAAAGATTCTAGAGTATTAAAAAATAATACAGAGCTTTTTACATGTTTACACATTCCTTCAATAACTAAATTTAGTTTATGTGCAAAACAGTGGAAAAAAATTGCTTCTTGATGAAATTCTCTAATTTTTTTCTGTACTCCATTTATATGGCCTGCCATTACACTAGCGCCATCATAAGATTGACCTATCATAGGCACTTGATCAATATTTAGAATTTTTAAACTTTCAAGTATGATATTTGAAATACTAGCAGCAGATCTTGATGTGGAGCATAAAACAAAAGACAAAAACCGTTCTTGAACCACCATTTGTTTGGTGTATCTTACACAGATAGTAAGTTGTTCTTCTTTAAATGACCTGGCTTCATCACACATTAAAGCGTACATCCCACATTTTGTTACTTCTTGTACTATTTGTGACCTCACCAAGCCTGCCGTTATGTTAATTAAATCATTTTGAATTGAAGGACATGTGTAATTAAAATATGACATTTCCATATTTATAGCAAATGATGGATTATAAGTGGCTAACATACAGCATATTTCTTTGAAATTACCTTGATTAAGTGATTCTTTATTTTCATTATGACCTCTAAAACTTAAACCCTGATGTGCTAAAAATATAACTGCATCAATTATCATTAGCATGTATTTTCGATTCTTTTCAACTTCTTCTTTATAAGCACTAGACATTTGTAAATGTACATTACCAGTTTTTTTAGTATTCTGATAATCTTTATATTTTGCCAAACTAAAAAGATGATATGAACTTCTGCTATGCTTATTTAATTTTTCTGAAATTTTTTTCCAGTCTTTAAAACCAGTTTTACTGAAAACTTCTTCAGAATTTGAACCAGCACCAAAGTTACGGCAACAAAAACAGAAGACTAAATCTTTGTTTTGGCTGTATTCTACCCATGTATACTCTTTATAGTATTTAGATGAAAATAAACGATTTTGCTTACCAAAAACTTTTTTTGGAAATGACACTTGTAAAGGTTGATGTGGTTGACCATCTTTATCAGCAAGTTCAAATTCAATGTCACCGTTGTTGCCCATAACTAATTCAATAAGTTACAAAACAATTAACTCATTAGGAACTTTTAATAAAAGTGATGGTATCAGTCTTAATTAGAGAATACCTAATTATAGTACAAATTGAAAAAAAAAGTATTATTAAATTGTAATTAATTCTTAGTTCATGAATATGAATAAAATGAGCATATCAGATATAGGTAAACAGAATATTAATATAAATTTACACAATTGAACCAAGGTATTTGGTCAAAATAGTGTATTATATAATAATATATTATATATTATATGTGTAACATATAATTGTATTTAAACGTATAATGCCTTCTTATATATATATATATAAATCAAAAAAATAGCACTGTAAGAAATAAATATGTTTTATGCAAAGACAAAGTTTGATTTGTATTTTATTTTGCATATAGGTAAATGCATTTTTATTTTATTCATACTTATTGAGACATAATTAATAGAATTAATAATTTAATCAGTTCATTTAATCATTTAATCAGCAAGTTAGGTTCAATGCAATTTCAATTTATAATTCAATACTTGAAGTTATCACAAAGTAAAATAAATTTAGTAAAATATAATATAAAAAATGAATAAAAATATTCTTGTTTTCGATTTTAAAATTCATATTTTGGGTATTTAAGCACTCAAGATTAGTATTTTGCATATAAATGCATATTTTAGGTTTTAAAGTGCATATTTGGTGACTTTATAGGGCTACAAGTCCTCTGCTCTACACATTAAATATAGGGTGCGTTAGGTAACTCTCCGTTCGACCGTCTCTGTTTACACAATATTACACATTTATCATAGATTTAATATTTTTAATTTATTTATTGTATATTGAATCTATACATACACCGTAAGGCCTTCTGCACACTATGCGATTGCCTTGCGACGCGATTTATACTGTAAACTATATAGTATCTACTGTATTAAATATAAAAAAATACTTACATCGTAATGTTTTATGTCAATTCAAACAGCATTAATTTTGATGTTTGAATAATGAATAGTCAATAGCATGCGTCTCAGGCCACTGTTAAAAGCTCGTTGTAGACACAGAACAATAACAACACAACATATAAAAGTTAATCTACATTCTACATCATGATTCAGTTTTTGCTATAATATTTTTTTTATAGTATGATACAATAATTCTGCTTATCAATAATATTATGGCAACTTTCAATAGAAAGAAAGTAAAACGTATATTCTATTAATATACCTATTCTTTGTTCTGGAATATAACGTAATATAACGGTCGCCACATTATCACTACATGACTGTTATCAATAATATTACAGAATAACGTGTGCAGTGTGCACCGAATTTAAAATAAATAAAAATTGCAAAAGTTTGCAGAAAATAAATTAAATGTTTGACAATATAAACTAAAATTGGTTGTGGGGCTGTTCTAGTAGCCTGGGGGGGCTAAGCCCCCCCTAGCCCACCCTTAAATACGCCCCTGGCGAAACTGTTTCCACATTTTATCAACAATAATCGATAATCATATTACGTGTAAATCGAACGCGTGTAACATCGACGAGTTACATCTACTCGTTGATACTGGTGCAGATATAAACATAATTAAATTACAATATCTAAATAACAATTTATTCATCGACGAAACTAACAAAATTCTTATTCGCGGTATTAGCCAACAATTAATACGAACAATAGGTCGAATTTAATATACCAATTATAATTAACGACAAACAGATAAATATAACCTTCGAAGTAATAGGCCCACAATTTCCTATATTAAAACACGGAATATTAGGAAGAGCATTTTTAGTAGAATCGAAAGCAATAATAGACATCGCAAATAATACATTGGTTTTAACAAATCATGAAACTAACACAACGATAAAAAATTGCTATAATATAAACGCACGATCAGAGACCATAATTAAAATTCCAATTACAGACACCAAAGTCCATAATAACTGCATTCTAATTAAAAAACAAGAATTATCAAAAGATTTATTTTGTAGCGAAAGTTTAACAAATGTAAAAAATGGTTACGCTTTAATCAGCATTTTAAACATATCCGAAACAAATAAACACATTACCGATTCAGAAATAAATAAATTAATATATAACAACGAAAACGAATACGAATTATTATCATTCAATATAGAAAACGATAATTTAAATAGACTCGATAAAATAAAGAAACTTTTAAAAACGAATCATATGACGATAACCGAACGTGAAACAATTATTAATTTATGCGATAAATATTCAGACGTATTCTATCTCGAAGGAGATAAATTAACATGTACGAATACAATAGAACATTCAATTAAATTAAAACCCGACGCTAAAGTACCAATACATCAAAGACAATTTCGACTTCCATTTGCGCAACAAACCGAAATAAATAAACAGATAAATAAAATGTTAGATAACGACATAATACAACCATCGTTAAGCGGTTTTAACGCACCACTCATTCTCGTAAAGAAAAAACTAGATAATTCAGGCGAACAAAAATATAGAATCGTCGTCGATTTTAGAAAATTAAACGACGCCACTATAGACGAAGTATTCCCACTACCAAACATTAACGAAATTTTAGATAGACTTGGTAATTGTACCATGTTTTCCGTAATAGATTTAACACAAGGATTTTATCAAATACCATTATCAAAAGATTCTCGCGAATTCACAGCTTTTAGTACGCTAGAAGGACACTGGGAATTCAAACGTATGACAATGGGTATGAAACAAAGCCCCGCAATTTTTCAAAAATTAATGACAAACGTTCTTTCTGGACTCACACCATTAAAAGTAGTAGTTTATTTAGACGACATACTAATTTTCTCTCGTTCTCTAATTGAACACGAGAATAAATTATCCGAAGTCTTCGATAGACTACGCTTAAATAATTTAAAAATAGAACCAAATAAATGTAACTTCTTACAACGAGAAATCTTATATTTAGGACATAAAATTACAAGCGAAGGAATTAAGCCAGACGAAACAAAAATTAAAGCCGTACTTAATTATCCCCCTCCTAAAAACGTAAAACAAATTAAATCATTCCTTGGATTAAGTGGATATTATAGGAAATTTATACAAAATTACAGCGCTATAGCTAAACCATTAACAACATTATTATGTAAAGACGTAAAATTTAATTGGACAGAGGAATGTCAAAGGTCATTTGATACACTACGAACAGCTTTATGTACGCAACCAATACTAAAATACCCAGACTTTGAAAAGAAATTTTATCTAACAACTGACGCATCAGGTCAAGCGCTTGGCGCTATACTATCACAAATACACGACGGAAAAGATTTCCCTGTAGGCTACGCAAGTAGAACATTAAATAAAGCCGAAAGTCACTACTCAACTATCGAAACTGAACTTTTAGGAATTATTTTTGGAGTAAAATTTTTTAAACATTATTTAATGGACACGCATTTCATTATCATAACCGATCATAAACCATTAGTTTACTTAATGAATTTAAAAAATCCTTTATCTAGACTAGCTAGATGGAAATACTATTTATTAGAATATAATTTTTCAATTCAATATAAAGCAGGTTCCACAAACAAAGCAGATGCTCTCACTAGAATGTATAATATAAATGAAATAAAAGAAAATACTTACGAAAATTTTATAAAAGATATAAGCACGAAATTAATTACAAATAATAATATAAAAGAAACATCAGACAATTTATTAGATATTCATCCAGAATATCACATCGTTTCAGAAATATCGAAACATTATAATTTAAAAACAGGAATTAATTACGAAATTAAACAAAAATTCGGAATAAATCAATTAGCGCTAAATCAATCATTGCACTAGCGAACTTGAAACAATTTTGTATAGAAAACAATATAAACAAACTCGTTATGAATAAATTAGGACAATCAGACAACTTAAAATACGACACCATTAGGTCAATGTTACGGTACATCTTTCGTAAAACAGACATAGAAATACACATATGCGCATACAATAACTATACCCAGGAACAAAAATCCGAAATTCTAAAACAATTTCATAATTCCTTAATTGGAGGACATTTAGGTATTAATAAAACACTTAAAAGATTAAAACACAATCACAACTGGATAGGCATGCGGAAAGACGTAGAACATTTTGTTAAAAACTGTACTTCATGCCAGAAAAACAAAGTTTCTAACAAACACACCAGACAACCACTTGCTATTACAAGTACCGCCTCTTCTCCATTCGAAAAAATATTTTTAGACATAGTAGGACCATTACCTCCTACAACCAACGGGAATAATTACATACTAACCATGATGTGCGACCTCACCAAATACTCGGTCGGCACACCAATACCAAACCATACAGCAAACACGGTAGCAGAAGCATTTGTTATTCATTTTGTCACAACTCACTCCATACCAAACGAAATTGTAACAGACCAAGGCACAGAGTTTTTAAGTAAAACATTTACCGAAGTATGCAAACTATTAAAAATAAATAAAATACATACCACCCCATTTAGACCACAATCAAATGGAACGCTAGAAAGAAGTCATCGGACTTTAGGCGAATATTTACGACACTATGTTAATAAAAACTTAGACAATTGGGATACTTTATTACCATACGCATTTTTCACTTACAATTCGACAGAACACTCTGTAACAAAATATCAACCTTACGAACTACTTTACGGGAAAAGATTAGAAATCCCCATTAAACTAAAATCGGAACCAGAACCACGTTATAATTATGACGATTATTTATATGAAATGAAATTACACATGCAAGAAGCACATAAAATAGCTCGCGAACGTTTGATAATAAATAAACATAAAACAAAGGAACGATATGATCTAAACGAAAATCCATTAGACATAAACATCGGCGATTACATTTTATTAAAACAAAACGCACATAGAACCAAGTTAGAACCACTTTGGTTAGGACCATACGAAGTCCTCGAAATCATAAACGATCATAATATTAGTATTAAGAAGGGTCGTAAGACTATAACAGTTCATAAGAACAATGTAAAGAAATACTTTACAGATCTAACAAATTAAACCATAAACATAACGTTATTATTCACATAATTATTTTACTTATAACTATTAACATAATTATATATTATTTATTATTACAGTGTTATGTTATTATTTATTACTATTATTAATATAATTATTTATTTCACACGATTATTTTCAGATAAGCATTGAAATTCCAAATTCCAAAATTTTTTCATTTTTATATTTAACCATAATTTAATATCATTAAATATTACAATTAATCATATTCTATACATAAACAATGACTTCATTAAAAAAACAACAATTTTTAATCAATTTATACCAAGCTATTTTCAAACACGAACATGATAACCATTATGAAAACGGTAGCCCACGCATGTCATGTTTAAAACATCACATGGAAATAGCAAACATGAAATTATATGAACCATTCTCGCCACAGGAAATGCCCGAACTTTACACACTCGTAAAAAGCATATTAGCTAAACATGACAAATACAATAAACCATGTATGTCTATCGCCATGGCCATAGACATCATGATCGAAAACGATACGATAGACGTCATACAATTATATCAAGCTTAATAATAGAATTCATTTATCATATATTAATTAACCATTATAAAACATATTACAAATAATTCAATTTCAACATCGAATATTTAAATTTATCCAGATATCTTATCACAATCTTAACAAGCATTCAAGCAGATGAGGCAGATATTCCAAAACATTGCACAACAATTACTAATTCCACTATCTATAATATTTTTCAAAATCAATCACCAACAAATTATGTAATAATACTCGCAATTTTTGTTATAACTTTAGTTTTATTATCATACCTTATAATTAAATGTTTAAATTACAAACAACACGTTAGCCCAACAATAAAACCGGCATCTATACAACCAACTGCACCTATCAAATTTTAATAACATGTGACTACAAATAACTTCATTTATTATTTCCAGGTAATATCAATCAATATCATTCTTTATTAAATATATTAAAAGTCACATATCAAACATGACACAAAACAGAGACAAAATTTTCATGACAATTCTAGAAAACGAAATAAGAAATAATTTATATAACGATCCAATGAACGTTTTCCGCTCATTTTCAACACATTTAACAATAGCCAATCGAAAAATGGAAATAAAATATACCCAAAACGAACTAATCGAAATAAAACAGAATCTAATTGACGCAGTAAGGGAATTCACTACCTGTAACGAAGACAATGTATGTTATGGGTTCATTAGTTTAGTAGAATGGTTCGAAAATCCGGAAATTTTTATGTAAAATAATAATAAAATAATATATAAAAAAAATAAATAAATAAAACAATTAATTTAACCTTAATGTAGCTTAATTAAAAAAAAAAAAAAAAAAAAAAAAAATTTTTTAATTTTAATTTTTACCTAACTTAATAAAATAATTTAATCCAATAATGGAACAAGAAGAAACGTCCTCATCAAATATCAAAGGAGCATATATCCTACTTGAGAGTGATCGTAATCCACCAATAACCAACAGAAATGGAAAAAAAAAAAAAAAAAAAAATAATAATATATATACTAGGTAAATTATTATTCTTTTTTAGAAAACTTAATTATACGTTAATTATAGATTATTGGCGATAACGGTGACGGTACAGGCAGAAGACCCAGATTTCTCAGCATATTATACAATAAAGCAATTTGAACACAAAGGCCCATCATTTTATTTAGAAAACTATGGACCAACAAGACTTATTGGAGGACACTACAGAATGATAACATATTTATCACTAGATGAATATAACAAGAAGCACGAGACACTGGGAGAAAGAATTAGTAACTTGACAACAGCATGCAACGAAGCAACCAAATCTCTACTATGCGCAAAATACCAAAATGTTCTTACACACTTATATGACGAAATATCCGATCAAAGAGACAAAATGTACATATCATTATGAAAATCAAACGTTTACGATCACGAAGAAGAAGAAGAAACCCATAGTCGACGTAAACGAGGACTAATGAACTTTATGGGATCCGGAATGCACTACCTATTCGGAGTATGCGACGACGAATGCAGCACGAAGACATCAGAAGCAATCGAACGCACAGAAAAAGCTGGAACCAATGTTCTACATATAGCAAAACAACAAACAACTGTCCTAAAAGCAACAATACAACATATAGAAAAAACAGTTAACCAATCACAAGCACTTTACGCAGAACTCAAAGAAACTGAATCAGAATTCATAAACAATCTAAAATTATTAGGAAATGCAACAGAACGCGTAATGCAAGTGTTACAATCAAACGAATTACAAAATATATACACTTTATTAATCAATCAGTATGCTTACGAAACGGCCACACTAAATCAAATAGTGATAGCCGCCAGAAGCGGAATTATTCATTCAAGTTTAATGACAGTACAAGACATCGCAAAAGCAGTAAGAAGCATCAAAAACAGATTCATACCAAGAAAACTAGAAATACCAATGGGCACCAGACCTTCAGAAGTATATGAACTACAAAAAATAACAAAAATGACGGTATTCTACGGAAACAATAAAATAGTGTTCATAACTAAAATACCATTAGTAACTGACACGGAACTAACAACTTTCAGTACCATACCGATACCAAAAAGAGCAGACACAGATAACCTTATTGTCATTCATCAACCCCATACGTTGCCTTTACCAAAGATAGAAGGGAATTCACCACATTTACGGTAGAGCAAATGAGCCAATGCACAGAAACAGACATATATCGAATATGCACAACAGACCAGCCAATCCTACAAAACGATCACGTCGCACCATGTGAAATTTTTCTATTCACTGAACCTAACAAAACAGAAGAAAATGATAAGAGATGTACAGAACGAACATTCAAATCTAGACGAGGAATTTACCATAAATTGAAATTCACAAATGAATGGCTTTACACAGTCTACAACGATCGATTGGTAATAACATGTAATAATTTTTCAAATCCACGAATACAAAGCATAAGAGGGAAAGGAATAATACACATAAAAGATAAGTCTTGCCAAATCCAATCCGTTAGCGCAATTTTAATACCTGAGGAAGAATTATCTACTAAAACATATGAAAATTTTATACCAAAGACTGATATGTCGGCACTATTCACAACACTTCCGAACAACACAAAAACCTTGTTAACGGATATCAAACACATGGGTATACATACAAACATTAAACTTACAGATCTACATAAAGTAACAAAATCCCTCGACGAAATAGAAGCCCAAGTAGACGCAGAATTAGATAGAGAAAACAATTACAAACAATTAAAACATAACAGTTACACTCTTTATATAACAATCGGAATTTCAATAATCATGATAATCATAATAATCATAGTGTTATGCACAAGACGAACAAAGAGGAACAGTCTATCTCAGCGGTCGCCAACCGGTGGTCCGTGGACCACTGATGGTCCGCGTGAAAATTTAGGTGGTCCGCGAAAAAATTTGAACTTAACTTGCAATATTATTTTATTAATCTTTCAGCTAGCGAGTGTCGTAGTATAATCTTTATGACACTATATGAAAAGTATAATTGTATCATGTTGCTGTATAGTCTGTATCGAAACGGCAAATAATAATACAATCATCATTATCGTGTGTTATAAAGGTCTATTTACACACAGCAGTGACGTGACAGTGACGTGACCGTACCGTACCCGTTCCGTGATTCTACCGGCCGTGATTTCTATTCACATTGGTCAGTAATTTGGTGTAAAATTTATCAGTAGTGGAACGGTATTTACGTAAAAAAACTATTTTAAGCTATACGTGGTCCGTAGAATTTAGAATTTGGTTTAAGTGGTCCGCAAGGTCCAAAAGGTTGGCGACCGCTGGACTCTATCTTACCCAGCAGGGATAATAAATTCAGCATATTTACAACCAGCCCTCCCAATGTCAACCTTCGTAACGTCCAACGCTGTGATAAGACCTGTAGAACCGCCATCGCCACGATAATCATATATATATATATAAACTTACATAAAAATTAGTATAACGTAATACGTAATAAATAAATAATTTTTAATATAAAATTAATCATTTAATTAATCTTATCATATTTATTTTCTAGTTCTAATCTAAAATTCGTAGTCATAGACTTCGAATTTTCCCCTTTGCCGCATGGAGATTGGGTCCTAGTCACAGGAGCCATGTGCAACAGCCTTGACAAATACCAACCCACAAGGTTGGTAGGGAACCCAATCATTCTCCCAAAACACGGAAGACCAATCACATACCAGGAAGAACACCACAAGCGAGTTCACAATTTCGCTTACAATGTTTTCACATTAAAGAAGAAACGCCCAGAGTTGACGACACTTATTACTCGACAAATATGTGAAGCGGTCAGCTTCACTGCCACTCACAAAACGTCTACTCTAACCCGCTCGCGAATACATACGTATTTGCATGCGGATGGCAAAACTCCTTGTGTTGTGTTCTGGAATGGTAACACAGATAAAACAATACTAGACAGGTTAGGTTTAAAACATATTAAAAAGTATCTGGACATAACTACTGTGCACCATCGTAACGATGATACCTATGACCTCGTCTTGCGTGATATGAATTGTAAAAATCGGGTAATGTTCACGATACCCATTGGACATTTTGAAAAAGTAAATGGTGGTATGTTAAACTTACTCGAGTGTCACAATTTAATATGTGGACAAAGTCATGAGGGGGCCGCAGAATGTCATGATCCAGTTACAGACATAATTTATACAAAATGCATTTTTAATTATATCCTTAAAATAACTAAACCTAGTAAAATTTACACATACTGTAGCGGTAAAAAGATTCGAAAGAGAGGAAAGAAAAAGCCTAGGAAAGAATTTAGAAAAAAAAAATTTTTAGAAAAGAGAAAAAGGAAAAAATAGTAAAAGATAATAAAAATTCCTTGGATAATCGCAATAATTAAACTAGTAACAATAAATTCCACATAAATCCCACACATTTAAATCATAAATATTACTAACCCTTATCTTAAATTATATAAATTATTATAGTATCTTATTATCATTATTTTATTATAACTAATACATATTTTAAATTATATAAATTATACTATTTTATCATCATTATTTCATTATTACTAACACGTATTTTAAATTATATAATTATTGTAAAACCAAGGAAACTTGTTAATTAACATTAGCATTAAGATTATAACTATACCAATTGTAAACACTGAAACGTATAAATCACTATGAAAACAATTTTTGTAAGGAATAACTTAATAATTTTGTCAACCCAAAATTATTTCTTTAGCGGGGAGGTGTAACATGCATATTATTATTATTACTATTGAATAATATTAATACGCAAGTTTTCGAGAGCCAACAACATCTAAAGATGCAACATGATCACGCACTGGCCAACACTCCCGTTAAGGTCTTCCAAAAACGCACAATAATATATTTTATATAAAAATAACTAAATATACTGGGCAAAAGGTCAAAATAGGCTTTACTCGGAATCACAGATATAATTAATAAGCAACACTCGGGATACGGGAAGGACGTTCTGCCCTTCACACACGGAGAAGTTGCCAATTCAGCCATCGAGCACAAATAACCAGTAGGCAATTAAGAACACGGCCTATGACGCACATGGACTTCGCCATGGAAGAATGGGCACTTCGGCTGCCTATATAACAGCCTCCGGAAGACACCGGACGACAGACGTGTCTAGCTATCAGTCAAAGCCCTTCGGAGTTCTGTCTTGATATTTGTTACGTGCACATAAGTTATAAATTGTAATCTTGCTTGTCATTATTGTCTATCATCAAAGTGTAAAGTGAATTAAATTAAAAGTGTTTAAACTTATTCAATTGTCTACCATATTATTTTAACTCATACATCCTCAAGAGTACGATAGGTACCTGTTTTCATTGGGTACCACGTAACACTGTAGGAAAAGAGGGATAATAAGAAAGGTAAATTCACTGGCAAGGCGGGAGGAAAAAAATGCCAGTATGATGATGTTGATCTAGCCATACTAGATATTTTAGATGAAGATTCGGCAATAATGCAAGGTATAGGATTGCCTGGATCATCAACATTTGCTGAAAGTAATTTTGTATTGGTTTTATAGTTTAAGTAGTTATCTATTATAGTAGTTAGTATTATAACTTAGCATCAATCTAATGTCAATCATTTTTAACTATTTAGATAATACTTCTATTGTTAAAGATAACAGTCTCTTACTGGACACAAATATGATACCTTCAACTTCTGACTCAATTATTGGTAATACCTATACAATGTCACTATTAAAAAAAAAATTATTTTTTGTTGACACATTATTTTATGAAATTATGTTATTGATTAATTTACAAATATAAACCATGGCGGCACCAAATGCTAATTCACTCCCCTGATATATATTCCTATTTGTACCACTGTATTAGCATAATATTTTTTTCATTAGATAAGTCCACCGTTACAACGTCCGAAACTTCCAGCAGTAACCCACTAGACTGTCAAAAAAATATGAAAAGGAAAAAAGGTATTCACAAACATAATAAAAATGTTTTTACTTTGGCTAAGCTAGTATTTACTGTAAAATCAATTCTTGATAACATATAATATGGTAGTTGAAATATAAATATAAATATATATTCGTTGTTTGCTACATATTAGAGTCATACATTCATATAATATTATGCAAATTACTGTCAAAAAATTACATTTAAAAGGCTTCTCGACTTGATAAATAATATAATATACACTTATATTATTTTATTATTATTACACATATATTCAAAACTTTATTTTTTGTTATCTTGTTTTATATAATTACCAATTAAATAGTAGAAGTAATTATTACAGTGTTCAAACAAAATAAATTGTTTTATGTTATTCCTTTGTTTTCAGCGTTATTGGATTTTTCGAATAAAAAAACAAAGGCTGACAATGAAAATGACCGAGCTGAACTCATTAAAATTGAAATATATATAAGAAAATTGCAAGCTTTGAAATTAGAAAGGGAGTTAGGATTACAGCCATCTATATTTACTAAAGATTTAGTTAAAGAAAGTTTGATTCAAGAGGTTGAATTGGTAAATGTGCCTGTTTTAGATTTAGATGCTTCAAATACTTCAATAGATCTGTTTGGTGAATTTTATTTTAGTGTTTTTGCTTGTGCTTTTAATAATGCTTATGCTGTATGTGTATCATGCTATGGGTGAACTCTGTTGTATGTCAAGTCATACTACAGTGTAGGTATCGCATTGTGAATGATTGCTTGAAGTAGATAACAGGTGTAAATGTACGGTTCTTATAGTTATAAAATAATCTTTTTTTTGAAACATACTGGGTGGTTGGTAAACTGTTTTGTATCAAATTCAAAATCACTAATTTGTATGGAGGGCGATTTTTTTATTGTGAACCAGTCAATATCTCGGTGGTAAGTATTTGGAATTTTAAAATAATTTTTTTTTTAACTTTCTAGGTTGTATTGTTTTATACTGTGATAATTTTGACAATTTTACCATACCCATATTGGTCATAATCGATAAAATATAGATGATAATAAGTAATAAGTACAATAGTTATACTAATTATCTAACAGATTAATGATAATTAGATATAATCATATTTTTATTTAATAAATTAAATGTGATTGCATGTAAATTTTGGATAATTCATAAAAGAATTGGTTTGTGTATATTTTAGAGCATTTGTGGCCAGTTTTTTTCTTATAAACGCATGCTTGTATAACAATTTATTGTGGAAATAATTTTAATAATGATACTTAGGGTGGTGCTATATTTGTTCTGTAAAAATCTTAATATATCTGAACATCTCTAGGAAATGGTCAAAGATATTTTTCAAAGTATGAATTTCTTCAATAGATATAATTAAACAAAAATGTTGTTAAAACTGAAATTTGTGTAATATTAATATAACATTTTTAAAAGTTCAAACATTGAAAAAGTGCTCTGACGGTTCTCTATGTTCTTATTTTTACAGCATTAAAATTGGACCTTTGTTTTTATATTATGGATTGCATGTATGTTTTAATATATTTTTATTATTTAAAGTACAAATATTAGGTACACTTCTGAAATAAAAATATGAAATATCCTTTATAAATTATAATTAATATGATATGAAGATTGATATTAATACTTATTATCTATATTTCGCTTCTTTAGTATTTACATCAGAAGACTGTTGCAGATTAAAACTTAAAATATATTTTATATACATTTATATTTTAATAAAGAAAATTTTATTTTGAAAATTGTGTATTTTATTTAACAATACCTTATTTCTACTATAATTTATTATCTTATTATTGTATTATATTATATTTAAATATTATTATTTATGATTAAAAGTTAAATGCTTTAATATGTTAATTCACCTATGAAATTTTTATATTTACAAAGATTCTTAGTTAATAGTTATATTTTTTACAAATATAACTTGAATTATACCCTACGCCTAAAATAATCTAATAATGAGTTAACCCTATTCATGCCACCAAAATTTGGGGCTTCTTCTTGATACTCTTCGTGTATGTTTTGGAAGTTGTCTTCTTCATTATATACATACTCCTCAGTTGGTTCATGGTCAATTAAACATGCAATATTATGAAACACGGCACAAGTCATCACAATCATACCACTTTTGTATGGTTGTGTTCGAAGATGGTTCAAACATGGGAATCTTTCTTTGAGTATTCCATAGCTACATTCTATTAATCGTCGTGTAGATTTATGTTTGCGATTGAACCGTTGTTCAGTTTCATCATTAGGGTTTTGATGACGGGGTGGAATAAGCCACTCTTTTAATGGATATGCGCTATCTCCTAAAAGCACTGCTCCGGGAAATGGTCTCCACCCACTCTCAAATGCAGCAAATACATTAGTATTTCTTAATACTCTGGCATCGTGTACACTTCCTGGCCAGTTAGCGTCTACTGCATAAAATTCATGGTTTGGACCACAAACCATTGTCACATTGATTGAATGGTTGCCATGTCTATCGATATATTGTTCTTCATTTAAATTTGGCGCATCAATATTGATCAATGTACCATCAATGCAGCCAGCTACACTAGGAAACCCACCTTTTTCAAGGAACGTCGTTGGTATTTTAACGGTGTTGTTGGGCCACTTGACAATATTTTGGAACATATGAGTAACAACCGCATTAACGACCCTCTGAATACACCTACTGACAGATGAAGTTGATATTCCATGAGTAGCTCCAATACCATGTTGTTGTGCACCATTGCCGAGCCAGTTCAATGTAGTCAATAGCTGATGTTCTGCTGTGATTGCCTTATTTCGAATACTCGTATGAGTTAGGATATGTTCAATCTTACTTAGAATAAACGCTACTTGATTTTTGTTAAGTCGAAAACATTGACGGTACTGACGGTCACATAAGTCAAAGTATACTCGGTCTCTATATACTCGTAGAGGTCGTTCGTCATCATAGCCATCATCATTTAAGAGCCACTCTAATCTTAACATAATAATTATAATCCTAAACTTTAATAACAGAATTTATATAATATGCACAGATGTACTTTATTATAACTGTTTCAACTAAATTGTTTTGTTAAAAAAAATCACTGAAAATTATTGTAGAGTAAAATTTCTGTTTGCATTTTTTATCAATATTTAATGAAAAGTCGAAAAGCTTTTCATCAAAAAATATAATGGTGGAATGAAAACATAGAAAACATAACGAAAAGTGGTAAACTTTTCAATCCTCACTTTTCACTTTGCATTTTTCATTTTCGATTTTTTGTGGAGCAAAAAAACAAATGAAAAGTGAAAAGTGAAAAGTGAAAAGTTGCAAAGTGTGTTGGTGGAACAGGACCCAGATGTTCAACCAATATCACGTAAATCCATTATCAATTATTTTGATTCAAATATCTCGTATCTCCGTTATTTCAAACACGGACAAATAAGAAATCAATGTGATTCATAAATTAATCATAATAACGAAAGACAACGGTGGTTTATTTGTTTTATTCTTTTAATTTAATTACCTGACTACAATTATTTATTTAGTTTTGTTTGTTCAAGACTGAATTATTATACTGAATAACTGAATAATGAATTATTATACTGTTATATTGTTATTATTTTATGTATCAACTATTATAATGATGTAGGAAAATCTCAATTATAATACTAAAGTTAACATGTATTTTACTATTAAAGATTTTATAAAATTATAATTAATTGTTATACAAATAATTATTAATTATGTTATGTTAAAAGTTGTTTTTGAAAGTAATAAAATATTTTAAATCATATTATTTTAAATTATTATAGTTTTGTATTTATGAACTAATACCACGTAAGTCACCAAAATTATATCAAAATTAACATTACAATACCTCGTAAGTCCTAAAATTAATCATAATAATTAATAATTAACAATTTTTTAATAGTATTGAATTTTAATAAATACGTTAAATATAATTTAATATAGTTGATGAAAACTGATTGAAAATTTGATTTTATAAATAAATTTTTGTGTTTCCTGAAAAATTGGCTTTTTGGAGTTACTTGGTATTGCTTTATCACCGACGATATATAGACATTATATCAATATAAATAAATAATACAACAATGAATGTTGATATATTATACATAACACATACGTATATCTCAAAAATAATTGTTAGTTAATATTATAATTAACAATAAATAAATTATAATTATTTATAAATTAATAATATTATAATATCTACAGTTGAGTTAAAGTTTCCTAACTATTCAATGAAATAAAATGTATAATTATCATGACTATATTATAGGGCTAGGATTTGAATGTAAATACATATTTCGTAAGTTTTGATAATTTTGGTGGTTTAGTAGTAGGTATTATACATTTATTTCATACTTTGATAATAGTATTCGTAAAAATTGTAAGTGTATAATGCATATAGAAAATAAGAATATGAGAGTATTATTTAAATATTAATAACTTGATTATAGTTTATCGTATTTGTTTCTGTTTGATAACTTTATATTATTATTAATCCTACATTACACTTTATATTCAACAATTATGAGACAAAATATATTTAGTATTTACAATTTTTCAATAGTGTCAGTACTTGGTTGTGAAAATATCTTTTTATATTTTTATATTTATATTTTTTAAATTAAATTGATTAGAAATTAAAAACAATTAATTGTATGTTATTCAAAAATTATTTAGAATATGATTTTAATTTTACACATTAAAATAAATAAAAATTTTTCTTATTAAATATATTTTAATTTACACTACATATTTTAGCCAGTTTAATTATATATAGGTATATATTTTTATAAATTGTTTTTGTATATTTATTACATATAAATCCCAGCCCTAATCATGACCATAATATATTATATTTATAATATAGTTTTTGCTATATAGTACTATACAATATAATATATTATATACCAAATGTAATATACTCATATAAATATAAATTATATATATATATATATATATATATATATATATATATATATATATATATATATATACTTTATAATGTATAATGAGTTGTATATTGTTGTATACATTAATCAACATCTCAGTTTTTATACCTAATACCCGAGCTAATAATTAAGTACCTATGTATTATAATATTATGTTAATAAAAGACATTTTTTTTTTAAATATTTAGGTACCAGTATCATAGATATTCTTTATTATTATGCATTCATGGACACATAGTAAATATACCTACTTGAACCAGTTAAACATGTACTAAGGTACATTTATATTTGTTAAGCATAATTTACTCAATTTGAAAAAAATTGATATTGTAAGACACGTGAACCACAAAGAATAAATGGATGTAGCCATGTAGGTTTCACACAAGCAATAATAATATTATATGATATAATATATGACCCAGTTTACAATATTTATTAAAACATTTATTGGGGATCACCTTTTTAATATTCTTAACAAAGTCTGTTAAAAATACTAAAGAAAGACCACGGAGAATCCATTAGGCATATAGGCATACTTGAATATACGGTAGATAGGTTAGGCTTAGAACAGTTAGAACACGGTTTCTACCGTGCTTGAATAGTACTTTTAATTGTAATTAAAACCTATCAAAAATATTAAAATAATAATATATTAGGTAGGTACTTACCATTTACCCAATATCCAAGCGAGAATGTGTTTGATACAGCGTATGTCTTGGTCAAATAATTTTAAATGTTTTCATGTTTCGTTATTCGTTATATTCGTCGTTGCTACCTGCACTCTGCAGCCGGCGATAACAATCATAATCATAATTTTAACCATATTATGGAAAAACCCGTACCGTGATTATCGTGATTCGTGATAAATATACTTTACACATCGACCGGCACGGACGCACGGTGTTATACGAACACCGCTGCATCTATTGTGCATCAAATTATTATTTCAATATTATTATTGTTATTAATTATCCGTTGACTGTGGTAACAAACACCAACGCACAATGCGAACACAGTATTTCTATTCACTGTCACACTTCTAGTTCACCGTGTTAAAATTGCACTGTAGTACCATATTAGCACTTACACATGCAATACAAATTATTTATAGAACATCTTCACACGTCATATGCACGGTAAATTTGTGCACTGTTGCATCCTCAAGACACTGCACACAGTTTGAACTCATGCACCATATAAGAACAGATTATTTTTTTAAATGTAATTATTATAACCCATAAACAAAATGTGTACCATATACGATATTTTGAACACGCTGGTACAGTGTTTGCACTGTGTTATGGGCACTGTACAAAATAACCGACACTGAACCAACAAAATGTTACTCGGGATAATACGACCAATATTCTTGGGTATCGTATAATCTGCCATTACATCCTTTAAAATATTAACTCTTTTTCTATACGTCTGCAGTGGCGTGGCGAAGTGAAATATTTTATCGGGCAATTCATTTTTGATTGACCTACCACCCACCCAGTGGCGTATCCAGGGGGGGCACGTGGGCCATGCCCCCCTCATTGGCCACATTTGCTATTTTTGACAATAATATATATATATATATATATTATTTGCTATTTTTCTAAATTTTAAACAGTATGTCCCCCCCCTAGAAAAAATTCTGTATATGCAACTGCAGATCTACCCTTTTACTCAGTACTTACCCGTTGGCCATTTCGGACATTCCCATGTGGCATGAACTAAATGCATAGCAAAAAGAAAAATGTGTCTATTTATTTAAAATACTGCAATTGAATTATTAATTACTATACAAATTTACACCTAGTAATTATATTAAGGCCATGTAACAATATCTGGAAAGTAACAAAATGCATATATTTATCATATACAACTCTTTTAACTGTACGCCTTTATTAGTTTTTAACTTAAATATAAGTATATAACAACATAATATTTAGAATAAAAAATATATACATGAATAATATTTGAATAAAATTGTTTTTTTTTTATTATTACTTATAAAAAATATTACTTAAAGATTAAAGCTGTTTTTAACACAGATGAAGTGTTTGCTAATGTATCGATTGCTTCTTCAATATTAATATTGTTAGAAAGATCTTTTTCACAAGATAGAAGCAGTAAACTTTCTAATCTATTTTGACCAATAGTTGAACGCAAACGGGTCTTAACATGTTTAACTTTTGAAAAGGAACGTTCACTTGAAACTGAAGTAGCTGGTATTGTGCACAATGGTGTGTAAGCCATATATAAGTTAGGAAATGATGAGGCCAACTTGAATGAATTCAAAAGTTCAAATATTTGAGAAGAAGATGCCATTTTTTTAAAATTATTATGTGATATGTCTTCGTCATCCATTTCGCTATTTATTGTGTCATTGGGATCATCTTCATCACTTGTGTTCTCACTAATCAAAATATTTTCATCATGTAATTTTTTGGACATATACCTGATTGTAATTTCTGAAAACTCATAGCAAAATTTCTATATTCTATTGCAATTGAATCTTTATCTATTTCAGGAATCCAGGTTTTAAGGGAGTCGAAGGTATCAATAGGCATAATATCTCCATTGCTTACTTTTAACAATCTCTCGTATGATAAAAATGCTAAATCTTTCAGAATTTCTCTAGCATCTTTGAACCGTATCGTTAAAGAAGCCTTAATTTGGTCAACACATAATAAATAAACATTTGTTCTAAAGTAATCCACTGCAATATTTGTAATTTCATCAGAAATATTCTCATCATCCATTCTCTTCTTTTTCCTTTGCCTAATTTCAGGAAATTCTACTTCATGAAGTTCATTTTTAACTGAAAACTCCTTAGATTCTTGTAAAATAGTATCAACTGATTCTTGAGTTCTCAATTCTGATAATCTTTGGTCAGCAATATCAACCATTGTTAATGCTTGAATATAATCATTTGACGGAGTTTGTAAATATGTCGATAATGGAGTAGTAATATCAAATATTTTGTTCATTAAAAACATAACAGTAACAAAACTAAAATAAGTAACATTCCTAAGTAAATTACTAGCTGTTGAACTACACAATCGATCGATTGATTCTGACAAATCTTCGAGCGTTGCAACAATAGCCTTGAACTTCTCAAAAATTACAAACAGTGACCGATGATGTGAAGTCCAGCGGGTGGTAGAAAAATTTTTCATTCTTAAAGGTCTCTTATCAGGGTAAAACTTGTTTTGATGCTCTAAAAGAAGGGCAGTACGCTTACGAGCTGTCATAAATTATTTTAAAGATTGGACAGTTCCAAAAAAATTCCGTGTTTCTCTACAACTATCACACGTATCAACAACGACTAAATTCAATACGTGAGAAAAACACCATACATAAATCGCTCTTGGATTATGTTGTTGTACCAAAGTGCGAACACCAGAATATTGCCCCTGCATAGATGCTGCACCGTCATATGCTTGAGCAATTAGATCTGATTTCCAATTTAATCCATACTTGGTACAAATATTACAAAATAAATTAAACATACCACGACCTGATGAATCATCAACTACTTCCAGAGCTACTAGTCTTTCTTTAATTTTACCACTTTCATCAATAAAACGTAAAATCATGGAGAACTGTTCTAAACAAGCAACATCAGTGGTTGTATCAATGATCACGGAAAACTTGCCTGCTTTTGCAACACTATTTAAAATATTTTTCCGTACAATTTCACCGAGGATATGAATTAAAGTATTTTGATTAATATTCGATAAGAAGGTTAATCGATTTTTTTTTGTAGAATTTTCTATTTTTGCCATATGGTGAGAGATTATAGGATGATGATTGGCTAATAACTTAATGAGTTGCAAAAAGTTTCCTCGATTCAATGAAGTAACACTCTCATCATGTCCTCGAAATGGAATATTTTGTCTTGCAAGATAAAGAATTGTTTCAATTATAACTTTTACTGTTTCTCTATTTTCAGCTCGATTATTCTTAATATACATGGAATGTCTTATAATAGAGTTCAAATGAATAATAGACGATTCGTGTTCATTAAGTCTAGTAGAAATATGTTGCCAATCATTTGTCCCTTCTCTAGACAGTGAATTTGTTTTTCCTTTAGTTGTTCCAAATAGTTTACAGACTCTGTCTACCGAAGGTGAATAGGAGACCCAAGTTCTTTTTACAGTTGACTTATCAGGTAATACTTTGTAATAGTAATTGTCACTAAATGATCGAACAATATTGTTTTGCTTCCTTCTAGGGAACAATTTACCGGGAAGATCTGAAGCTAAAGGTTGGCATGGTCCGATGGAAATCATATATGCCAAATATTCACTAGTTATTTGAGAATCGTTAACCAAAGCTGGATCATTTGGGTACTTTTCAAAATTAGCTGTAACTTCATTGAGCATGTCCATGTTAATTGACGAGCCATCAGAATCACCTACAGTAATTAAAATAATACTACATAAATTAATTTTAAAACAAAATACCTAATTAAACAAATTTGTTGAAAAATTTGAGTGGGAGCTAAACAAGTTAAATTAGTTTTTTTTAGAAAGAAGAAAATTCTTTTTATATTATTAAATAATTGTATAGATAAGACTATTATACAACTTTGCAATGACAATTTAAAACAATATTTTACATTTATAACATACACACTATAAGCTGATGTATCAGTTTACCTGAAACATTTAACTGATGTTTATTGAAATCCATCAATGCATCATCTTCAATGCTATCAACTACTCTTTCAGATATTTCTGAACCAATGTCATTCCCGCATTCAACTAGGTTAAATAAAAAGTTAATTTAAGGTTAGTAATTTTCTCTAATTATAAAATATGGACTTCAATACCTAGTTATATAAAAAAAAAAAAATGATTAATTGAAAATGTCTCTGGTTCATTACAACTAGACTTATACAGGGTGATTTTTTTTATCATTGAACACTCATTATTTCAAAAAGTATTGACTTTTTTTAAAATATTCCTTTTAAATGATTTTAAAACAATGAAGAAAAATATTTAAAAATATATATATATATATATATATATATATATATATATATATATATATATATATATATATATATATATATATATATATATATATATATTGCCTATAATTCAAAAATTACTTGTCCAAAATTTAATTTTTTTGCATTTATGTACTCAAAAAATTTTCTGCTTTGGGAAATTCCATAAAAAATTAATGTTGTCATTAAAAAAATCTAAAAAAACTTAATAAATTATGTTTGAAAAAAACTATACAATATAGAAAATGTTTGTTCTATATTGACTTAAAATTATGTAAGAGAAATATTTTGAAAAAATTCAATACTATTTTACTACCTACTTAATACTAATTTTTTATAGTTAAAATACCTTCTGCTCTAATTACCATTTGAGTCTGATCTGTCTGGATCATTTCTTGACTGGTACTGGCACATTGGTTTTGAATTGCTACAACACAAGAAATAACAAATCAATAAAGAAAAATACTTTCCTTTCCAATTCTCATACTTTATCGGATACCTAGTTGAATGTAGCACTATAAAATAGATGATGTGTCATTTTACCTGGAGAATTTAAATGATGTTGCTTATTGAAATCCAACAATGCATCACTTTCAATGCTATTAGAATCTTCTGGACCAATAACATTCCCAGATTCAACTAAGTTAAAAAAAAAAAATAGTTTAATACCCTTGCAATAAAATAATAAGCATTAAGTATTGTTATATGACAAAAAATAGATTAACTAAAAATATGTATGGTTATACTGATTTAAGCTTAAAATTATGTAGGTAAGACAAGTATTTTCCAAAAGACTGATAGTTGTTGAATTAATGCATTTTCTTCATTAAAAAAATCAAATAATTTAATGAAGATACTTTGAGTAATTTGTAGTTAAATAATAAGTCTAATATAGGTAGAATGTAGATCAATGGCACGGAATTTAACTATATTCGGCAGAAATTAAGAAATTACCCCCCCCCCACGCAAGCAATTAAAACGTTTCCATGGGGCGAGGGAGGGACAAAACATTAATCTATAAAACACAAATACTTACTAAATTATACAATTTATAAATAATGTTTTAATTGGGAAAACAACTAAATACTAATTAACTAGTCTAAAACCAAGTAGGTACCTACGGTACCTACATATAAATTATATTTTATAAATGAAAATCACATGATGTAGGAATAAATAAATGAATAAAAAATAAATATAATTAAATAAATAAAAAAAATAAGTCATAAAATAATAATATGAACTACTTACTTATATTTTATTACACCATTGATTATACCTAATATTTATTAAAAATTATATATTTAATACTTACCATTTGAACAAGAAGAGTCAAATGTTTCTACTTCCAATTGTGCCTTTTTTGGGACCGAAAAAAAAGAAGTTATAGACTGAGATGTCATTGCAGTTTTTCTTGCTTTACAATAATCAAGATGTTTTTTCCAATTGGTTATATGTAAATTTCCACGGTTTTTTCCACAAAAGCACATTTTTCTGATGTCCGACATTTAAAATTCGTAATAAATAACAAGTAAATCAATAATTAATTTATAAATAAAATATTAAAACACGAAGTAGGAATCATATAATATTATTCAAATGAATAAAGCGCGCAAAATGAATGGCAATTGAAACTTGAAAATAGATATGAGTTATTAATCGTAGGTATTCGATAATAATATGTACCGCATAGGTATAAACATTAAACAGTAAACACTATAAACTATAAAATAATATAATATTGTATACGATAACGATATTACGTTTAAATTGGAAAATATTATTATACAACAGTGCCTAGACAAAAGAAATATAACATATTGTTCATGGTTGGACGACAACGATTTTATTTATTTATAAGCTACTTCAGTGGTACACGTACTGACGTACATTACAGTTGTAACTTGTATTTTGTAAGTTGTAGGTAGATATAGTAGGTACCACGTAAATATCAACTAAATGCTTATACTTTAAATAGTCATGTTTGGTGTTGTTATTTACAATATCGTGGTACTGTTCTACTTCGATGTAGTACCTATAGTTATTAATTATTATTGAAGTTATTATTCTTATTCTTATATGATATTCAAATGTATTATGTAGTTAGTTTTGTACTTCAATATTTCTCACTAAATCCAGAACTCACAGACCCACCCACCCCTTAAAATTATCGGGAACCTGCCATTCAAAATCATGAATGTCAACACGCCACTGTACGTCTGTGTATTAATACAATCTCTGATTGAGAATTCTATTAAAGCAAAGAACGAATAATTTTTATTTAAATTAATCCATGTTGAATATGATGTACTGTCAATATTTCTTTCTTTTTCTTTCTTGGGATAATCGGCCGCTAGGACCATCCCGTCTCACAACCAATTCTCCAGCCATCTCTATCCATTGCCAGATTCTTCCAATTTGCTCCACCTCCTAAGTCTTTTACATCCTTCTTAACTACACCTTCCCACCTCAATTTTGGCCTTCCCAAGGGCCTTTTTCCTACTGGATTCTGTTCTAGCACCATCTTTAGTATAGAGTTCCGGCTTCGCATAGCATGTCCCGCCCATCGCAACCGTCTTTTCTTGATCGTCTCTGCTATGTTATTTTCATTAAACACATCTTGTAGTTCTCTATTTTTCCTTCTTCTCCACTCTCCCTTGATGTCGTCCTTTATTGAACCAAAGATCTTCCGTAATATTTTCCTTTCTAGAATTAAGAACTTATTTTCATCTGATTTCCTTAGTGCCCAGGTTTCCGATCCGTACAAAATCACTGGACGTATTAGGCTGGCGTACAAACGTCTCTTTATCTCTCTTGATAATGATCTAGAACCTAATAGATTCGCCAAACCATAATAAGTCCTATTTCCCGCTTGGATTCTCGCAGCTATTTCTTTGGTGACATCGTTTTTTTTCACTCACGATTGAGCCAAGATACTTGAAATAATTAACTCTCTTAAATCTAAAATGACCCACTTCTAAAACGAGATCCATCCAATTTTGTCTACTTATAATCATATATTCAGTTTTTTGCTCATTAATTTGAAGTCCTACTTTCTGGGCTGCGTCATTGAGTCTTTCACAGAGCTGTTTTACTCCAACTTGAGATTCGTCCATCAGTACAATATCATCGGCATATGCCAGTAAGGGAATAGCTGAGTTCTGGAGTTTTATTCCTTCGTGGGGTTTAATCTTCATCTCTCTTATTATTTTTTCCAAAACCAGGTTGAAGAGAATAGGTGAGATGGAATCACCTTGTCTAAGTCCGGATTGTACTGTAACCGGATCTGAATTCATATTTCCAATTTTTATTTTGACTACGGTTTCCATGATGCTGATTGAGACTAGATTGATCAACTTCTGGGGGAAATCGAACTCCTTCAAAATATTTATGAGACTTTCCCTATGAATACTGTCGTTTTTTTTTTTGAAGTCAACGAATAACGTATGTACCTCTTTATTGAATTCCCATGACTTTTGGTATAACTGTCTAATAATAAATATTTGGTCCGTCGTTGACTTCCCCTGCCTAAAACCCCCTTGATACTCACCAATTGTCTGTTCAGCTTTTTCCTTTATTCTTGTTAGAATACAATTTGAAAAAACTTTGTATGCTACATTCAATAAAGCAATTCCCCTATAATTATTTCGGTCTTGTTTGTCACCTTTTTTATGTATTGGGCAGATTAGGGACGTTTTCCAATCTTCTGGAAATTCTTCCGTTACCCACACTTTTTTAATTACTTGCCAGATCCACTGTGTTATATCTTCTCCTCCATTTTTTAGCAATTCAGCCTGGAGACCATCTTCGCCTGGAGCCTTATTGTTTTTCAGATTTTTTATTTGTAAGTCTATTTCTTCTAGGGTTGGCTCTAGGCATTCTTGGTCGTTTATATTTCTTAGATCAAACGTGAACAATTCGTTTGGTTCTTCGCAGTTCAGTAGCTCGTGAAAGTATTTTTCCCATTCCTTAGCTATATCTCCATCTGTAGTGCTCAAGGATCCACTACAATTTCTAATAAAACGTTCGTTTCTTTTGAAATCACCACTTAAATTCTTAATAGTCTTATACATATCACACGTTTTATTTGCTTTGAAATCTTGTTCTGCCCTTTCTATTAGGTTACGTACGAATTTTCTCTTCTCACATCTTAAAATGTTATTTGTTTCTTTTCGCCGTGTGATAAACCTCGTTTTCTTCGTCTCATTGTTCGTATCCTTTAACCATTCTTCGCGAGCAACTTTTCTCCTGTGTAGTGCTTCCTGACATACATTATTGAACCAAGCCTTTGATACATTTCTTTTTGTTCCTATTACTCCTATCGCTGCTGCATCTACAGTGCCTTTGACTTTATTCCATAATTCATTCACATCAGTGGTTTGATTTATCTGCTTTTCTTCAAAAATCTTCTTGATTGTGCTATTATAATCCCTGAGAGTCCTCTTGTCTTTCAACTTCTCTACGTCATACTTTCTCTTGGATATCGTATTACACTTATTTTGCTTTTTTAATTTAATTCGTATCCAAAAACCCACAAGTAAATGATCAGAATCCGCATCTGCCCCACGAAATGTTCGATTATTAGTAATTCCATTCTTAAATCTATCATTTATCAGAATGTGGTCTATCTGGTTCTTATACTTTCCATCAGGGGATACCCAAGTGTACTTATGAATGTCCTTGCGTGGGAGCATAGTGCTTTTTATACTTAGTCCTTTTCCTACTGCAAAACTGATCAGTTTCATACCGTTGTCATTCGAGGCTTTATGTAGGCTATGTGTCCCAATCACCGTTCTATACAGCGCTTCCTTACCGATTTTTGCATTAAAATCTCCTAGAACTATTTTTACATCACCGACTACTGTATCCATTACGTCTTTTAGTGTAGAATAAAACTCTCCCTTCTCTTCATCGTCTTTTTCTTCTGTTGGTGCATGGGCATTAATTAGGACTATTCGAAAATCTCTGGTCTTTAGTGTTAACGTGGAGATTCTTGGACTAATATCCTTAAAATCCTTCACTGTGTGAATTATTGATTCATGAATTGCGAAACCAGTCCCTAACCTATGTCCTTGTGCATTACTTCCGTTTATGATGGTTGTCTGAGATATTTTACTAGACCCTGCATCGTCCCACCTCACTTCTTGCAGGGCTATACACCTGATTTTATACTTCTCTGCTACTCTTACTAAATTCAATGCTGCTCCTTGCTTATATAAAGTCCGTACATTCCAAGTGCCACAAAATAATTCCGATTTCCATTTTCCAGTCGTTTTACCAAATAATCTATCCCGGGGCATGTTGTTTGAGTCCTGAACAAAGGTTGTTTTACTAGGCAGGGTTCTTAACTGTCTATATATTATGTACAAATAATATGAACTATGCTGTCAAATGTACACGTATTTGTAACACTATAAGGTTGTCCGTCGATAAGAATGTTTTTTAAATCAGCAAAATTTCCATTTCTTAGTATTCCTATACCTCTAAATTTAGTTTTGCTTGTGTCATTGTAGAACAGAACAGTTGGGTCCTTGTCTAAATATGTTCCCTTTTTCTTTTTCTTCCCATATCATAACCCAAACCTTTCCAATTTTCCACAACCGCTTGATAATCATCATTGGGAAATTCTGGTTCTTTGATATGAGAAATCTTCTTAGCAGGTGACTGGTCCTCTTCATTAATTTTCAAATTAGGTATTTGGTCGTGCATTAAACTATCTTCAACTTGATGTTCCTCTGTTTCTATTTTTGAATGCAGGCTGTCGTTTGATAGTGATTGGTGTTCAAATTTTCTTTTGCTTGCTACCATATTTGTTGATCCAATTATTGAGTTAACATGAATTTTTAGAAAATCATCAAGTCTTAATGGTAGCGTTTTATGTTTAAAAACTACTGTTTTTAGGTCTTTAAACAAACTTTCCGAAGTAGAAAAACTTTCTGTTGTACTACCATATTTAAAAATAGGAACCATTAATGAAGACCAACAAGGTATTAGCTTACAGAAATTAAATAACTTTTTTGCAAATGTTGGACAAAATTGAATGCTATCCCGATAACCGGAGTTATTTGATATAATATTAGAGCTTTCAATACAATTGTTATAAATACATTTAATTTCTTCAAAAATTGATGTATTTGGTAGGTTGTTAATCTGTAAATCAATATCATTTTATTTATTTAAATTTTCTATAATATTAATAGCTTCATCAAATTCGGTATCATGAGTTGCAATACGTTGTTTCAAGTATTTTTTTGAATTTTCACATGCTGTGGGTTCCTTATTGGAATTTAGTCCATCTGTTTCATGCAGTGCTACTGTAAAAATATGCTTCAATAAATTTTTAACATCTTCAAAGTCCATATAGAACATTAATTAATCATATGGAACGCATATAGAAGTTTTTTATTCTAGCTGTTGTTGTTTTAAACTCTGACACCAAGAACTGATTAAATGCATAATGTGATTAAAGTCATTTCTAAGAATGCAGGTAGGTATTTCAACGTCTTTCTTCATAATCAGATCCGAGCATACACTTCTGTATTTATTTAATGTTGAATATTGGGTAAATGTCTTAACTACTGCCATCATCAAAGCCAGAGATTGATCAGTACAACTATCTTTGGAGGAAACATACCGTTTTTACACCATTATGTTAGCCAATGACCAATACTATTGTGGTCATGCCGTTCAGAAAGCATTTTTGCAACTGAAAACTGACAATTATTTTCAAAATCATTAACGCCGATTTGGTATAAAAATATGTGTCTAGTTTCCCTCCCATTAATTAATGTAAGTTTTTTTTACCAACGCACCTGTAGCATCTATACAAATGGAAGGTATTTGTGTACGTTTACTATAATTTCTGTATGAATTGACTTCAGAAGATGACCAGTAATGTAAATAGAACCTGTCATAACCAATATCATGAAATATACTATTAAATGGTTACATACCCTTCATTATAGATACTGTTAAAATCGGATCGTTGTGTGCTTGATCTTCCTTGTGTTCTTTATATTTCATTACACGTAATGCATTCAATGTAGGTATGCTACTTGGCTCTTCATTAACATTTACACGCTTAACTGCTTAAGTGTGCACGAATCGCCACTCAATGTGAAGTAGATATTGTGATTTTTTTTATATATAAATTGTTACTATTTTACCAGCAAGTCAAATTATTAAAATATTTTTTGCTATATCAGATCATATTTTTATTATATCCCGTAGGTTTTAGGTGTTGCAGCTGGCCAGTCTGCGCTCCGTGTAAATTGTGAGTTTTATATTTATTATTTATACTATCATTTGTTTATAATATTGCTGCACAAAACAGTCAAATTCAATTTATTATTGTTATTTATATTGAACATTTTATGATTATTGAGCCAAGCGGCTATTTTGTATGATTAGTTAATTGTTTTATGTGTTGCTGTGAGTTATAATCTTCCTAGTGTATTATTTATCAATTATTATACAGCAACACTCATTACTACCAATTTTCTTGTTACCATTTATTTATAATAATAGTTACCTCTCTTCTTTAGCATTTAAGTACACACACACAAAATACACACATACACACCTCACCCACATTACGTAGTCGGGCAGTATTTGCGAGGCAATCCCAACCACTGCTGTCCGATCTATTAACAAATATACACACCTACACACAAGTGCGACCGATCGGTCGTTATCGACGCGGCGGTCGGCGTAACGTACTAACTAGTTGGTGACCGGGCTCACGTAATATTATTTTATGTTCCCGGCCCGCACATGGCTTCATAGAAAAACAAACTAATTGATTGATTTTGAAACAAGGAAACTGAAGAGCTCGTTAGCCCACCGTCAATTAATTTTAATTCTATAATATATATATTATACTATTAACAAGTAAAATTATTTTATTTTAGGATTTCAATTTTTTATTGCAAAAAGCATATCATTTTTCACCATAAACTAGTGTTTTATTCTCATACATAAGTCTGATATAAGACAGACTAAAAATTCTGTTAAAGAAAGGCAAATATACTATTAGTTAAACATTTTTAAACAAAAATTCGGATTTTATGATTGGGCATCTTATTATAGAACACTACCAAAAGTCCAACAATTATTTTACATTAATTTAAAAAAAATAATTTTTAAATCAATCATTACGAAACCAAAATTAATCATGCACTTACATTAGTTTTATTAATTATCAATTACTATTATGATTACATACATTCTAATTTTATTATTCATTAATAGGTACATATATTTATGTCATTAATATTAAAATAAACCATAATTGAAGGGTAACTTTTCAAAACGTGTTATTTCCAAAATTGTGGAAAATTGAGATATACATTGATTATTATTGCAAAGACCACGAGGAATTCATTTATGGCATTTATTTTTGTATACGACTGATATAAAACGTACAAAAGTAACATTTAAAAATCAGCTTTAATTCAAAACGTTTTATTTCCATTTTTAAATTTTTTTCATATTTTTCGTATTATTTCCAATTCAAGCCAAAACGTAATAAATCCCATGTTCATGATATGAAAAATATATTTTCTAATGCAAAACGTTATTATTCCATTAATTTGAGAAAAAAATGATATACCTATTTTTAGATCAAAACGTGTTAATTCCTTTATAATAGTATAGGTTGATAAATATTTGTTTTTACAAAACGTATCATTTCCATAGTGTCATTTTCTGTAATATTGAAATTAAATTTAAAAATACATCGATTAATAGATTAAACTATCAAAGAAACTATATAATTTGATAATCATATCTATTTTTCATAGAAAAAAACCGCAATAATATTGGTTAAGTTTCGATTAAGATAACAACGTTTTATCTTCAATAGTTCGATTGTATATTTTAATAGCGTCTGCTGGAATAAAAGCGCGAGTTCTGAGCTGTGAGCGCATGTGTTATAATAAATAATGACTTATTTCTTTTTAATATTATCATTCATTTTGTATAATTTTATATAATTTCATGAAATATGTTATGAATTATTACGTTTCAATTTTTAAATTATTTTCATTTATTTAAAAAAAAATGAACCGAGCTCGAAAAATGGTAAATGCTGTAGCTGTACAGCCAAGGGTACAGTCAGTACAGAAAGTAAGTACCTACTACATTTTATTACCTACATTATACTCTATGAATAGTATACTATTTAAAACATTAATATTCATAAACTATTAAATATTATATCTAATGTGATATTTTATTTTATAGAAGAGCGTTGTTAGAAAATTATTCAATGATACCCAAAAAAGACAGGTAATATTTTGTACTTTTTTTTTTTTAATACACTGATGGAGATCATATATTTTACTCATAAAATCAAACATTTTATATATTTAGTTTAAACCCAATAATATTTTGGAATATAGGTGATTCAAATTGTTTATTGTTTAATAAAGTGAAACTATCATATTATTTTAAATAATATTGTTTCTTTTCACATTATTTTTACTGTTAATAATGATAACTTATATAAAATCATACAATTAATTGTCTAGGACAAAGTTATAGCATGGCCAGATAGTTCATTACAGACATTAGACATTTTTGAAACTAATCAATCTCCTAAAAATGTAAGTTGAATACTCATGTGCATAACAGTTGCAGTTTTTAATGCTGTAATGTTATATTTTTTTCTACATATAACAGATTAAACTTAATTTAATAATAGGTATAAATATGACAATATAATATTTAGTTGGTGCTGTGCATTTTATAACTTTTTTTTAACATCTTCAAATTTACTATTAAATGTTTGATAAAAGAAATAATATCATTTAAAATTATTTTTACTGTTAATAATGACAATTTGTGTAAAATCATAAAATTTTATATTCTAGGACCAAGTTACAGCTTGGCTAAAAAATAGCTTTTTACATACATCAGGCCTATTTGAAGTTAATCGATCATCTGAAAATGTAAGTCATATGCATAATATAGTTTTTTTTTATATAGTTAGTATTATTATATTTCTTCTATGGACACAATATATTAAATTAAATTGAAATAATAACAGTATTTAGTTTATATTGTGAATTTTATAATTTTTTTGTTCATATTCAAAGGTATTAATGTTTAATGTTTGATAAAATAAATAATACCATTTAAAATTATTTTTCATTGATAATATTGACAATTTAATATTCTAGGACAAAGTTACAGCATGGCCAGATAATTCATTACTTACACCAGACATTTTTGAAGTGGACCAATCTTCTAAAACTGTAAGTATATACTTGTACCTATATGTATAATAAAATATGCAGAATGTTATTAAGTAGTATTAAATTATAATTTCTTAAAACAATTGAAAATAAATAATTTAATGTTATTTTTTCAACTTACATAATTCAAATTCAACTAAATTAATGAAAAATGATTATAAAAGTTACAAGTAGATATTTTTATTATGAATCATATAAAATTTTATAACTAAATTAAATCAACAGTAGTTTTTCCATACTGTTTTTATAACATACAATGTATCTTTTGTCATGAACCATTAGTTTATAACATGCATATTATAAGTTTATTTATTTAAGTTGTTTCAATAACATAACCATTATTGGTTTGATCAGTTCAATAGGTTCCATAAGAATAACATTTTATACTATTATGTTTGTACAATAAATTAATAGGTTATTTTGTTAATTTTTAGTTAATTTTATCCACATGATTTATCACTGATGTGATTGGAGCATACTTGTAAAAACTTAAATCATTTGTGGTTAGATCTTCGGATAGACCATCCATATTTACACTTTCTCCACCAAGTATTTTTGATATCTGTTTTAGTATTTGTAATCCGTTGTTTTTGTTTAAAACAGTTTCAAATTTCTTAAATACTTGTTGCCCATCATTACCCTGAGCCAATTTTAACTGTTCTTGAACTTATTGCAGAATATCTAAAGATTCAAATAAAAGCATATTTTTTTTTTTGTAATTTTAAAATTGAATCTGAAAGTACTTTGAAATTTGATTTTATGCACACCAGATTATTTTTGACACCATTTTTTACCAAATTTTTTTTTGCAATTTTTATACATAAGGCATCTTCTGAATCTAACATTTCCACAATTTCACAAATTTGTTGCAATAATAAATGCTAACATTTAGCCATGTGCCCCAGCGTGTGATGACTGGCTCTGGTGGTAAGGGGATATTTGGGGCATGTGTCTTAAATATCTGAACACGCGATGGCGCTTTTTTAAAATTTTTTTTAACATTTGAAATAATTTTATCGATGGTACCGAATTTTCCACGTACCTCTTCAGAGGTCCTATGCAGACCATGCGCCACGCATGTCACGTGAACCATTTTAGAATATAATGCATTAAGTGTCTTGCCACACTTCACCATATAAGGCGCCGCATCTGATAGAACTAATAGAACATCATCGTGTTTGATTCCGTCGGGCCACAAAATACTGAGTGATTTGTCAAAAAATTTGCATACCTACCGTGGTTTGTTTTTTCTAATACATCGGTATTTAATAAAAATATATCACCTGCTCTATCCTCTTCTAGAGTCCCTATTAACGCATTTTCAATTTGTTTTCCCTCAACGTCAGTCGTTTCATCGATCGATATCCAAATTTGTTTTTAAAAAAAACGTTGTCTAATGGTTTTCATCATTTCCTCGTAACAATCGTCAAGATAGAACTTTCTAAGTGTTGATTCAGTAGGGACATCTTTTTGAGTGTATAACTGTAAGAATTTACGAAACTCTGTATTTTGTAACTTGTTCAAAGTGGTATATTAGCTGATATCAATGCTCTGCATAAATCTATATTAAAATTTGATTTTTTCGACGTTAGATTTGTTAATAGTTGTTGGCTGTTTTGAGTTTTTTGATTTAATTGACGATCTATCGCGCGACGATGTTTTTCTGTTCTTATGTGTTGTGTAATACTGGATCGTCTTTCGGGATCAACATTAACTTCGCAATGTTTACAAAATAAAACAACATTATCTATGGAAAACACATCTTCACCAAACTCAGAAATTAAAGATTTAAGTCGTCGAGACAATTATTGTTTATCTTTAGGCATTATGAAGTCAATGAAGTCAGAAAATATATTAAATAAAAATGACACTGCGATTCTCGACGGGTGAAACACTAACTACTGACTAGTCACTAATGTACTAGTATTAAGTATACTAACTGTACAATGAAGTCACTCGCACGCCGATATACCTACGTAGTTATTACGTAACTTATTTATAAATTAGTGCTGCGGGGTCGAGAATATTCGAGTAATAATAATTGATAATGGGGTTTTTCCCCGACAACCGATTAACGAATATTCTCGAACACCAACAATATTATAAAATTTAGAATTTCAGTTGTCATAAATCTAATATTTTTTTGTTAAACTATAAAGTTAAAAAAAAAATGTTTCGTAAAATCAATGAAATATGCAAAAAAATGTTCTTAAACCTAAAATATGCAAATTCGCACAAAAAATAACGAAATATGCAAAATGATGCAACAAAAATTTTTGTATTTGAAACATACGTACTATGATTCGAATTTGTATCAAATCAGAATTTCAATATGCACTTTCTAGAAAAATATACAAATGCCTAAAGTTCCGAGCCTAATGACTCATTACCATCACATTTCAACACGTTTGCGGCACGGGTTAACCGATTCGATCCAAATTTTGAGGGAATTTTTTTTCATAATAAATTATTATTTGAGAAGGTAGCACTTTGAAAAAAAAAAACCTGACTTATAAGGGCCAGTCTAATATATATATATATATATATATCTTTCATGCGCGGTCAAAAGGAGTTAAGTCAAATTTTCACATTTTGAGATTTTCATTTATTTTATTTCTAATAAATTTGAATTATTTTAGGTAAAATAGGATTAAGTCAAACTCTTTTCCTCTTGTAGACATAACACTTGGTATTTAAGAGATCTTATTTTAATACGATTTATGGTATATTTGATTTAAGTCAACTTAAATAATTCTGTTTATCTAAATATAACTGATATAGGGTAAAGTGTAGAGTTATTGGCATTGGTATAGTTATAGTTAATGGCACCTTGATATGATATTATTCATAAATAATAATGTTATTGATAATTTGAAGAGTTTTTTTTTGTTAATTAGCCACACTTGTATAGTTAAGTAATCAACGTTTGATATCAAATTTATGTTATCAGTTATATGAATATTTTTCCCTCGAAAATTAATTCGTGCTAAAATCCAAAATCAGGTAAGAACTTTCAATATTATACTGTTTATTATATCTTTTTACATAGGCATTAATTGATTCAATAGTAATCTAAATAATTTGAACTTTAGATATTCTGATTCCTTAGAATATTTCAAATGAAATTACATACTTCAAATCAGGTTTAGATTAATATTTTTTTAATTTAGTAGGTATGCCAATAACTGTCTTACAATTATTCAGTTTTTTAGTTATTGGCACTACCTATTTATTTATTAATACCTACCTTATAAAATCAAACTATATAATATGTAGGTACCTACCTACTTAAACAGTTTTATATTACATTATTCTGTTCTATAATAGACAATAGTAAAGATTAATATTTTATTTATTTATTTAATTTTATTTTACAATACGGGACGAACCCATGAGTACATGAAGATAGTATAATAATAATTATAGTTTGCATTACGGAAAGGAGGCTCTAGAGTGAGAATGAGGGGTCAGTGTTAGCAATGCGCATAAGACGGATGATCGGTGATTTTAGATGGTAGTTTGAGGAAGAGAAGGGTAAATGAAATGGAACAGATGATCGTGTACGACGGGAGGGGACATTAAATGAGAGACGGGATAGTAATTCTGGACTGTCAATTTTAGAGGAAAGAAGATTAGTTAGAAATGATAAGTTAGCTGAATGACGACGATCAGCGAGGCTTTCTAAGGAAAATAGGCGTTGGATTGGTGTATAGTCTTGAGGTGGACAAAATATGTTTAATTTGTATGCAGCAAGACGGAGGAATTTTCTTTGAACCCGTTCAATCATGTTACGTGCAGAAGCAGTGGACGGGTCCCATAGGATGGTGCCATACTCAAGGATGGGACCGACTAAGGAATAGAAAAGGGTTTTTAGTGGTGTGAGCAAGTGAAAATCTGAAGAGACTCGGCTAATGAAACCTAGCAGTTTAAGAGCCTTCCAATAGATTATCTGAATGTGCATGTTAGGGCACAGGGTCCGTGTAAAAGTAAATCCTAAATCCTTTATATTATTATTACAAGTAGCTAACGGGGTATTGTTTACGGAGTAAGTATGCTTGGTTATTGTATTTGAACGACAAAAAGTCATTACTGAACATTTAGTAATATTAAGAGATAGTCCTAAAGATTCGCCCCTTGTCACTAATCGTTGAAGGTCGTTTTGAAGAAGGTGACAATCAGAGATTGATTTTATACGGAAAAAAATGTTCATATCATCCGCAAAGATAAGAAATTTGGCATGCAGGAGGACGGAGGAGGCTGAATTTACGAATATATCAAAGAGAAGAGGAGAAAGAACAGCACCTTTGTGGAACACCTGAGGAGGGGAAAAAGTGATCCGAAGAGTCGGAATCAACAGTTACCCATTGGATCCTATTTGTGATGTAAGAGTGGAGCCACGAAAGCAGAGGTTCACCGATGCCTATAGAGTCTAGTGTTAAAATAAGCTGATTATGATCAACACGATCAAAAGCCTTTGAGAAGTCTGTGTAGATTACATCTACTTGGCTGTTATCGCGAAAAGAATCATATATATAATATATGAATGAAGACTAAGGTTACAAGTAATAGTTGATGTGCCAGGACGGAAACCATGCTGCTCATCAATTAGAATATGGTTCAAGGAAGAGCGAATCGAATTAAGAACAAGCGTTTCAAGTAATTTAGATAGGTGAGGGAGAATAGTTATTGGACGATAGTTTGAAACATCAGTAGAATCGCCAGACTTAAGTATGGGTCTGATTGAGCCAAGTTTAAGAGCAGACGGAAAGATACCTGAGTCAAGAGAACGCCTAAACAATAGCCATAACGGTTCTGCTAGAACAGATCGAAGTTTGTACAAGAAGTCACCCTGGATACCATCTGAACCAACAGACTTTATATTGCGAAGGGAACCTAAGCATTGGTAGACATCAATTATCGAAAAATAGGCATTGGACGGGAGTGGAAAGTGGTAGGAAGGATGTAATGTTTGCAATGGACTCGGTGGAGGCTGGGTAAACACAGAAGAGAAATATGTAGCAAAAAGGTTAGCTGTATCAGAAACTGATGTACTCTGTAAACCATGGGTGTAACACTTGAAGGTATAGATTGAGACGAGCGGTTTTTTTTTATGAAACTCCACAAATATCGTGGGTTGGGTAATAGGGAGGACTCAGTACGAGAGACGAAATTACGGTGGCATTGCTTGGAGATGAATTTGAATTTGGCGCGAAGAAGTAAAAAATGCTTGTAATCTGATAATAGCTGGGTTGACTTAAATTTGCCATGAGCACGAGACTTAGCAAATACTAGTTCTTTGAGCTCCTGAGTGTACCATGGCGGAACGTTGGAAGGGCGAAAATCTTTTTGGAACAAAAGATAAAATTGAGTTAGGAAAGAGCATCAAGGAAAACAGGCATAGGATCATCAGGGGAGTAAGATAGAAAAGTATGTTTCCAATTGAAAGAGTTAAAGAATGTAGTGATCTGCATGTAATCAGCCTTGCTAAAAGTTATAAAATGATTTCAGGGGAGCGGATTGAGGAGCATGAATGGGGAGATTTATGGAGAGAGAGAGAGAGGTGGATGGTAAGTGTCGGCAGGCACGGCTGCGTCAAGAGCATGTTTAACAGTTATGGAGTGAAGGTTAGAGAATATGAGATCAAGAAGAGAGTGGTGGGAATTTAATATGTAATTATATTGGAAGAATCCGTGGATAGCAAGTCTTTCAGGAATGAAAGTAAATTCAGAGATTGTTTGGGTTTGGAAACACAGACCATGTTCATCGTTTGACCACGATAAAAATGGTAAATTATAATCACCAGCGAGGATAAAACTATGGTATGGGTATTTTTGAACAACAAAATCAATAGTATTTAGATGAGTAATATAAAGCTCAATGGGCGACGAAGGTATATAAACACTGCAGATTATAATATTTACAGAGTTGTGCGATAAGCGGACAAATAATTGCTCGACATTATTATTAGGTATAATAAGTGAGGAAGAAGCCATGTCTTTACGCACCGCTACTAACACACCACCATCGCGACTACAGGAGCTAGTTTGTGGAGATCTGTCGCATCTAAATATATTGTAATTGTTGAGACCAAGCTCAGAAGAGTAAAAACTACTAGTGAGCCAAGTTTCCGTAAGTGCAATAAAGATATAGTTAAAACATGAAGTATTACAATTGAAATTAACAAGTTTAGTACGAAGGCCGCGACAATTCTGGTAGTATCCATTGATGTTGGTAGTGGTGGGGGTGTTGGTGGTGTTTATACTTGAGGGCGATGATGAATTCGGATATCGTTTTTTGAACGGGTAATTATGCACGGTGAACTGTTTTTGAATATGATGGTGAGGTTATGTTCACCAGCGGCTGCACGACGATCTAACTCAAGGTGACAGGTACGAAGTTGTTGACGTTCTAGTAAAGTTTTGTCACGTCTAATGCTGGTGAGTGGTAGAAGAGACAGATTTTGACTTTTTGCTTGACGATAGGAGGTAAGAACAACAGAGGCAGCTTCGCTGGAGCGAAAGATAACTTTTAGAGGACGAGTAGATGTTGAGGTAGGTTTTCCAAGACGAACCGGTTTGAAATCGGTGTGTATGTCGGCAGAGAGTTTAGAAAAAATATCACGTATGAGTTATCACGTGTATAGTATATCACGTGAGTTTATCATCATTTATTTTGGTAGGGAGGTCGCTCGACGTGGGTTCTGGCAGACCATACATAATAATATTGAGCTTGCATCGATCTCGTTCGGTAAATTCTTGTAAGACATCAGAAATTTGGGTGGATGGGACAGTTGATGGATTTAATGTTTTTGACTTTAGTACGGAGCTCAGAGATTTCGAGTGAGAGAGAATCAAAACGCGACGTAAGTGCGTTGATACTCATTTTGAGATCAGTACCTAAGGAATTATGGCCAGCCAATAATATGTCTTGAGATGATTGGATACGTTTAATGGCTTTTAAGATGTCATCGTTCGAAGTGGATTGCTTAGAAGTATCGGAAGTTGCAGAACTCGAACGGGTAATGATTGGCGAAGACTTGGGCATAGTTAGAAGTAGACAAGTAGAATTGTTGTTTTTTAGTATTTGTTGAGTGGTGTTTGGTGTGCACTATGACACGCTGTATAAGAGAAATTTCGGCGTACACAGTGTATACGATGCATGCGATCGGGTCGTATCTCGAATCGGTGAGGTAATTACTTGGCGGCGCGATAACGCATTACGTGCGAACGTCTTGCAGATAATAGTATAAATCAGGGCTTTGCACCCGAACGTAACCCGAAACCCGAAACCCCGAATTAACACAAATAAATAGCATTACCCGAAACCCGTATATACAAAACCGATAAAAAAAATAAACACCCGAATTAACCCTAAACCCGAATTTCCATTCGGGTTTAACCGAAACCCGAATCATTAAAAATTAAGTGGCATATCAATTTGTATGTATTTATTGCAAATAATGCGATTAAGAAGACACGAAGATAACAGTATAAGTGTGTAACGCGGATAACTCAATTATCAATAATCGCTTATCAACTAATCATTGACGACAACGACAAGTTATTAATTATTATATAGATAAAACAATAATATGTTTTACCGATGTTTCTATAATCATTATTCAATTATTCATTGATTGTTCAAAAACACCAAACGATCAGACATGTGTTATTGTTATAAAAGAAAATATAATAAAATCTTTACACTTTAGCAGTTTAGTTTTTACCAGTTTATCTACATAAATTCATTAAGTAAGTGTATTTCATTTGTTGTTATGTTAGGCCTATCATCAATGTAACATAGGTACCAATACCAAATAATATCATACTTTATAGGAATGGCAAGAAAAAGAACTTCCCCTGTTCACAAATATTTTAAATTTAATATTTCTACTGGGAAGTCAGTATGTCAAATAGAGTCTTGTGGACATGAACTTGCAGGTGAGCATGCAAAAAATTTAGAGCGCCATATAGAAAGTTTGCATTATGAAATTTTTGAAAAAAATTTGTCTGTGAAATCAAGAGAAATGGAAAAGAAGAAGAAATGTAATGAACAGAAAACTATTAAGGTTTGTGTAATAAAAATATTGGAACTATTGACAAAATTATACAAATTTATCCATTTGCATTTAATTTTTTTAATTTTAAGTTTTAATTTTTTAACTTTTAACTGTAATAGGTAAGCTCGAACATTAATATATTAACAATTTAAATTTAATAATTTATAGGTAATTATCATAATTTAATAGATACATTTTAAACATTTTAAAAAGTATAACACTAAAATAACACAATAAAATGAATATGTTATACCGAGGGGTGAACACCTTGGGGGTAATCAGTGTACAGGGTGATGGTAATCATGGGTAATCATAGGTAATCTTTGTAGTGAATTGTGGATAATCATAGGGATAATCATTGAATTCAGTGATCTGGTGTACAAAATTTCTGTCAGATGTTTACCTCTCTTGTTATAACTACCTAAGTACATTTTTATTTTTTAACATTACCAATTGGATAAATATTGTAATAATTAAATACCTATAGAAATTAGAAGTTAATATTTATCAAATTTTTACTATAGCAAAAACCAATGACACAATCAAAACTACATTTTGAAAATAAGAATTTAAAATTTATTACCATTGAGCTTACAGCAAACCAACTTATGAATGCATGCACTGAACTAGTCACGGTCAATGGAAGACCGTTTGAACTTATAGAATAGAGGATAGTGGATTTCGTAAAATTTTAAATCCTTTATTAAAAGGTTTGGCTGATTTGGATAATGGCTGTAATGTTATTAATAAACGTAATGTAAGGTCAAATTTTATTGATAAATCAAATGAAGTTGTGACAAATATTAAAGATTTGGTTAAAAATAAATTATTATGCCTTAAAATGGACTGTGCGTCAAGAAAGGATAAGACCATATTAGGAATTAATGTTCAATATGCAGCTACTGATACAACAGTGACTACTTTACATACATAAGCTATGATAGAGTTAACCTAACTTTAAAGCATCTACATGTGTTAATTCGTTGCTCTGTGCATACTTTACAATTTTGTGTGGACGATGCACTTAAATCAACATCTGATCGAAGTTTTATTTCTAAAATGAGAGAGGTAATATAAGTTATTAATTAAATATTTAAAATAGGTATTTGTAGACTGTAACTATTAATTTTAAAATTGTATGAATAATGATAATGGTTGCTCATAGATAGTGAAAAAATTAAGAACACCAAACGAATTTCGAATGATAAAAATTCTACATCCACAAGCTAAAAAGGCAATCATTGATGTGGAGACTCGATGGGGTAGTTCTTGTGACATGTTAAATCGTCTCTTAGAGTGTAAAGATGTGTCCGATACATTTAAAGAATTGAATGTAACTGATAATCAATGGCAGAAAACAGAAATTTTAGTATGTTTCATCTTGTATTATTTAATTGTTTAATCTTATTTTTTAAATATTTTACCCGAGGTTTTTCCTATCTTGTTTCAAAAAGTTTCCATAACATTTTTAACACAATGGTAATTTAAGTATTTAACTATACATTTGATTATTTAAATATTGATAATTTTCACAGGTAAAAGCTTTATTACCTGCTAAGCATGCGACAGTTCAACTTCAAAAAGAAGACCTTACTATCGGAGATTTTTATGGAATTTGGCTTAAGTGTTACAGAGATACTAAGAAAGTAGGATCAGGCTTATCAAATAGTTTATCTACTTCAATGGAAAGAAGAGAAAAACTATTGTTGGATAATCCTATTTTTTTAGCTGGTAAGTTTCAAATTACTATTTTTTTCAAATACAAACTAAAAATAAAATATCCATATTGATATTATAATTATATGTTACATTTTTTTAAAGTTTTTTCTGCCATTGTACTTTGTAGTAAAAATAATAAATATAAATACTAATTGCATTTAAAAAAATAAAATTTGAACAGATATTTCATGTATACCTACATTATTTTATATAATTATTAATTTAAATTTAACATGCACATTTTTGTAATTTTGAAAATTTGAATTGTTTTAGGTATCTATTTGGACCCAAGATTTCAATGTCTCCTAGATAAAGACTCCAAGTGTAAAGCAATTAATATTTTAGTTAATGTGTGGAAGATGATTTTGTGGTTAGATAAAAGTTCAAGGCCAATTACAAATGATGAAATGATTGTATCTGAATTTCATTGTGAGGTTGACAATCATAATTTGCCAAATGTTGAAGATGATTTGGAAGATTTTATTAAAACTAAAACATGTGTTTCTATACAAGAAAAAAACGAAAGTGTTAAAGCAATACCAATCCGTTCGTTTGTTATTACAAAGCTACGATAATATTCAACGTTTACATAATATAGGGATACATAATACATATTATAGGGAATACAGTTTTAGTCGAAGAATTAATTGAAGAAGAAAGTTATAAGAATAGTGAATTATTAAATAAAACGCTAAGAGAAATAAATTTAGACGAGTTTATACAAAATCCCCATCAGAGACCCAACCGTTCCAGGTACACGTAGTCAAAAAGATATAGTTCACCGGATTTGGTAAATTGAGTCCTATATTACTATTTTTAGGTAAACTGAGTCCCCTGTAAAAAAATTAAAGCGGTGAATTGAGTCCCCTGTAAAAAAATGAAAGCGGTGAATTGAGTCCCTTGTGAAAAAATGAAAGTGGTGAATTGAGTCCCTTATAAAATAGGTAATATAAAATAAATATAGGTAATCAATGTCAACTTTTAAATGAATAATACATAATACATATAATAATTAATTTTGTCAATAATAATAATAATGGGTAATCAATGTTAATATAATAATAAATAATACTCTTGATATTAAATGGGTAAATATTTTAATGATACGAGCTTAATAAATTGAAGTCTACTAATTTCATTATTTTTGTACTTCGTCATTTGTTCTCTTAATATATTCTCCTTTTCTATGTTGTGTTTTGATTTTTTGCATAGCTCTTTACTTCTTATTTGAATATATGTATTAGATTGGATTTCTTTGAGTGCATCAATAAAAATATAAATATTTGGATGTGAAGTATAAAATAAACTATTCAGCTTTGCGTGAAATGATTCACAACTATTTGTTGTACGATTAGATATTGTCGAAAATTCAGCCCAAAGATTAGGCGGGAATGTAGAATCTGATGCAATGTATGTTTTTAAAATATAATCGGTGAATAATTTTATATTTTCATTTGCAGGAAGCTTTGGCATAATATCTTCAATGAAACAATCGTAAACATCGTTCGGTCTTAAAAATGGTAAACCAAAAAAAATTTTTAAAAAATTACTTTCTTCCGAATTTCGTTTTTTATAATTTGTACTTAAGCCAAGGCATTGTATTTTTTTCCACCAACTTTGTCCAAGGTGAAAACGACAACCTTTAATATTAATTGCTGGCCAAACTTGTTGCGCGGCATTATGTATAGATTTTTCAAAGTCAATAAAAATATATTTTGGTGAAAATGTTAAACCAACAATTGTACACTGGTCCATCGTATACTTAAAAGAATAAAAATAAGATTTGGTTTCCTTATTTGGCAATAAAAAAAAAACTAGTGGTACATACATTTCATTCACAAGTGCGTGAATTGTAAAGATTTGTAAAAAATATTTGGGACAACTTTTAAAAGTACCGTCAACGTATATCGTATTTGTATCACATAAAACCATTAAGTTGGACGTTGTTGAAAATCCGATAATATTATTAACGTGATCATTAACCATTAGAAAGGGTTCGTCCGTATTTGTTTTAATTATTATATTATTAATAACTTCATGCGTTTCAATTACAGTTTTTGGTAAATTAGGGTGGATAGTTGATCGAATATTTCGTATATTTCTTTTAATAAGAGTCGTATCTGACAAAGTTAATGTATTTACGTTTTCTCTTTGTAATTCGGAATGTAAAAGTTTGGATGGCTTACTTGAAATATCTTCGACAGCTTTTCGTTTGAGACTATTGCTAAGTTTTTGCCGGTTCAAAGTGTCTGGTTTATTGTGTTTGTGATCTTCAAAACTATCAATAACTGTGTTTGAATCATTGATTTTCATATAGCACTTACATGTACTTAAGGAGCAAGTCCACCGCTGAACTTCATTCTTTAACATTTTATGGAACCGAAATTTGTAACCATTAGAAATAAAAATTGTTTTATTACGTTCACTTTTCATTACGTCCATTATTAATGTTGATATAGATGTGCTTTATACTCGCAATAACTAATGGTGCACGACTGTCGACTGTATGTATAGGTAATTTTGAAAACTAGTCTACAGTAATCGCATCTAAAAACGATAAGATAAGTATTTTATTAATACGCGACATTGATGTGCTTATATGCTCGCAATAACTAATGGTGCACGCGCGATTATACGTATAGGTAATTTTGAAAACTAGTCTAATAATATACGAGAGACTCAATTCACCGCTTTCATTTTTTTACAGGGGACTCAATTCACCGCTTTAACTTTTATACAAGGGACTCGATTCACCGCTTTTGAAAAACAGTAATTTTATTTGGGACTCAATTTACCTACGCCCTAGTTCACACCTAACTTGTCCCCGCGAAAAGAGGAAAACTAACAAAAAAAATGTCACCGCCTTCAATAGTATTAACCATTAGCGAAGCATTAAATATTATACCGAAATATTGGGGCGATACCGAAGTATATCCTTTTATCAATATTTGCGAAAAAGTCTTGGAATCAGTCGACGCTGATCATGTTCCCCTCTTAACAAAAATGATTCAAGCATCAAAATTAATAAATAGAGCTTTTAATGTGGTCCGATATCGAGAAATTACATGCTGGGAGGAAATAAAGAAAATTTTATTAGATAGTTTCGAAGCTCCCTACGCTGCTAGTAACTTACAATTGGAATTAACTTTAATTAAAATGGGAAACGGAGAATCCGTCACAAATTATAACAATCGCGTAGAAGATATATTTCAAAAACTATGTAATGCCCTTACAGCAGGTGAAAACGCTGCCGATAGCGATGCCATTCGACGAAACGCATTTAAACAAGCATTAACAAGTTACATACGTGGGTTAAATAGTAATTTACAATTTAAAGTTGAAACAAAAAATCCACTAACATTAGAAATAGCTATGCAAGTAGCTATAGCCGCAGAAAAAGAAATATTAACAAATCAGGCTTTAAACGAGTTAAGTAATCTGTCGGTTAGGCCAAATGAAAGAATTAATAGGAATATAAATAGGAATAATTTTAATAATAATTATTACAACAGAGGAAATCGAACAAATTTTATGAACAATAATAACAATAATTTCGTACCAAATAATAGAAATAATTATCAGAATATACAGCCGCGTACTAACAATAATTTCGGAAATATGCAACATCGTTATAATGGTATTAATAATAATAATAATAATCCACCTCAGTGTTATAACTGCCAAAATATAGGACACATAGCTCGTGATTGTCGTTCGCGCCCACCGCGGAATAACTATAATAATTTTACAAGGCCACCTACAAATTATAATAATGAATCTTCACCGTTAACTTGCCCATTCTGTCAACGTATTGGTCATAACATTGAAACGTGTTATACGAAACGTAATCATGAATTAAGGAATACTAATGTGTCGGGAAACGATGGAGCACCGATCGTGAACGACGCTCTCCGACCGGTACACCATATAACGTCGCAATAATAAATGAACCCCGTGTATTTCATATAACATCGGGATTAACAAATAATCATATAACTTGTAACTCGCCCGCGTTTTTAAATAAACATGCAAAATTATTAATTGACACTGGTTCAGATTTAAATATTATTCGTATTAGTTGCTTACAACCCGATGTATTGGTAGATGAACGTGCAGCAGTTAAACTTCGCGGTATAAATGATGTAATTACACAAACAATAGGAAAAATAATCATACCAATACATATAAATGAAAAAGAAATACAAACTGAATTTCAATTGGTAGGCAAGGACTTCCCAATACCGCATGAAGGCATTCTTGGCAATACATTTCACTTTCAAAATAAAACAATAATAAATAATGGAGATGGAACTATTATAATTCCCGAATTAAATAATGAAATTTGCTTTACACTACAACCACGTACGGAAACCATGGTATCCATTCCGATAAAATTAATTAATAAAGAAAATAAAGATATATTAATTCTAAAACAGGAAATAAAAGAAAATGTATATTGTGGCAACATAGTTAATACAGTAAAAGATGATAAAATAAACGTATCCATATTAAACATATCTGAACAAATACAGGAGATTAGGCATTTAGATTTAAGAAATATAAAATATGAGGAAGAATATGAAAATCACATAAATATTCAAATTGATAAAAACGATACAAACAGAATAAAAGAAATAAAGAAATTAATTAATACCGAGCACATGAAAAAGGAGGAACAGGACGCTATAATGACATTATGTGTAGAATACGCCGACATATTTTATTTAGACACCGATAAATTAACTGCCACTAACGCCATTGAACATCACATTAGACTACCCAGTAACCAGGTTCCCATATTAAAACGAACATACCGACTTCCTCAAGTACAAACCGCAGAAATCGACCGACAAATAAATAAAATGCTAAAAGATGACGTAATAGAATCATCCCGATCGCCTTGGAACGCCCCATTATTATTAGTAAAAAGGAAATTAGATTCTTCAAATGTAATTAAATGGCGAATAGTAGTAGATTTGAGAGCACTAAATAACGTTACCATAAATGAACCCTACATTTTTTTCAGAATGTATGTACAACTTTTCCTTTTAAGTTTGGGTTACTGTCAACTACGTTTCAGCAGTCAACCCCTACCTCAAGAATCAGGAATCTATTTCGAGAATCAAGGACCATTAAAGGTCATAACTTCAAAATGGGACCTCACCGCATATATAGATCTTAACTTTTATAACATTAATGCACAGGAAACATTTTATAACATTAACTCACTCCATACTATTTGTGATAAGTTAATAACATATAATCAATCCATTGACAATTGTCTATTATTCGTTAAACATGCTGAAATATTAGGTAAGGAAATAGAAACGAAACGAACTTCGATATTTAATACTATAAGTCATACTAAAAAATTAAGAAGGAGTATATCAGTTAAAACTATTGGTAAGGCAGCGCAATTACTTTTCGGCATATGCGATTTTAACTGTATTCAGAATACTGCAAAAAATATAAAAGAAATAATAACATCGGGTACAAACGAAATAAAAATCCCAGAAAAACAAACAAAAGTAATACAATTACAACAGGACCATGAGGCAACGGTAATAAATAAAATAAATAAATTAAACGGAAAAAGTGTTTTATCCAATATCTACGAATTAAAAAATCTAAAAACCGAGGTTGAAGTATATAATACAATAAATATTTTATTTTCACAAATAGGCATATTACTTAACCAATTTGCATATGAAACGAATACAATATTCGAAATAGTACAAGCCGCGCGAGTTGGACAAATACACCCTACTTTATTAAATCAAGACCAACTATTATCACAATTCAAAGACATAAAATTATACCTACCCAGTGGGACAGATTTACCCTTAGAAATCGATTCAGTATATGCAAATGATATATTAAAACTTTCAGATATAGCAATATACTACACAACAGGAACTTTAGTTTTTAAAATTATGATACCATTGATATATCAACATGTATTAACATTATATCATTTGATACCCAAACCAGTGTGTAAATTAAATAACTGTGTCTATATAAAACCTAGTTTTAATTACGTAGCCATTAGTAAATCAAAGGAACTATATACAACATACGATAAATTCGATCATTTACAATGTAAATGTACGCAAAATTTCCTCCTTTGTCCCGAAATTCATCCCTTACATCCACGTAATACCAGACCGAATTGTGAAATATTACTATTTCAAGATCCAAAAGAAGTTCCGGATACTTGCGAAATAATGTACGTACAATTAGCAACTTCCATATTCCACAAATTAAAATACAAAAATAATTGGTTATATACTACTATAGGAGAAACTATCTTTGTAACATGTGATACAGATCACCAGTCCACTAGTTTATTGTTGGAAGGAGTAGGATTGCTATCATTAAATGAAACTTGCAAAGCTTATGCCACACGAGATATCTTAATACCAGGAGAAATAAAAAATGATGATGAGTATTCAGATTTTATCCCCATTTCAAAAATACCAGGACTAGACGAATTATTAATGCAACCAATTAAAAATAATATCATGAAAATTAAACATATAAAATATAATCAAATGGATGAATTAAATGAAATAGCTAAGACACGCACCCAATTACAGGAATATAAAATTATACAAGAGTTACAGGACAAACAAAATCATACACACCTACAAGATTATGTATTGTATGTAATCTGTTCAATAGTTATTTTTATTATTATAATTTTTATAATTTATCATTCAAATAAATATATTTCAAAACGAATTCTACGAACAAGTACAACAATAAGAAATCCAATTGAAAATTCTAACATTAGCACTAATATAACTGATACAGTCACCACTGCCAATAATGAACAAATACTAAATGAACCTAATGTATCGATCCCCTTAGAGACTTATCCATTAATGTATCAAAAACTACAATCCGAGTTCTGACCGAAAATTTTAAGCAATATTCTTGAGAGAGGACATAGGTGTATATATTATAAATAAATTTTTTTTTTTAAATTACTAATCATACTTCATTTATTTTAGCTCACAATTCAAATTTGTGATAGTTGATTTCGAATTTGCACCCTTACCGGAAAAGGAATGGTTAGTTATCGTGGGCGCCATGACAAATAGTCTTGACAAATTCAAACCTGTACGGTTAGAAGGGAAACCCAAAATCATTCGACCGGATGGGAAAATGACTGTGTTCCGTAACTGCAAATTTAATCGTGACAAGGTTAAACGACAAGCAAATATAGCATTTCGAAAGAAGAAGCCAGAGTTGCTATCACGTATTATGGGGCAGTTTCATGAGAGTTTGAAACCCCTCAGGGGGACAGCAACTTTGACAACCACCTTTATAACGCATTACTTGCACGTCGATCATAGATACCCTATATTAGTTTACTGGAATGGACTCACAGATGTAAAAATTATTGAAAGTATGAAAATACCTAGAATATTTAAACATTTTAATATAACCACATATTACGAGGATACTCATCAATGATGTTTAAAGTTACTAGATATGGGAGAAGATAAACGAGTAATATTCACCACCAATTTGGGGGACTATATAAAAGCTAGGCCTGGAAGGGAGTTGAATTTACTTGAGTGTCATTCTCTTGTATTTGACAAAACACATGATGGTGTCACTCAATGTCATGATCCAGTAACAGACGTTATTTTTACGCGATGTATATTTAATTATATTGTAGCTAAAATGAAACCTATTAAATTGTATAAAAATTGTAAGGACAATAAAAAAAGAAAAAGAGAGACAAATATTTTATATCTTAGATGAATAAGTTGTAAAAAAAAAAAAAGAGAAAAAAAAAATTTGCTCCAATTGGCTTATAAACATATAGATTTTAGGGAGGACGAGGGAAAAAAATATATATATATATAAATCTACTAACACACATATTATTGTGATAAGAAAAGAATATTATTGTAAATTAACACTAGAGTTAAGAAAATACTATCAATGTAAAACTATGAAGGATAAACACATAATTGTAAAAAAAAAACTTGTAAAAAAAAAAAGAGGGCAAATAACATTGTAAAAGATTCTGTTTTCTTCAAAAACATAATCTTTGTTTTAAGGGGGAGGTGTTGTGATCCACAACTCAAATATCTTTGTGATTATTAATTAAATACTTAATCCTAAAAAGCACGTATGTAAGAGTAGCCTTGTTGTAAAAATTAGTAAACTGTATGGCACTCGGCTTAGTAATTAACACGTCCGAGGTTGAGAAATTTAGAAACCGAATAGGTTTCCAAAAATTATATTAACAAGACACATCTTCGGACAAGGCCATGTTAAGATCCGGGAGCTCACACCAAAGGAGTGGTGTTGGCCAAGACAACGGAAGACCCGATATAAATACAGCCACGGGATGCCATAAGAGACAGTAAGGAGACGAAGTAGAGAAGAGACAGAAGCAGAAAGACACCACTGTTATGAACCCCTGATTATTTTATTATTATTATTATTATTTTATTATTGTAAACGATTATAGTATACGGATATTTTTCTTCGAATGCTGAAACAGCATTTCGGCCGGAGGGAGACGGGCGTCGAACATCGAAATGTTCGACGCTGGCAGTCTGTCTTGGGCACCAGAACCTCTCTACAGAGCATTATGTTATATTTTATATTTTATATTTTATATTATAAGTTTTAAGTATTTTAAATAAAGTAAGTTTTTGAAGATCGTTTAATTTCTCGTTTCCTTTTTACGTTGTCTTTCCTTTTGGAAAGAATCCGTAACATTTTTGGTGGCAGCGGTGGGATTCGTCCAGTACCAACTATCACGAGGAAGTATGACGTAGAAAATCTCCATTTAAAATACAACTTCAATTACGGGTTCAGATCATCCAGAAACTTCAAATCCTCCAGAGACTTCGAAATATCCAGAAACTTCAGAGCGTTCCGAAAATCCGGTAAATATTATTCATAATAATACTGGTCGCTATTTCACGGCAGTGGGCCGCCTAAATTCCGACACATGACGTCACCGGCCAACGCCCAGTTCGCCGCCGTCGTCCGGTAACAACCAGTACTCGTGAACGCGACACCATCCAGTGGTGAAAATCATAACTAGTGATCGATTACGACTAAACACCAGTTCACCACCCGACGACGAGAACCAGCACTATCCGTGCCGCCGTCGTGAAACAGCTCAGCCGCCGGCAGCGACCTTGACCGTGACTCGCCGCCGCGCCGCCGTCGACATCGCCGTAGCATACGAGCCGCCGCTGAATACGTATTATTATTATTATTATTATTATTATTGTTGTTACAGACACCAATACATACGTAAACACACCGCCGTACGCGTGCCGCGATTCGAAATCCAAACAACACCGGTCACTGACCCACCACACTATCACGTAATTAAAATAGAAGTATAGTGGCGCCGACTGTGTTGTTTATCAACCACATCTACGAAACCCAATATTTTATTGGTCTCCGTGCCAGCTGATCCGGAGCGTAGACCGTCACAGAAGTAACAGCAAGCCTTCGTGGGACCAACTACTAGACGGGCTATCACCATCCAACCATTCATTCTAGAACACGTCAGACCATTCCAAACCAGTTCAAATCAGTTCGGTACGAGGAGATGTGAGTAAGAAAAAAATAATAAGGAAATTAATTGATTATTACTATTTGCCTATTTTATTTCATTTTTATATAAATACCCAGATAATTTTAGTCATAAGGTATTATTGTAATTTTTTTTTATTACTATTATTTTTTTTATATATATATATATATATATATATATATATATATATATATATATATATATACATACCATCAAGTAATTCGTTACCAACCGTTAGTTAATGAGTGATACGGAAGAGAGTAGTAGTAGGTCTATAACCCCAGAACCTTCCGACACAAAAAAATTATCAGAACCCCCCCTTGTCACTCCCAGAGTTAGTTTACCACTTAGGTACGGGGATCCAAACGATTCTGACTCCGTACGTCCTGTAGACGATATTACCCCCGACGAAATAGTAGTGAGAACGGGAACGTCTTTCATAGAGACCACAGACTTAATCCAGAACGTCACCACTACTCTAGAGGAAGTAGATCGATTCGTAGGGACAACACAGAACATTCTAGATCAGACTATTCGTGAAATAAATATGAGTGGACCGGAGGAAACGCAAAATTTGATTGACGTGCAAATTCAATCACAAGATTTACCGGGAACGTCGCAACAAAATGTGATAAATGAAGAGACAAATCAGAGCCTTCCAATAGAAGACAGCCTGGGTTCGGAAGCCATTAGTCTGGAGGCAGCACTCAAACTACTCCCAAACTCTTTTAATGGGGAAAACCAAGAGGACATGGAAATTTTCCTCGAGAAATGTGAATTTGCATTATCATGTACCAATAAACGAGTCCAAACTCGTCTTTTGCAAGGAATTACGGTACGACTAACGGGAAAAGCTCGACAAGCAATAAAATTCCGAACCTTCGATTCATGGACAAGTTTACGAGACACCCTAAAAGCAGCGTTGGAACCGCAACGTACGACTACCCACCTATTTTTAGAACTATACTCCAGTAAACAAAAAAATGGAGAGGATGTACTTACTTATTCCTCCCGAATTGAAAAGTTACAGAGCATTATAATCGAACAAGAAACTAATGGAAAATCGCTAGAGGTAGCCAAAGCTTTAGAAGCTAGTTTTAAACAACAAACAGTTCAAGTCTTCATTGAAGGGCTTGGACCCTTGAAAGATTTCATTAAGGCAAGGAACCCCACAACTTTAGAAAAGGCCGTTCAAGCAGCAAGAGAAGAGGAAAGAGTCAGAAAATCCGCGGAAGAATCCAGAAGATTATATGGACACAATAGTTCTAATCGGACGAATTTAAACAAAGCGAACAACCAGTGTTTCTTCTGTAAACAAAAAGGACATTGGACACGAGATTGTCAATCAAAGAACTCCAATAACCCGAACAGAACATCAGGAAATTCTAATAATCAACAAATAAATTCGGAAAATCAGAGGAACAAAAATATTCGAATAATAAGCTGCAATTACTGTAAGAAGCCAGGACATACCAAGGATGTATGTCGTAAATTGAGATATGTTCAGGGGAACAGAAATAACTCTAAGACACAAGATTGGTCAGAAAATCGCCCTCAGAAATCGGGAAACCAAGAGCCGCAAACTTCCAACGGCGGGAGGTCGGCGGGCCAACTAAAAACAGCCGTAGTAACATTTCCGCAATCTTCTTAAATACCGTAAAGCAACAAAACCTCCGACAAGAAGAACAAGAAGAGACGAAATAATTATTAAAGAGCCAACAGAGCAGAATCTTTCGGGAATTACGGGTCATTCTTTATATTCGCTAGGGACAACTACCTTGAACCTACAGATAGGACATGAGGAACGTGCGACCGAATTTCACGTAGCACCTTCTTCTTTTCCGGTACCCTACGATGGAATTCTAGGAAAACCATTTCTATTAGGTCTGCAGACAATCGTTGATTATCAGAGAAAACAATTAATCCTTACAGATAACAAAATTCACGATAATTTAACAAAACATTCAGAATATGTAGGATCTCCAAGTTCAATGGAATACCAACAGAATGTTAACACTTCAGAAACTTCAGTAGCTGTGACTCCCCAGATTATAATTCAACCTCGAAGTGAGACGTTAATTGGCATCCCCACTCCGGACCATAAGGAAGATGAAACCTTTTTGGTACCAGCACAGACGTTGGATAAATCCATTTTATGTAGCAACACAATAAACCGAGTCCATAGACGACAGATATTAATAGCAGCAATAAACCCCAATGAATTTCCTGTCAGAATCACAGAGCAACAGATCAGAGCAATACAAATTGAAAAGTTTAACGAAACTGAAAAATACCCAAAGCAGAAAATACCAGAACATAAAGGAGATGGTAGTAGAATAGCCGTCTTAAGAGACACCATTAATACGGAACATTTGAACGTAGAGGAACGCGAGTCACTTATGTCAACCTGTGAGAAATATTCCGACATCTTCCACTTGGAAGGGTATAAATTGACTTGTACGGATGCCGTTTACCATGAAATAAATACTCGGACAAACGTGCAGCCAATCAACGAAAGGCCGTATCGACTACCCTTTCGTCATAAACAAGAAATAGACAAACAGGTTCAGCAACTTGAAGAAGACCAGATCATTGCACCCAGTCGTAGTCCCTGGAATGCACCACTACTAGTGGTACCGAAGAAAGCGGACAAAGACGGGATAATCCAGTATAGAGTGTGCGTAGATTTTAGGAAACTAAATCAAATATCGGTAGGTGACGCATACCCTTTGCCAAACATAACAGACATTTTGGACCAGTTAGGGAAATCCAAATACTACACGACCTTGGATCTGGCACAAGGGTATCACCAGGTCAAAATGAACCCAGAACATTGTGAAAAGACAGCCTTTTCCACGGATAAAGGACATTTTGAATTTCTACGCGTCCCTTTTGGATTGAAAGGCGCCCCGGCGACCTTTCAACGTCTCATGAATACCGTTTTAGCCGGATTAGCAGGACTAAAGGCATTCGTATATTTAGATGACATCATCATCTATGCACGCAGTATATCAGATCATTCAGAAAAACTTCATGCCGTATTCGATCGATTAAGAACATTTAATTTGAAACTACAACCATCGAAATGTACATTCATGCGCAAGGAGGTAAATTATCTTGGCCATGTAATAACCGATCAAGGGTTAAAACCCAATCCGCAGAAAATTCAATGTGTGGTGAATTTTCCAATTCCCACAAACGAAAAGGAGGTGAAGTCCTTTCTTGGACTTTCGGGTTACTATCAACGTTTCGTGCCAGGGTATGGGCGAATCGCGAAACCACTTACCACCTTACTAAAGAAGGATATTACATTTACAGACCTTTGCCAAGCATCGTTCGACGAACTGAAATCAATTTTGACCACAGAACCTCTACTCCAATATCCTGATTTCAGCAGACCATTCAATTTGACGTGTGACGCGAGCAACTACGCAATTGGTTGTGTCCTTTCGCAAGGACCAATCGGCTCAGACCCTCCCATAGCGTACGCGTCACGAACACTTAACCGTGCCGAACAAAATTATAACACCACGGAAAAAGAGCTCTGCGCCATAGTGTGGGGAGTGAACCAATTCCGCCCCTATTTGTTTGGTCAAAAATTTAATATAGTTACAGATCATAGAGCTTTAAGTTGGTTATTTAATATAAAAGATCCAGGATCCAGACTCACCCGCTGGAGACTGAAATTGGCTGAATATGAATATGAAATTCATTTCAAACCTGGAGTAAACAACACTAATGCTGACGCTTTGAGTAGAATACGAACAGTGACGACTAGAGCGCAAACCGAACGGAGTGTTGAAATGATACCTTTGGACGCAGAACATTCAAACCAACCAAGGAGTAATGAAGAAGACACGGATGAATTTCAAAGAATTCTCCGAACCGAGCATCAAACAACACCAAATGTGGTTGAATTAACAGGCAACATTTTTGACGTTCAGTCACAAACTTCTTTGGCACATTGTGTTTCGAGCGACTTCAAAATGTCTCGTGGAATAGCTTTAGAGATGAGGCAGAAATTTGGACAAGTTGCAAAATTACGCCAACAACAGAAAAATTTGAAAGAAATAGCATACCTCAGTCAAGATGAGAGAATGATATTTTATATCATTACGAAAGAACATTTTTGGCAGAAGCCAACATACGAAATAATTTATAAGAGTCTTCAGAACCTTAAAAACGCATGTACAGAACATAATATTACTAAACTCGCTTGTCCTCGTTTAGGCTGTGGTCTAGATGGACTAAAGTGGGAATTAGTGCGAAATTTGTTGCGTTTCACATTCCGAGATTCTCCTGTATACATTCAAGTGTATAACAAGGACGAGTTATCGGAAGAGAATAAAGACCAAATAATAAAAGAACTGCATGAAAACTCTCTCGGGGGACATCAAGGAGTCACCAGAACATTCAATCGTATCAATTCGCAATACTATTGGAAAGGCATGAGAAAACAAATAAAAGAATTTGTTCAAAAATGCCCAACGTGCCAGAGAAATAAAACAAATACCCGAACGTACAAGGAACCTATGGTCATCACAACTACGGCTAACAGATCATTTGAAAAAATATTCCTTGACATCGTAGGTCCTTTGCCAAAATCCTATAAGGGGAATATGTACATTCTCACGTTGCAAGATGATCTTACTAAATTTGCATGGGCGGTACCTATGGAGAACCACGAGGCAAATACGGTTGCCCATTATTTCGTTACCCAATTCGTGTGTCTCCACGGTATACCACAAAGTCTCGTAACAGACTGTGGAACTGAATTTTTGAGCAAAACATTTAAAGAAGTCTGTCGACTGTTGAAAATAAAACAGACATCTACCACACCGTACCACCCACAAAACAATGGTAGTTTGGAGAGAAGTCATAGAACATTAGGGGAATACTTGAGGAATTTTGTTGGCAAAGACCAAAATAACTGGGATACTAAGGTACCCTACGCTATGTTTTGCCACAATACGACAGTTCATTCCGCAACCCAGTTTCAGCCATATCAATTAGTCTACGGACATCCGTTAACGGTACCTACATCATTATTGAGCAATCCAGAACCTCAATATAACTACGATGATTACCACCACGAGATCAAGAAACAGATGCAAGAATCGCAAGCAATTGCTAAACAGTTCCTGTTAGAAGCAAAAACGAAATCTAAAGAACGTTATGACAAAACCTTACTACATCAGAACATTACTGTTGGAAGTAAAGTCTTATTACAAGATAAATCTTCAAAAAATAAATTAATGCCTAGATGGTTAGGACCATTCGAAGTTTTACAAGTGAATCCTTTAGCGAGAAACGTTGTTATTAATAAAAAAGGGAAAGGTCAGACCGTTCACCAAAACTTATTAAAAGAATTTCACGAATAATAATGTCCGAAAATTGTTTGTTCTAGCATCCGCCATGGTATCCGATAGAACATCCAAGACAATTATGTCGTATCAAAACATACTAATCACGTTAATGATAATTCAGAACATTACGGCAGACCATCCAAATTTCAACGTGACAACTTTCATGGATCATAAAGGATTATACTATGAATCGCACGGACAAATCAGAACCTCACATGTTAATTGGGATTTAGTAGCTTATGCTAACATTGATATTTTGACTTCAAAATACAATACCATAATGACCAAATATAATTCCATAGGAACAATTTGTAAACAGATGATATATAGCTTTGGAAACGCGGAGATTGAGAACACCTGCAATCAATTTGTACGGACCTTTTCGTCAGCTACTTTACCCTATCTATACGAAATACAAGCAGACAGGGACAAGGTAATGTTATCAATAGGACAAGACAAAGAAAATCGATTCCGTCGAGGTTTGGGCCAAACTTTCAAACGCCTGATCAACGTCTTGTATGGTGCGTGTTCGAAAATCGATGTCGAATTTATTTTTAAACAGATTCTTGAGTTGTCCAAAAACAAAATTGATAAAATTAACTTAATAAACGAAAAAACCAGAGTTATTCAAGTCGAAGTAAGCAATCGTAAAAATATCTCACAGAACATCAACGAAAATTAGATGAAAATCTGAGTTACTTACTGAAAACGACTAAAGAGAATATAGAGAATATCAATATGTTAAAGTTTAAAGAGATATTATTAGAACAAGCATTTCTGTTCGAAGTAATACTTAATCAATATGCATATGAAATACAAAACCTCGTTGCAATAGTAAACGCAGCGTTAAATGGTAAAATACATACTAGCGTAATTACACCCGGAAACTTAATAAAAGAATTAAAGGAAATTAAAATGAATCTACCAACAGAAAATACACTACCATTAGAAACCGCACCCGAATCTATATCAGACCTTCTCAGAATCTCCGAAATTACAATCTTTATCCAACAGGAATATTTAGTATTACCTTTTTTCAGGTATCAAATTCCAAGCAGAAGGGCACTTGGTCGAACCATAATACCTGGTATATACACAAATGTCCGAAATAAAGGTCATGCTCTTTTAAATGATACTAGTAATATAGCCATTACTACGGATATTTGGACATCAATTAATACAGACACTTTTATAACTATGACGGCACATTTTTTCCCTAAAGATCAAAGTAAATTAGAAACAGTTGTTTTATGTACAAAAAAGTTAAGTCATAGTCATACTGGAGTTCATTTGGCTGAGATAATGACTGATGAATAGTTAGGGAAAATTGAAAAAGTAGTAGCAATCGTGACTGATAGTGGGGCTAACATCAAGTCTGCTGTTAGATTAATGAATATTCAGCATATTCCGTGTACTGCCCACAAACTTAATCTTATAGTTCAGCAAGCTTTATTCCTCACTGAAGATGATTTAGTTGGAGAAGAATCAAACGAACTTCGCGATTCAGAGAAAATCAAATTAATTTTTTAAAAATGCCGTAATATTGTAGGTTTTTTTAAACGCAGTGAAGTGGGAAATAGAATCTTGGGGGAAAAACAAACACAAATGGTCTTCACACAAATCTTGGAACTCAAACAAGATGTTCGAACACGATGGAACAGCACTAATCATGCTCGAAAGGTTGGTGAAATTAAAAGAGCCCTCACAGTTGCCATGATATCAGTAAAAGAAGCTCCATCAAACCTTACATCTGAAGAATGGATCATTATTGAAGACATTATGCCGCTGCTACGACCATTTAATAGCTTGACAGTAGAGCTATCTGCAGAGCACTATCCTACCATATCAAAAGTTATTCTATTGTTACGAGGTAATAATAATTAATGTTTTACTTTGAAAGTTGGATTTCATTTATACCATTTATCATTAATTTATTCTTCCATATTTTTCTCGTGCAACCCTTTTGGACCCGAGGTGCAAAAAAACAGCTTTTGATATTGAACAAAGTGCTTCTGATGCTGAAAAAAACATTACTATGGAAGTTTCAAGTTTAACAAATAATACATTAAATGCTGGTAATTATTTAATTAATATTTTAATACTTAATAATAAATATAAATGACCATATTAAATCTATCATTTACATCATACTTAATTACATTTTAGAAAATGAAGTTCCAACAGAACAAGTTGAAGAGGACTCTGAAAATCTTTGGAACTTTTTGCAAAGTAGAGTTAACAATGTGCAGTGTCAAACAACATCGACCAGTAGTGCTATTAGTTTGATGAACCAATATTTAAATATGCCTTATCAAAATTTAAACTGCAATGTAGCTGAATGGTGGATTAATCATAAATCTGTACTGCATCCTCTAAGTGAAATTGCATTAAAATACCATGATTCCAGCGACATCTGTTCCTTCAGAGCGAATATTTTCTAAAACAGGACAAATAATGAGTGCTAGAAGAATAGACTATTGCCAGATAATTTAGACACTCTTATTTTTTTACATAAAAATATGTAGCTTTTAACTTTCTTAAACTTTTAAAAATATTCAAATAGCTTAAAAGTCTAAGTTATACTTTAATAAAAATATTTTATATTAATATATTTTTTTTATTATTATTTGCAGATTTTCAACTGGTTTGGACAAACTTCAGCCAACTTATCCAACTGGTTTGGACAAATTTCAGCCAACTTATCCAACTGGTTTAGACAAAATTCAGCCAATTTATCCAACTGGTTTGGTGTTTGTTGATACTTTAACTGAATGTTCTCTGGTGATATGCATAATAAAATTTAATTCAAAAAAACTTCATATTTTGTCAAACAACAAAATAGTATATGAAACATACTTTTTTTAAAAATTATTCTACTGTATTTTTCAGGAAAGTTATAAAGCCAAATGATTTACTACCTATCATTTCATTTTATTTTATCAAAAATTAAATTTTAAGAGTTTACATCAAGTTATTTATATTATAGTTGAATATTAGGAAAAATTTATCATAATTATTAATATAAATTACAAAACTGTTTATTTATGTACCAACCACCAAAAAAATATATTTGTTTTCAAAAATTATATTATTTGTATTATAAATTTATAACAATGATTATGCCTAGTTTTTAGAAAGGTATATCCAACTTAAATTAATAAATATTAAATTTGTATTAGGTATTTTAAAAAGATAATTGTCAGTTGATTGATTTTTGTTCTAGATTAGGTTTTATAACATAATTTGAAATTTCAAACAAAATTTGAACTATAGGTTTGGACCTTTGGAAATTATAGAAGATAAAAAAAAGTAAAATCAGCACAAACAAATTATAAAATATGAATGAAGAAAATGTAAAATGTTAACAAAAACAATTAAAAATATGTTATTTGACATTGCATATATTATTGAGTATATGAGTATTGACAATGATAATACCTTATGATAAAAAATACTCATTGACAAAAACAAAATTCTTGCAAATGTATTTAATATTTATTCAAATCCTAACCACAACCAATATCATTAAAATGTATGTACCTACTGGTGTCTGGTATATTTTAAATAATTAATTAACTATACATATTACCAAAATACTAAAAAACAAACAGTGTATCCTTAGGTAGTTTATCAATATTTATGGAAAATAGGAACTTGGATGTTTGTAAGATTCAATAATTTTACAAAATTAAAAAAAGAAATTGTTGTTTTAAATAAATTATTTTAAATTCAATTAAGTGATATAATACATTATACATAACGTCTAAAAATAAGAACTCTTAGAAATACAAATATAATTATTAGTTTTTATTAATTTTTAAGACATTAAATAAAAACACGTGTACGACATTCCGGGCCGGGATTAATTAATTAATTGATGAACATACTTTTAATACATAATGGTGTATTGGTGTGTGAGGCGTAGGGAAAGTGGCGCCCCCATCGCCCAGCATTAGATGCTGCAATAGCCACCCCCTGGCCTTATTTGGCTGAGGGGTCTGGTCCTCCAGGTTGGGGGTTTAGCGTAGGGCTGACAACCCTACCTAATAAAAACTCTTATGTTATGATATCACAAATATCGAAGCCTCGGACAAGAGATTATGGATTAAAGACTGGAAAATGGAAACGGAACACTGGATTAAAGATAGCAACCTGGAACTTAACAAGCCTGTTTAGAACTGGTGCATGCCAAAACTTAGCTGACGTGATGAACACATATAAAATAGACGTTGCAGCAATACAGGAAGTAGGATGGCTAGACGTTGGGCAAATTAATGTAGGCGAATACGTAATATACTACTCTGGATCACAGAGCTCTCACCATTTTGGAAGTGGCTTCGCGGTGCATAGAAAGTTAGTACCACACGTCATAGAGTTTAGACCAATCTCAGATAAACTGTCGCTACTTATGATTGACACGAAGCCAATAAACATATGTATAGTAAACGCACACGTTCCAACGGAAGTTAGTAATCAAAATAAAAAAGATGAGTTTTACGATGAATTGACGAAAATATACGAGGGAATAAGGAAAAACTCAATAAAAATAGTGGTGGGGGATATGAATGCAAAATGTGGTAGAGAATCACAATTTATCCCCACGATTGGAAGAGAAAGCCTACACGAACAGTGCAACGATAATGGGCTGAGGCTAGTGTCGTTTGCAACATCCGCTGGCATGACAATAAGCAGTACTACATTTCCTCACAAGGACATACACAAAGCAACGTGGAAATCACCAGATGATAAAACGAGAAACCAAATCGACCATGTTTTAATTGAACGCAGATTTAAGAGTAGTATAACAGATGTCAGAAGTTACAGGGGTGCTGACTGCGACACAGACCACTTCCTGGTCATTGCAAAATTTAAAACGAAATTGAAAAGCCCGGAAAAAATTAAAGCAGAGAAGAAATGTAGGATAAATATTGAAATGCTAAAAGACCCAGAAGTAAAAAGACAATATCAAATAGAAATGGACAAAATCATCGAGGAATTGACCGTCAAAAATGAAGAGCTAGACTGGGAAGCAATACGGAAGATGATCGTAAGAATAGCAGAACAGAATATAGGTGTATTGAGGCGGTCAAAAAATGTCTGGTACAACAATAAATGCCAAAAAGCTATTGAACAACGTAAAAAAGCAAGAGAGGATCATTTAAGATGGGGAACAAATGAAAGTAAGAGGATCTCCATATCCGAACGTAAAGTATGCAAGAAAATCTTACAACAAGAAAAAAGGAAATTCTTTAACAATATACTCCAAACTGCAGAAGAAGACCGAAGCCAAAACAAAATAAGAAATTTTTTCCATACAATAAAACAATATAAACAGTTCAACCCTATATGCAAAGCTATAAAGAGGCACGATGGACAAATAATTATGGATGCAGACGCTAGAGCGTCAAGGTGGAAAGAATATTTTGAAAACCTACTAAATGCAACAATACCAGACAACCCGACACCCTATATCACCTTGCAGGGTGTGGAACCCCTCACTGAGAACATTAGTCAGGAGGAAGTGAATGTAGCAGTTGCGGGTCTAAAAAATTGGAAGGCTCCAGGATCTGACAACATTCCGGCGGAGTTACTGAAATACGGAGGAAATAACCTCCAGAAAGTGTTATTTAGAGTATGCGATAAAATTTGGAAAGAAGAACAAATGCCAACAAGCTGGCATGAAGCAGTCATCATACCACTACATAAAAAAGGGGATAAAATGGAGTGTGACAACTACAGGGGCATATCCCTCCTGAATACAGCTTACAAAATATTCTCCAAAATCCTACTGAAACGTCTATTGCCATACGTAGACGAAAACATAGGCAGTTACCAATGCGGCTTTAGAAAAGGGAAATCGACAATAGATCAACTGTCAATCATAGGACAAATCATTGAAAAAAGGTATGAATACAGACAGAACGTATGGCAGTTGTTCATAGATTTTAAAAAGGCGTATGACAGCATACATAGACAAAGTTTATATAACATCATGCATGAATTTGGGTTTCCGAGAAAACTGATTAAACTAGTCAAACTCTGTATGGAGAACACACAGTACACAGTGAGAGTAGACAACACAATGTCCACTCCCTTTACTGTAGACACAGGCTTGAAACAAGGGGATGCTTTGTCCCCAATCCTATTCAACTTGGTGCTAGAAAAAGTTGTAAGAGAACTACAGTGCCTAAGAGACAGCCAAGTAACAAACAACGAAAATGGACTGCGTATACTCGGTTTCGCAGATGACCTGGATATTATAGGAAACTCGCTTACAGAGATAGCAAATGCATCAAGGGAACTGGAAAAAGCCGCGGAAAAAGTTGGTCTAACAATAAACACAAACAAGACAAAACTAATGGAATTAATAGATAGTGACATAGACCCCCAACAAAGGGAAGGACTAAGCTTTGAAAAAGTGGAAGAATTCAAATATCTAGGGGCAACTCTGAGCATAAAGAACGACTGGTCTAAAGAAATAAATATACGTATAAACAAAGCGGAAAAAACCTTCTACGCATTACTGAAATTTCTTAACTCAAAAACGCTCTCGAGAAGATCTAAAACGAGATTGTATGTGTCTATTATAAGACCCACACTGACTTACGGATGTGAAGCCTGGACTACAACGGCGACGACGGAAAGGAGGTTAAGAACTTTCGAAAACAGGATATGGCGAAAAATATGTGGCCCTGTGTTTGACATGAATGTGGGATGTTGGCGAAGAAGATTCAATAGAGAGCTACAAGATATTATGAATCTGGCTCCAGTTACTAGCTTCATCAAAGGTCAAAGGATCCAATGGCTAGGACATATCCTAAGAAGGGAAGAAAACGACCCTGTACGCGTTGCTTTCGAGTGGAAACCTAAGGGAAAACGACCGAGGGGACGTCCCAGGAAGAGGTGGATTGATGGAGTAGTGGAAGACCTGAAGGAAATGGGCATAGAAGACTGGCGTGTAATCGCTCAAGACAGAGAAAAGTGGCGGGATATTGTAGTGACGGCTAAAACTCTTAGAGAGTAAAATGGCCAAAAGAAGAAGAAGGTGTATTGGTGTGTAGTCGTCACTTCGTCAGTGGTGTAAGCGATGCTACTTATTATATAGTTAAGTATATGCACTGCACACCACTCCACTGAATCTTATACAACTAAAAACAGTAAAAACTAATCGAAATATAATATCCTTTACGTATACTTCCAAAATTATTATATTTTAATATATTAAGAATATATTTCAGTCACGATACATTATTTTACATAAATAATCAATATTAAATCTAATATATTAAAAAAATTCTTGTAGAGCGGGATATTACGGGGGGTACGCGAGTAGTATATATGTACCAATCCTGGACCACTTTTGATATTTATTGATATTTTTAACTTTAAAACTAATTTATTGATATTTTTCACTTAAAACTAATTTATTGATATTTTTCACTTAAAACTAATTAGTTGATATTTTTCACTTAAAACTAATTAGTTGATATTTTTCACTTAAAACTAATTTATTGATATTTTTCACTTAAAACAAATTAATTGATATTTTTCACTTAAAACTAATTAGTTGATATTTTTCACTTAAAACTAATTTATTGATATTTTTCACTTAAAACAAATTAGTTGGTATTTTTCACTTAAAACAAATTGTTGAACTTTTTCACTTAGTTTTTTTAAAAAATATTTATATTATGGTCTGTGGTCTTTTTCACTTAGTTTATTTTTCTCTAATTATTTGTATAATGGTCTGTGGTCTTTTTCACTTAGTTTTTTTAAAAAATATTTATATTATGGTCTGTGGTCTTTTTCACTTAGTTTATTTTTCTCTATTTTTTTGAGTTATTATTTTTGATTAAATTATTAATATGGTCAATGAAGTTTTCTCTAGATATTCCTGTTTTATAATGGCCCCAAGCTAAAGTATCTATTCCATTTTCTAATATAAATCTTTTATCATCATGAGCACTAAGTGCTGTTTTATTTTGTTCGATTGTACAAATGTCATGGTTTTTTGTTCTAAAAATATTTTGTTTAACACTTAGAGATTTTTGAGTTTTTAAACATTTTTTAAAATCATTATGACATATTTCTTTATCAACCACACATTTTTTTACTCCTTTAGCTTTTTTGACTTCTTTCCCTGTACTATGTTCTGTGAAGGAATATAATTTCGATCGTAGACCAATAAATTCAGCCATTATTTTACCATTAAGCTCATCTTTGAATTTCCCTATAACTTTCTTGTTAACTAATGGTATATTATAAATATTATCCAAAGGATAATCAGATGTATCATAATGGTCTATATCATTTTTCATATCTTGATAAAAATCATTCGTTTTCACTTCTATAATTAGAGAATCTGTATCACAATATAATAATCTTATTTTATCACCATATTTCTCCTTCAAAACATTATAATAAAAATCATACATTAATTTTTTAGAAATGTCTAATATAGTCATCCCAACATAAACTGGCTGAAACAATTTAGTCGAAGTTCTTTTCATATGTATTGCAGCTAAATTTTCTGTGAAAATCGTAGCTCTATCGAAATTTGGTTTCGCAACTAATTTTTCTAATTGCGAAGCATTTGTTACTAATCTAATATCAACATGATTTCTTACATTCATCATTGTCCTACCGAAAACACTGTTATTCATCAATTTATAGAAATCTTTTTCAAAATTATTTCTAGCTTTTGTTCTAAGATTTGTGTTTAAATCAATGTAAGGTTTTAACCAAGGAGATTGGTCAAACTCCAATATTTTATGAATTTTCTCTATTCTCAAACCATTACGAATATATTCTTGTAATGTTATGTAGTGGACGACATACTTTTTTTTATCATATAAATTTAGAGTAAGTTTAGGTAATGGAACACCGTCGAATTGATTTTCTGGAGCAAAAGGGAAATCTGAATGTTTATCATGAAGTTCTTGAGGATAAGTTAAATCAACCTCGAAAATATATCCTTTAGAGGAATCTACACTAAGATTTAATATATCTGTTATTTTTTCTGGATCAATCCATTTAAATCCTCCAGAAGGTAAGGATTGAGACATTGCCCATCCATAAAGATTGTTTGCGTCTAAATATTGCAAATAAACAGAATCTTTATTTTTATTAAATTTTTCCATCATGTATTTATTGTTTGCTTTGGAATATCTAACACTACATTGAGTCATCCCTCCTCTCAATCCTTTCTCAATGAATAAATGCATATCATAATCTGTTAATAATTCCAATTTTACACCTGTTTTTCTGAGCATACAATTCCATGCAAAACCTGGAGTTGTGTAACACCACAAAGGATCTAACTTATAAGTTTCTAAAGAAAGATGACGAAAATTTTCAATAATATCACTTAATAAGAAAACATCTATCTTATTATACAACATGGTAAATTCTCTGAGATTTTGTATATTAAATGCATTCCAAACTTCTTGAGCATTTTTATAATCATCGTCTGTTATATGTTTTTTTGTAAGAGAACTATAGAAAAGTTCTTTGGGAGGTAAACATGTTTCACTATACTTTTCGATGCAATCCATATACTCATAAGGATAAGATAATTTTTTAGTTATTAAATCTAGATGTTCTCTTGGAAAATGTTTTCCGAGTTCTTTAAACTGGTTTTTCTCTAGATTATTAGCTAATTCATCTAAACTGCAAGATAGAAATTTGAATGAATCTAAAAATCTTATCTCGATTTGATTTTTACAGACAATATTTGTTGTACTTTTTTTACAGAATTTATTCAAACATTTATTTTTCATACAAGCAGATGATTGGTAGTCCAAAATATTTGAAAAAGATACATATTTTTCCTCATTATCTGGAATCAAGTTTATTCTTTGATTATCGCCGTTGAATTCTTTTATAAATAAATGTGCGTCGTAACCTGAAAGGTTGTGGAATAAAACAGGAATAAATCTTGGAACTTGATGATTTAAATTACAATAAGAATGTGCAGCTCCTCTATAATTTCCAGTTAAATGATCATGGTCTCGAACTTTTCTCATATTATTTTTGAATTCAGTTTTTTTTTCCTTTTTTTTCATACTCTGTAACAATTGTGGAGGTATATCCTCCATTTTTCTCTCACAAATATGACATGTTTTTGCGTTTTTAAAATTTTTCCATTGTTTTTTAGTCAACTCTTTCATAGGAACTTTTACATCTAAATAATTTTCAGCAATATAAAGAGCTTTTTCTTTTATTTTTTGAACAAATACCTTAGGTGCATCCAATCCAAAGTATTCTTCACTTTTCTTAAAACTCCCATCTGAGTATTTTATATAAAATACGAAACTTATAGGAGTATGTTTTTGGTATGGGTTTATATACGAAGTATTATCACAAGGTTGACAATTCTGTATTTTTTCTAACATACACTCAAAGTCTGCGTAAATCGAAACAGGTACTTTTAAAGAATGATTATAATGAGAAAATTGAACAATATTATTGGAAGGTTCAGGTAAAATGACCTTGGTACATTTATTATGCATACAGTAAGTTTTATGTTCGTTTAATTTATCTTGTGTTTTATGACTGGTTAAACACATTTTACACAGAAAACGTTTATGTCCATCTTTGGAAATTTGATCATGTCCTACTAGTTTCCATAAATCTTTTATCCAACAATAATGCTCATTATTTTTCTCTTTAAGATACAACAAATCAATATGTTTCTCCTTCTCAATTTTAGTTATTTTAAGAGGAATAATTACTGGCTTGAACTCATCAATACAATACACATTTATTGAAATATTTAATCTATCAACTATTTTATGTATATCTGTTAATTTAACAGGGAATTCAATATCTTTGAATTCTTTATCAAACACATTTTCCCATTTTTTATATTTGGAAACCCTCTGCGGATGATGTTCAGCTGGATATAATGCAGAAAGTAAGGCCCAAAGAAAACATTTATTATCCTCATTTTTCACATTTATAACGGCATGTTTAAGTTGAATAAATTTTGGAAGTTCTATATACGAAGCACCTCTTAGAGGTATAAATTTATTGATACACAATTCCAAGGATACAATTTTTTGAAGACACCACTGTGATTGTTTAATTTGAAACTCTTGCATTTCATTCGTTAATTTAGTTTTCACTCCAAGATAATAATCACTTCGATCAGTTGTTTTCAATATTATTTTATTCTTTGTTTTAAAATGTGTGTCCTTATACTCCATGGTTTCTGTACCAGTAATTTTTCTCTGGTGTATACAATGCAAAATAAAATTTACTTTTAAACCATGTTGTTTATTTAATCCTTCTTGAATTTTACCTAAAACTATTCTTTCTACATGATTCATAAATTTTATAGTATCTTTGAACCCGAAATTATTATTAATTGTGAATGTTTTAACTCTGCTGTTAAAGGCAGTATCTTTTTCCAAGATAACAGATCGATTTTTTTTGGATTTATTAAAGAGTTTTTCACTGAACTTATAGAAAACTCTATGGTCTTTAGGTACTCTTTGTTTTTTAAGTTTCTTGGTTGTTGTTATTGTTTTCTTACGAATCCTTGTTGTAATTGTATTATTAGGATCATTATTTTTGTGTTTTTTTGTTTGGCAATGTTTTGACCAATTTTTATAAGCAATATTTGTGTCACAAACTACACAGTATTTAGGATGATATTTAGTATTCATATTCATATTCATATTCATATTCATATTCATATCTGTCATTTATTATACGATATATTTTTTTATTTTTCAATTTTTTTTTTTTTGTGCGGTGATTGTCGATTTATTGCATTTACATTTATTTCCTTTTAACTCAACTGAGTAATTATCGCTTGTATGACGTCATACAAAAGATAACGAAAGTAGGTCATCCTTCGAATTAAATACTCAGTTGTTTTTTAATAATAATTATATTAGATTAATTATTTTTTTATTATTTATTTACTTATCTACTATTTAAATATTAGTTTTTTAATAATATTTATATATTATAAATAATAGATGGTTTTAATAAAAATTAAAAATAATAGTATACATTTAGAACGTCCCTTGGTTAATTCTGGTAATTTTTTACTAGGACTTAAGGCTTTAACATTTACTGGTTTACATAATTTAATCAGAATTGAAACAGATTGTATAATTACAATTGGCGGTATAATAGTTACTGTGGAGCCAGGCAGATATACAATTGAACAGTTAAACAAAAAAATTAATCCTGTTGTGATAAGTCTTTCAGAGGAAAATATAGTTAAAATAACATGTAATACTTACTATCATTTAGATGAGAATTTCTGCAAATATTTGAATTTAGAGTATATAAAATTAGATTACTCAAAAATAAGTGAAACAGAAATCAGGTATATTCCTGTTATCAGATTAGACAGAGATTGTATTATTAAAACGAAAGAATATAAACTTCAAGACAAAATAGAATTTGTAATTTTAAACACAGAATTTGTGATAAAAAAAGGCATTTATTCTTTAAAACAATTTCAACATGAGCTAAATAAAAATGCCACTTATAATAAAACAATAATTAAATTAGATGAAAATAATATTATACATTTTACTTCAAACATCTCTTTTATATTCGAAGATTATTTAAAAGAGATTTTAGGAGTGGAAAATTACCAATATGAATTACGACACTCTAATGTAGAAATCACTCATATTGGTAATAAAACATCAAAATTTATAAACAATAAAATGTGGATATTAGAGGGAAATATTTATATGGATAACACTGAATACAATATAAAATCTGGTTATTATACAATAGAAGAATTAAATAAAATTATACCAACAAATATGAAAATATCTCTTTTAAATAATTATACCATATTAATTGAATCTGATAAATATTTCGAACTTGATGAAAATTTAAACAAATGTTTTGGAATAAATAAGAAAAATTTTTCTATAAGATCATATATAGGTTTATCACCTATATATGAAAACATAATTATTACACCTTTAGAAATTCATTGCAACATAATTGAAAAATCGTTCTCCTCTGTTAATAATATTCACCATGTAGAGGAAGAACTTTTATTCGTGTTTTTATTTGATTCTAATAAAATATTTGTAAGACCAGAGAAAATATTTTATGTTCCTGTAAGCTTAAAAACAATTAAAACTATAAACATCAGTATTTTCGATCAAAATGGAAACGAATTTATCCTACTCAAAGATCCAATTTTTTATCTCGATTTATTAGACCTCAACAGAAAAAATAGTTAACCAATCCTGAAAATCTTCTGCTTCATTTTGGTCTTTAAAACTAATGAATATAAACCTGGTTGCCAATATTCTAACCAACCCGGATGAAAAATCCGGATTAAGAATTTTTTCAAACAAATTTAAAAAATCAATATGCATCAATATGCATCAATATGCATCAATATGCATCAATAAGCATTAATATGCATCAATATGCATCAATATGCATCAATATGCATCAATAAGCATTAATATGCATATTGTATTTAAAAAAAAAAAAAAAATGTATAATAAATGGAAAACTATAAAACACTTTTAAATTCAAACACATACTTCATCTCATTAAAAAACTTGGAACTTGGAAAAAAATATAAAGTAACAAACTTTGAAATTGTTATAACAAAGTATGGGCAAAAATTATTAGTAATTTTAGATAATAATTTAAAAGTAATTTTACCAGACCACTTTTCTAAAAAATTTACAGTTAATGATATTGAAGAAATGAACTCGAATCCAGTGAAGTTCACTTTAATTTATAAAGGTTTAGAAAAATTGAGTAATGGTTACTCAAAACATTTAGTCATTTTTGAGTAAAATACCTTTGTTTATATATATTCTTTTAAATATTCCAAGAATATTTAAAAACTCTATAATAAATATGAAAAAATATATTTTCAAGCTTTATCCTTTTGAAACCGAAACTCTAAATAAAAACGATTCTTTACTTCCTGTTCCTATTCGATGTTTAATTGTTGGAGGTTCTGGTTCTGGTAAGACTACATTGTTAAGGAATATTATCACAGAGTATTGGGTTGATTATCAACATCTATATGTGTTCTCAAAAAATCTTGAACAACTAGTGTATAAATGTTTACAACAAATATTTGATATTAATTTTAATATTGATTCGCATTTCTCTGATCAAGATATAGTACCTGTCGACGAATGTCAAACAAATAGTCTAGTTGTTTTTGATGATTGGATTTTGGAAAAAGATCAATCATTAGTAAAGGAATATTTTGTCAGAGGCAGACATAAAAATATTTCCTGTATTTATTTAACTCAATGTTTTAGCTCGAGTGATTTAAAATTGATACGCAATAATTTAAATTTTTTGTTTATTTTTAAACAACAAAAACACTACGTAAGTAAAATTTGGGAAAGTTTTTATAGTTCAACTCTATCTAAAGAAAAATTTTTCAAATTTTGTGCACTTTGTTGGAAAAAAAAATATGGATACATTTCTCTGGATGTTATAGATAATCATATATATAATAAACTAGAGAAAAAACTATGTTAAAATTTACGTAAGACGTTTATGTTTAGGTTTACGTAAGATGTTTATGTTTAGGTTTACGTAAGACGTTTATGGTTAGGTTTACGTAAGATGTTTATGTTTAGGTTTACGTAAGATGTTTATGTTTAGGTTTACGTAAGACGTTTATGTTTAGGTTTACGTAAGATGTTTATGTTTAGGTTTACGTAAGATGTTTATGTTTAGGTTTACGTAAGATGTTTATGTTTAGGTTTACGTAAGACGTTTATGTTGTAATATAATTTAGATATATATTTTTTTAAATATATCTATTATAAATGAATGATAGTGATATTAAAAAAATTCAGAATAATCTTACAAAACAAATGAGAAAAGGAGGAGGTCTTCAAAATAGTGAGATGTTTAAACCAAATACTTTAAATAATGATAAGGACAAGGGAAAAATAGAGAAAACCAAACAAGTATTAAAAATTAGAGAAAAACTACAAAATAATTTTAAAAATGCAAATCAAAGAGAAATCAACAACGAAATAAGAAAAGAAAAAGCTTTCGAACCTGTAGTGAAAGTATTAAGAGACATAAAAAATGCTGTAAACAAAACAGATGTTGATTCACACACAGAATTGGTACCTGTAAAAACATCAACATTAATAGAACAACCAATCCACACAGAAAACAAACCGAAAATGATATCAAGTTTTCAAACACCAACAAGAGATGAAGAAAATCAAACAATAAAAACACCAGAAACAACACATTTAGGAAATATCGCCGCACAGAAACTCATAGATCTAAGAGATAAAGCTTTTGGAATTTGGATTTATGATAATAAAACTACTAATAAAAAAAGTCATGCAATTGGAAAATACGCAATAAGTTTTAACGGCAACGATATTATTTTAAACAAGAATCAATATAAAGGAACAGAAGTATTGTGGAACTTGTTAACAGAGTCAAATCTATGGGATGAAACAAATAATATTATATTACCGTATACAGATGAGGATTTAAAAACATATAAAAAAATATTATTAGAAACCGACTCGATATATCAAAAAAACGATAAAAAAACAGGAAAACCAAAATCATCCAGTTCTAATAAATATAATCTAATAATTAAAAATATTTGGAATGAAATGAAAAAACCATCTGAACATGTTGGAGAAGGTTTAAAATATTACACGGAAAATCCTGTAGAATATATGTATATAAATAATTTAAACCAAATAATAAATCGATTGTGTAAAATCGCCGAAGAAGAAAGAGCAGGAAATAATAATTTTCATAATGAAAAACTAGGTATGGTAACCTTTTTCAAAAATGAAATGGAAAAGTTGATTGATTCTCCAAAAAGTACAGAGTATTTAATCGAAATTATAAAATGTTTGCCAAAAAAACTAATTAAAGGGGAAGGTCTTGTCAATCATATTTTAAACAGTAAATTTATACCTGAAATGCATTGGCCTACTTATAACTACTTAGGTCCAGGTACAAAATTAAAGAAAAATAAAAAACCTGTTAATAAACTGGATGAAGCAGCAAAAGAACACGATATTTACTATGAAAAAAATAAAGATACTAAATCTAGACATAAAGCTGATTTGATTTTAGAACATAAGGCTTGGGAAAGATTTTCAGATCCAAATGTGTCTTTAGGTGAAAAATCTGCTGCATGGGTTACAACAAACATCATGAAAACAAAACGAAAATTAGGGATGGGATTAATTTAAAAAAAAAAAAAAAAAAAAGAAATTGTATAATAAATGAAACTTAAACTAAATGATTATCAAAATAAGAAAATTCATTTGGCTCATGAACAGAAAAAAAATGTTACAATCCTTTTAAAACCTTATCAAATAGGTGAGGGAAAACTATATAATTTAACCAATACACAAATAAATATGCTAAAAAAAGCCAAAAAAGAAAATAAAGAAGTCCGATTAGAATTGGAATTTAATCAAATAAAAGAAGGTGGATTTCTTCCTCTTTTATTTGGTGGAATTGCAGCAGCTGCTGCTGCAGCTCAAGGAGGATCTGCTATTTGGGACAGTTATTCAGAAACTAAACATAAAAAAGCAATGGAAAAAGAAACAATTCGACACAATCAGGAATTGGAAAAAATTATTAAAAATGTTAAAACATTACATATTGGCTCAGGATTGAAGAGAAAAAAAAAACAATCAAAAAGTAGATCTATCTGTTAATTTCCTTGTTAAAAAATATGGAGAAAAAGCATTGACTAATTTTGATATCTTAAAATTTACTGAAAAAAATAAATATTTTAGAGGGTGTTTCATGAGAAACGAACTTCCTTTAAAACCTTGGACAAATGAAAGTGGTATATTAAATTTAAATGATTCTAAAGAGAAAGGTTCACATTGGGTTGCATGGATAAAAGAAGGAAATTTAAAAATTTATTTCGACTCATATGGAGAATTTAATCCACCTACAGAACTTGTTAAATATTTAGGGAAAAAAAACCTACTAATATCAACGAATATATACCAAGATGATAATGATCCACCTATTTGTGGTCATTTGTGTTTGGAATTTATAAAAAATTATAATAATATGTATTGTTAATTTTAAAGAGAAAATCTTTAAAATTTTTATACTATTACAAACTAATGAATATAAACCTGGTTTAAGATTCTTTTTTTAACCCGGATTTTTTGCCTGGTTTAGAATTTTTGTTAAAAAAAAAAATATATGTATAATAAATGGAAAAAATTTTTGAAAAGTATGATGATAATATTATCCGGGCTGAATATAGAGATTTCAACCCAACTTCTGTGTTAAACCTTAATACTGAAAATAGGAAGACAATTTTCTCAATAGATGGAAGTGATTGTTTTCTAGACTTAAAATCCACAAAATTTAACATTTCCGGAAAAGTTGTACAATTAGACGATACTGAATATCCACTTAATAGCAATATAAAATTAGAGAATGGTTTTCCAAGCAAACTATTTTCCAACATCCAACTGAAAAAACATGGAACATTACTTGAGGAAATCGAAAACCCTGGTATAACAAGTAATATGAAAGGGATTGTTGGTTTTGCTTTAAATAATAACCATGGTCCTACAATAAACTCAGGATATCAATCCAGATTTAAAGGAGGAGGAAAATTTAATGTTTATGGCAATTTGTCTGATTTCGGTTTGGGTTTTTTTGAGGATATAACATATCCACTTTACAAAGGAGACATTCAATTAGAGTTTACTCGAAATCATGATCATGATGCATTATTCAAAGAAGAAAATTCTGATAAAAAAATGCCAACAGATGGAAAAATTATTATTGAGGATTTTAGGATTAGTTTTCGTGTAGTTAAATATGATAGTATGAGTAAAACCCTTTTAATAAATGAATTGGTTGAATTATCAGAAAAAAATAATTATTTCTTGGATTTTAAAACTATTAAATGTATTGAAGTAAGAAAATTGAGTGGAAAGAAGTGTACTCTTGATATTACAAACATGTATAGAAATTCTCATGATCCTTTATTTGGGATTGTAGGTTTACAAACAAACAGAAATACTCAACTAAAAGAATCAAGTAATTTTGATCACTGTAATGTTAGAAATATTTACTTTGAAATAAACGGAGAAAAATATCCAGAAGAGATGTTGAATATCGATTTCAAAAACGATAAATTTGGCAATATTTACGATATGCTTAGAGACTACAAAAAAGTTTTTTACAAAACATACCGAGAACTCCCTTTAATCTACACAGATCCAGAACAGTTTAAGAATTCTAAACCTTTATTCGTTATAAATCTGACTAGACAACCTGTGAGTATATCAGGTTCTAAACACACAGTCATTTTGAATATTGATTTTGATGGAGATGTATCAGATGGTACTGTTTGCTATATTTGTCTAGTTTCAAGTAACAAATTTGTATACGATATTATACAAAACTCAATTAGAGAAATTCGATAAAATTTAAGATTGTCTATTATAAAATGGATGGTATTTTAAAAGAAATTATACATTGTCTGAAATGTAAGAAAAAAAAAAAAATATCGATGCAAAAAAAGTTCAAACGAATAATGGTAGGTGGAGAATCTCAGCAAAATGTGTTGAATGTAACACAAATAAAAGTAAATTTATTCAACCTCTTAAAGATGAAGAAAAAATTAAAAACAACCAAAAAATAAAGGCAAAGGATAAACTTTCAATAGCTCAAGAACTTCACAAACCTGTAAGGAAACGATTTCCGAAAAGAAAAATATTTACCAAGGGTATTGATGATCTATGGGCTGCTGATCTAGTTATAATGAAAAACTATGAGAAAGAAAACGATAATATTATTCTTATATGTTAAATGTAATTGATACTTTTTCCAAATTTGCTTGGTCTTATCCACTTAAAAAGAAAGACGGGAAAAGTGTATCCAAAGCTTTTGAAAAAATATTAGAGGAAGCTAAAATACAAAACCATAACCCTCCAGTTTTACTCCATACCGATAAAGGACTAGAATTTGAAAATAAATTGTTTAAAGAAATGTTAAAAAAATATGAGATTAAAATGTATCATACTCTTAATGAAGAGAAATCATCAATAATCGAACGATTTAATAGAACACTCAATGGAAAGATGAGAATACATTTCGAAGTACAAAACAATAAAAAATGGATACATAATTTACAATCCTTGTTGTATGAATATAATTTTAAAGACATTCATAGAACTATTGGAATGAAACCTTGTGAAGTTAAAAAGAGTAATGAATGTGAGATTTTAAGAAAGGTATTCTCTGAGAATAAATCGAAACAGAAAATTAAATTTAAAATTGGAGACAGGGTTCGAATTACCAGATTTAAACAAAAATTTGCCAATAAATATGATCCTAATTGGACTCGTGAAATATTTATAATAAACGAAATTGTGTATACATCTCCTATAACTTATAAAATAAAAGATATTGATGGTGAAATTATTGAAGGGACTTTTTATACAGGGGAACTCCAGAAATCAAAATTTTAATTTTTATGTTGAATTTCAATATAAACATTTTATTATTTCAAAAACATTTTGAAATAATTATGTTAAATAATTAGAGAAAAATAAACTAAGTGAAAAAGACCACAGACCATAATATAAATATTTTTTAAAAAAACTAAGTGAAAAAGACCACAGACCATTATACAAATAATTAGAGAAAAATAAACTAAGTGAAAAAGACCACAGACCATAATATAAATATTTTTTAAAAAAACTAAGTGAAAAAGTTCAACAATTTGTTTTAAGTGAAAAATACCAACTAATTTGTTTTAAGTGAAAAATATCAATAAATTAGTTTTAAGTGAAAAATATCAACTAATTAGTTTTAAGTGAAAAATATCAATTAATTTGTTTTAAGTGAAAAATATCAATAAATTAGTTTTAAGTGAAAAATATCAACTAATTAGTTTTAAGTGAAAAATATCAACTAATTAGTTTTAAGTGAAAAATATCAATAAATTAGTTTTAAGTGAAAAATATCAATAAATTAGTTTTAAAGTTAAAAATATCAATAAATATCAAAAGTGGTCCAGGATTGGTACATATATACTACTTACGCGTTTTTTCCTTTTTATTCCCCTTTTCTTTTTACGCTTTTTTCATATTTTTCCCCCCTACTCTGGACCATTTTATGATCAATTCGGCTTTTTTCCCGATTTTTCTCCGTTCCCTTTTCCCGATTCGACCGGATGAAAATCTTTTTAGGTTAAAGAATAGTGGCTCCAATCGCGTTCGTCCAAATTCCCTCAGCCTTTTTTCTCCCCTCACCTATCTTATCTTTCCCTTATCTTTCCCGACCGCTCTCTCGATTTGGTTGCTCTTAGTGATAATAGTACGCGTCGTCGTATCACGAACCGTTTAACAGCTCGAGTTTTCGATTAAATTCCCAACTCGAGTAGGTGGCTAGGTAGGTTTAGGCGTTAGGTAGGAAATGATGGTAATCAGTGCTGTCGTATATAGTAGACAGTCATCAAAATATTACTTAGGTCAGTGAAGCATATGTGCTGAGACAGCGATTAAATTACGATATAACACCGCCGTACAGGCAGGCACCTCCCTGAAAGAAAAAAAAAGAAACCATTATAAATTATTATTGATTTATTTTTGTCGCTATTCAGAATCCGTCTCCTATATATATATATATATATATCCATTATGGTCAGTATTTTCTCCAATATTGTGACGATGGACGTCATAATCGATACGAACGTTGATTCACACGTATTGGCCACTCAATATCTACCCGGATGTCGGGCAGACCTATTACTAAATAAAAATACTATAATTAATCAAAAAAAAAAAGAAAGAAAGAAGAAAATTTATAATATAAGAAACTTAGAGATGCCGTTCGGAAGAACTGCACCACAATACTGACCCCATACACGGATAAAACAAAATCAAGCTAAAAAAAAAAAAAAAAAAAAAAAAAAAATAATAGCTTCATTTTCCAGAACGCCAACAACAATTTAGCCATAGTATGCATTTTTATAATAATAATATAAAAAAAAAAAAAACAACAACAAACGCACAAGCGTAGGATCAGACAAGAAATGTAAGCATAGTATGTGTAGCATAGTACAAAACACTAAAAACGAAAACTAGGCAAAACACCATAGTACTCTTATATTATACTAAACCACAACAAGAATAATTTTTTTAAATATCACCTTAAAACAAAAATTAATGTAACTATAAAATTTAAATTTGTTCAAAACAATGTATTATAAAACCCTCTTTTAGGAAAAAATAGGTATAATTAACCAATATGCAATTAAACACAAGGTTAGGTTAAAAATTACTTTTAAAGGAAAATAATAAAATTTCAAAAACATATAAAAAAAAAAAAAAAAATTGTAAATAAAAACAAAAAGAATAGAATGTATTTTCAGCATAATCAAAATTCACGAGTCAACAAACAAAAGCCGTAACAATCTTCTGAGACAAAGGGCGAGTATAATATTTTCAAAGTAGACAAAAAGCAGTAAACCAATAATTAAAAAAAAACATTATAAACCAATAATTATAAAAAAAAAAAACAATAAGCAAACACCTTTCATACGAAGACACGAAGAAGAAACTGCCGTCAAATCAAAAAAAAAAAGAAACAAAAACAAAAATAGATACAAAAATAAAATAATAATAAAAAAAAAAGAAAGAAATACAAATCAGATTCAAAAAAAAAAAAGAAAAACTAAAACAACCAAGATAATAACTACTTACCTTATGAAATACAAAGAGAAAAAGACTACCACGGAGTCGAAGAATAAAATACCATAGAAAAACAACAAACATTTACTGCTATTTGTCGAAATAAAAATATTATATTTCTAACTGTGAACAATCTCTAAGAAAACATTTTTCTACAAAAGAACCAATCAATACATTTTTATAACCTTATATGTATTCACATAAATTCTTGTATTTATGTTCTGAGTAAAAATTTCATACTCAATTTATATTCATAAAAAAAAAAAGTATAATAATCATTAATGTGTTTTGTAATTGCAAATTATATGTTTTTAATTATTACGAGATCCTCACATAATATTGCCATAGGTAGATTTTTTTCTTGTATTAAAATTTTGAGTTAATTTTATAAATTATAAACCAATCACGGCGGTTGAAATATCGATTTTTTAATTTAAATTGTTGTAATATTATTATGGTTTTCCATAAATACACATTTTCTGTGAACCAATCAATACATGTATACATATATTTTTTTTTAAAACACACATCAAATAACAAATTATTAGAATAGTATGATTAAATTAACATATAAGCATAATTTTATAGTCAACGACGCGAATAAGCTGAGACAGTAATATAGTGTTGAAGTAGGTTAGTATTTAATGTAGTAATAAGAAATTATGTGTAAAAAATCATTAAAAAATGAGGGCATTTTTTTTCAAAAAACTAGGAGGACTGTCGTATATAGTAGACAGTCATCAAAATATTACTTAGGTCAGTGAAGCATATGTGCTGAGACAGCGATTAAATTACGATATAACACCGCCGTACAGGCAGGCACGGAGGTCCCGTTGTCGCTGAGTGAATCGGCGAGGACGTATGTACTCTGGTTGCACGTGAGAAACGTCAATCATAGTACGGGCCATTTTAATCGAATTAGTTAATTATTTTACTTGTGTTTTAATATATAATAAAAGTGTTTCCGACCTGAAAACCCGAGTATTATTTCAAAGTCTTTCTTCGTTCTTACCCTTAATATTGGAACAGTGCTCAGACCCACACACCTTAATAGTCAATGAGGTTTTTAATAACCGAATAGTGCTCCGGTTGTGGTGTCCTAATAGTCATTCCAATTTAAGAAACGAACGGAGAACGACAAAAACGCACACCGTCGTACCTCAAAGGTTAACAGTGCTAATCAGAATTTATTCTAGAGACAGTCATTAACCTAGAGTGTACGGGGGTAAGGTAAACAGTTTGGTTTACCGCGTATCATCCGATACGGGTGATACCACAGTGCTCTACGGAAGTACACCGGTTTCGATACCGGGCGGCGGTTACTAAATTTCTGCTTTTTTTTTGCTTTTGTCTTTCGTTTATTGTCTCCCGTGCATCTTCACTGTAATTCTAGTAAAATTACTGTGGTTTGCTGTAGAATTTTCATTTTTGATCTAGCGTATATTAAAAGTAATATTTGTTTTTATCTCAAGTCATAATTGAACTAAAAAACCAGCATTTAACTCTTCATGAAAATTAAAATACACGTTTTTGCATATTTTGGAAAATAACATGCATAATATATTACAATTTTTTATTGCAAATCTTAGCCCAGGCGATGAGCTTTAATAAATGAATAAATAAATAATTCGTTGAATTTTATTGTATCGTTTAAAATCACTGATTTCAATTATTATTTTTTGTGTGTATCTTATAAAAATCAAATGCATATTTTGGTAAACAAATTTTTTATTAGCCTAAGTGATGAGTCATATTTAAAAGAACTTATTATTACCATCTACATAAAATATTACATTTTCAAATTTCAAACAGATAAATTCATAGAGTGATGAGCACAGATAAAAGATAAATAGAACGCGGGCTCGCTGGAGTAATAATGAAACAGTGACACTAGCGCTAAATAGTCCAACGGCTATCGTAAAAACTAAACAATCGTTATTAACTATCGATAGTATATCATATTATATCGATAATATAATTTTATCGATTTTATGGTTTTATCGATTTCATAATAATATTATAGACGACTTTAGTCTTTTGTTTTATTTTACACACGATACATTTAGATTCATAGATTCATCTTTGTTTGTACTTTTTCAATAACTAATAGAGACTGTAACGTAATACTGTTACAAGATCAATTAGAAAATACAATTTACTATTTATCAATAACTTCTCATAGTATTATAATAAACAATTTTAATTTATTTAATTGAATCACATTTTTTTAAAAGCATTATTACACATAAAATATTAACAATCTATAAATAATATAAAAATTAAAAGGACTTGTATAATTTATATATAATAAACAATAAATATACACTAATAAATGATAATTTACAAATACAATGTTTTAATATCAACCTTAATAATAATATACTCAAATTAATTGTATATTAATCATTTAAAATATCTAAGAATTCATAGAATACAAATATACAATTAATAAAACAAAATACAAATATACAATAATAAATGATAAGTAATAACCTACCTATATAATAAAATACTATGTTTTAATATTAACTACTTTCCACCGGATTTCATGGTTTTTATTTTTTGAGATCTTGATTTATAAGTTTTATTATATTTTAAAGCGGAAATTTTCATTGAGTTTTCAGTATATTTTGATTTTAGTTCACCTTTATTTAAAATGTAGTTTATTTCTTTTATAAATGAAAAAATGAGTAGCTTAATAGAAGTTTTTAAAAATATATTTTTTAAGACATGTTTTGGACACAATAATGACTCAATATTAATATACTGTCTTATTCTTAAGATTAAATTTGTTTTTAAATTAGGTTTTGAAATTAAGTCAGATACATGTAAATTAAAAAAATGGATAACTAAACTATATAGATTTGAAGCTTCTGAAGTAGGATAATTTAATTTACATTTTTCATATTCTAAAAGATTAATAAAATTATGTTCATTTAAAAATTTGTTAGAAGTTAATTTATACTGACATATCTTACAGTTGTTTAAAAGTGGTTTTATCTTTTTTATGATCCAACCTGTAACATATGATCTGATATTAATTTGTATGTTTGAATATACCGGTTGATGTATATTAAAATAGGATTCAATAATTTGTGTTTGATCTGTTTCTATATTTTCTTCAACATCCTCAAAATCATTTAATAATACCAATTCTCTTAAACTATCTAAAATTCCTTCAGAATTATCTGTTTCGCAATTCGCTCCAACAGAATGTTTTGTTGTTAAATTACTTATTATAAGTGATTTAAAAGATGATATAAATCCCCAACAAGTAGGATTTATATTTCTTAAACCATGACTCCTAATTGAACAAAAAAAATTTTCGATTGGGTCCTGGTTAAGATTTCTTAGAACTAAGAAGTCAAACCCATTTGATAATAATTTTTTTGATAGATACATTATACCTTCTAATGTTTCTATCCAACTTTTAATAGAAACAACTTTATTTTGTCTGCAGTCAAATTTCATACTTTTCAAAATTGTAAGTGCTTCTTTCCAAAAATCCCAATGACATGATGTTTTTGTCACTGCACTTCTTAACTCTTTTCCAATTGTTGGAAGAGCCATACTTCCATTTACGCTATCAAACAGTTTGTCCATAAAAAGACAAAATTTAGCAGTGTCTACAGCAGATGGATCAAGTTGTTTTACTGCTGAGTGTGCTATTACAAAAATTAATTAAATAAAAAACTATTTATTTTTACAGATATATTGAATTAATTAAAAAAATTAGCTTACCTGACCATGTAGCAAGAAGTTTCATTATGGAACCAACTCGCTGACTGAAAACTTGTGCTGCATGTAAAACTTTCATTTTTTTCATTTTATCAACATAAATATGAGCGTCTGTTAGCTTTGGGTTGATACGATCACCGATATTTGACTCTGTTTTGTCCAATTCATATAACTGAGTAAGATGTTCCCATTTTGCTACATGTTGTATTCCTCTATCAGAAAATATTAAATTTTTTGTTATTAAGTTGTTACGCATACACTTTAATAGATGCGGCGGATCAAATAGTGGTACAATTTCTTGGTTGCCTATTTCAAAACCAAAAGGTTTCTTATCTTTGCCGAGTCGTGAATACATTTCTTTTGTTTCCATTTTTAATTTATTAATAGCTGCTACATTAGTAGATGCTTGATCACATATTAGTGCAGCAACCATAAGTCCAGTTGATTGCACTGCTCGGATGACTTCTTTTATAGCAACTAGAAGATCTGGTGTTTTCATAGAGCTATTCGTAAACACAAAAGCAACTGGCTGTTTGAATTTCCTACGAATTCCTCTGACCATAAATGTCAACGCTTTATCAGCAAATAATGATTTTGTTTTATTATTACCAAGATCTTCAAAACCTATCACCCTATCTTGACGCGGCACATATTGTAGTCCTGCAGATAACGATATTTCATCAAAAATGACCGTACAATATTTATCTAGTGGATTTTTTATTTTGTTGACAGTTTTTTTTAGGTGTTGAAATATTTTTTTGTTTATTCCGGCTTCAAATGGGATTTTTTGTAATAAACTCATCAACGTACTCTTACATGGTAAAGCAAATACTTTTTGGAGTAACCTATAAGCTTTTCCACTTTGCTTAAATAATGAAAGAGCAAATATTTTGTCATCGAGTGTGAATCGTCTTCCCTGTGGCTTTTTTGATTGTGATTCAATGAATGTAGTAGTGACATTATTAAGTTTACTCAAACATTCTCTATGATCATTCATATACTTTTCAGCTACTTGCAAACGTGTTTTGAATGCACTATATCGATAATTAAGTAAAGAGTTTTTCTTCTTAGCTTCTTTAAGGGCATCATAAATACGTCCCTTCCTGGGAGTCAAATCCACCCTACGTCGTACATTTATATGTTTCAATATGCCTAAAGTAGATGGCTTTTTCCGAGGCTTTTTCTTTCCTGTTAAGAAATTTAATTTTACTTAATTAGATAAATGTTTTCAAAGGAAAAACAAATGTGTTCTATAGTTATCTTTACCTGTGACTTCAGACATAGGTGTAGAATGCTGAATCATACTTTCAGACTTGTCTAAACACATTACACCGTCAATTTCATCTAAAACACAAGAACATTTGAGTTATGTATACTAAAAAACTAATATTATGTTAGGTACCTATAGGCAATTAAAAACACAATAACATTTTTTCTCACATACAATTAAGTTCTAATTATTTGAGCTAAGATAATATGTTCATCACAATATAAATGTAAATAAAAATATAATATACGAACCTAATATATTTGTAGACACTGAAACTAAGATATTTCTCGAAACTGTTTTACTTGTAGATGGTAGCATTGTGTTGAGCACTATAAAAACAATAAATTAATATACATTGTTCAACTAATCAAATTTTATTCAGAAATAGAAATTTTATAATTATCTTTACTTGTGACTTCAGATGTAGATGTAGATGTAGAATACTGAATTGTGCTTTCAGTCTTGTCTAAACACATGACATCATCAATTCCATCTATAACACAAAAACAATTAAGTTATAATAAATAATTAATATGTTACATAGGTATTAAAAACACAATTACATTTTATATTCACAACAATTTAAATCTATAAAAAAAATATAATGTACAAATGTGAAATTAATATACCTGTCAACATTGATGGAATTTTTTCTTCATAATTTCATTGGTAAATAATTATCAGAAAGCTCAATTAATGTTAGCAACAGTTACCTTAGACCCTTAGACACACAGATAACATATAAATAACATGAAATGTATTAAACAATTTTAAATTAAACACAAGAAGCAAATTGTACACAAATAATAGATTCAACTGTTAACAAACCATAACTTTAACATTTAATACCTATACAAAAAATACAATTTTAAATTAAAACACAAAAAGCAAATTTTACACAAATAATAGATTCAACTATTAACAAACCATAACTTTAACATTTAATACCTATACAAAAAATACAATTTTAAATTAAAACACAAAAAGCAAATTTTACACAAATAATAGATTCAACTAATAATTAATAATAATTCAAATAATATATTGACATTCAATACACATGTTCTCAAATCAAAATTTGACTATCAAATAGGTACAATACATAGAACACATAAAAATAATTGTAATTGATTTAAGAAAAGTATATTCACCACTGTTGTATTATACACCATACACATAAAACATGCTCACAAATCACAAATTATGTTTTATTGTATAAATACAAACCAGCTGGTAAGCATAATGTTGGAACAGCATTTCGGTTTAGTTTTTTAGTTCCAGGACTTGTACAACTTTCGTCAAAATGCTTTGAACATATCACAAATGATCTACGCACTTGTTGTACACTTAGTGATTTTAATTTTGAATTTCCTGTACTCTGAACCCATTTTGAAAACAAAAGTTCATTGTTGTATGGAAATAAATGACGTATTGTAGATTTGTCTTTATATGTTGTATCACAACCAACAACAACACAATTTTTTGATGGCATCTGGAATGATTGAAATACATCATAAAGAAGTAATATAATTATTAATTACCATTTAAATTAAAGTAGGTAGGTACTCACTTCAATAACTATTGGAGTTGACACTTAAATACTTAATATTATTATATAAAGACTAAAGAGTAAAGACCGATATAGAAGTATAGTAGAAACTATTAACAGTAATAACTAGTAATCGATTATCGTTTTCAACGTTTTGTTATAAAATAATTAAATTAATAATTTTTAATTTTACACAATACACATTACACAATTTACCTAGTAAAATAAACTATAAATGTCCAATGTGGTTTTTTGCATTACCAACTTATGGTAACTTGTGTACGTATAATTACAGTTGGCATTCTGATTTCGTAATATTTTTATCGGGCTAATGCAGCTAGTTGCTATAAAGTTGTACCCCCATGGTGATGAGTGTCTGCTAGACAGCGAAAGCCATTTGCCGCCATAGGCGGCATCTCACACGAATCCGATACTGTATTATCAATATAAAATTGATAACAATCTCAGTCTGCCACCACCAGTATCTCATAAACCAAGTGATTTTCTTAAATTATTATACACAATTTTTTTTTTAAGTCTCTCCATAGTCACTTGGTTTTTTTTAACGATTCTCTCATTTTAATATTTCACAATTAAAATACTCTACGATTCACCTGTATCCCACCGGGCAGCTAGTTACTAATTAGTACTAACTATTATTCGATAGTTTTGATTATTCGAATAATTATTCGATAGTTTTGATAATTCAGTCGTGCAAAATGTTATTCGAATAATTATTCGATAGTGATAATAGTTTATTGTTTATTTTAGACACTCATTTTACTCGGATGTACGTCATTTGGTCGCGGTAATTTGGTCGCGCGTTAATTGGTCACGGTCATTTGGACGCACGACAATTGGTCGCGTACGACATTTCGTCGCGTGTAATTTCGACGTATTTTACATTTGGTCGCGCGTCAATTGGTCGCATAAATTGAAATTAATTAACAAAAAAAAAAAAATAGATCAAAATAAAATTTAGGTAGGTATAATATACAGGTATGTATAAATTGAAATTAATTAGTTTTTTTTAAATAAATAACACAACCTAACTATTTATAAAAAAAATATAGGTAGGCTTATACAATAATGAAATGTTTAAATTTAAATTCAAAAACTATTTACAAAAATTAAAATTATGGGCAATACCAATTAAAATGTCGTCAATAGGATGATTATCAATATTTGAACATACTTTTAATAGTCTATTTGATAAATTATTATACTTTTTTTTGTTATTTGGCACATATCCAGAACAATTTCTGATGTCATCTTAGTTAAGCTTTCTTCTTTTTTCAGACAGTCTATAAATTTCCAGATTATTGGTCTAGTAGAACTTAGCATTGATGAAAATCCATTGTGCCAGCCCTCTATCTTGTTATTTGTTCTAAGTAGATTTTCTTTAAGGCGATCAAAACAATTCCACATTTCAATTGGAAACAATGGCGGTCGACGATTTCCTCTCCTATCTAAAATACCAATCCATGTTCCTTCAAAATAGGTTATAAGGGGTGATAATAATTCTTCGTTTTCGACATAATACGTGCTCTCTAATAATGTCTCAAATGATTGTATTACCTTATCGACAGGTAAAAGCAAGGGCTGGTAATTTTCGTATCTCTAATGCAAAGTTTACATCGTCACTATAGTGTTTTGCAAGTCCGTGGTGTTGTATCTGTCTCCAAACCGCTTGATTCAAGTGAAAAAAACATCCATGAATATTTGTATTCGGAAATTCAATTTTAATTGCATTAATTGCTGCTTTTTCGAAGTCTACCACAAAAGATTTTGGGCATAAACCTAACTTCAATAATTTTAACGCTTTAAATAATCGTATGTATGTTATTTCCTTTTTATCTGGTAATAATACGTACACTAGAGGTATAATATCACCATGAAACACTGCATGGATCGTATAAAATTGATAAAACAAGTTAGGGCAGCTTGAAAATGTTCCGTCAGAAAACCAGTGTTCAGAGTTTTTTAATAAATTTAAATTTTCATTGGTAGAAAATAATAAAATTCGGTCATCATATGTGCCACTATCACCACTATCAAACAACAAAAAATTGTTACCGTCTAAAGTCAGTCTGAATTGTTCTGGAATTTCAAAATGTAATGTTTGTGGATTTGTAGGAACTGCTTCATCAATTTTTCTAATCCTTTGTATTGTTCTTTTTAAACACTTAGAGTTCGGCATTTGACCTGCCACTGCGGGTGGTAACTGAAATAATATAATTTTATAAATTAAATAAAGAATAAAATTACCTATTATCTGTAATTTCTAAATGATGTACTGACATACTCGCGTATATTAGAGCTTTAAAACTTAATGTCCCGAAAATTACGAAAAAAGGGAATTCTGGGTAAAGAAGTTATTTTACTTAGGTATGTGAAAAAATTAAGTTACCTGTGAAGACGTATTTGCCAATATACCACGTGTAGACATAACTGTAGTGATAGCGTTTTCTTTCATTTTATTTATGATTCTTTTTGCTTCGATTTTTGCCCTATTTTGTACATGATTATGATCGGTGAATTTTGTGACTTCATCTATTAAGAAAACTTATGAAATTAATAAACTAATATGATACCTAAAATATATAGATTAATCATTTTACCTTGAATTGTATGAGCTCGACCAGTACACTTTTTTTTTTCATTGCATTTCCAAATTATTTTATTTTCAATCGTCTTCTCTTGTTTGTGAATAAAACCATTATAAATTAAAAGATCTCGACCCCGTTGACTTTTTATAAACTCTAAAGGCATTATAGGTATGGCGTACTATTCGTTACGAGTTTAAGAATACGACGCCGCGCGCTATTGTACAATGCTATGAAAGCACTGCCAGAAAATCATTTTATATAATAAAATAAATTATAAAGATACAGAAAACTCACCTAACAGATAAGGCTATAAATGTATAAGTCATGATAAGTGTATAACCTATACATATATATACGTACATAGCCAAATAATTATCGGTCTTGTTAGCGATTAATATAGCGACGAATCGACGCACGACCAAATTTAACATGCGTCAAAATTACACGCGACGAAATGCCGTACGCGACCAATTGTCGTGCGTTCAAATAACCGCGACCAATTGACGCGCGACCAAATTACCGCGACCAAATGACGGTACACCATTTTACTCAATTCACATTATTTTTTAGACCACAATAAAGTCAAAAATTGGTTACAATATTATTGTGAAGAAAATAAGTTGGGAGATAATAGAAATGACAATAATGGTAATTTTTTAAAGTATTAGTTTAGTATAATTTCAAATGTAGATTCAAACTTTGTTATTTTTTTAGTATAAGATTTATTTAGAACAGATTTATTTTTATCAGGTATCATATCATTTTTTCTTTATTCATGTTATTAAAAACTATATACTATTATCATATAAAATTGTGGTAATTTTTATTTCATAATGCAAAATATTGCACACTATTCAATATGTTATTATTATATAACCTATTTATCGTCAAATGTACGATAAGAGCGGACTGCGGCCGACTATAAATCGGGTATATTGTTATCGTCGTCAATCCCTCGGTCGCAACCGTCTCGAATCGTGCACGCGTTGAATTTGTGTTTAATTAATAAAACTGTATTTTTAAACATATAAAACTTATGTATTATTATTTTATGAGAGTGCCACCATAAACATTATTCACGACTTTCTTTTTTCTAACCGACATTATTATTATTATTATTATTATATTTATTTTATATAAAAAAAGTACACTACAAAATTATCATTATTTTAATAAATCTATCATCCCTACATCAATGACTATTTATATAGCATTTTAAATTAAATAAACTGCTATGGTTTATTTCATAGGTTAATGCTTTAAATTTAGGTTTATAAACTATAGGTAATAACATAAATACCTAGTTATTAATTGCAAAATTGTGCTAAAATTAGAATATACCTAATACAATAAAATTAGTGTAATACTTTGAATAAATAAATTATAGTATACTATGTTATAAAAAAAAAGAATATTAAGAATAGAAAAAAATTCAATGATAGGTATTTTTATTTGTACCTATACCCAATTAATTTTTAAAATAATTGTTTATAACCATTTTTATTATAGATGATCTAAATGTAAATAAACAAGATCATGAAAAACTTATTAATGAACTTGATGAATTAATGAAACATAATGAAAATTTGGGAATAGAAGTTCAAGAATATAAAGACATAGACATACCCATATAATATCAAGGTATGGAAATATAGAATACCTAGTCAAAACAGTATTATTTTCTTAATCATGAAAAAAATGCATAGTTTAGAACTATCTATATCTATAATAGTAGTTTGATAAGTAGATAATACATTTTCAACTAATATAATATTATCGTCCCAAAATTTTCTTTTAAAATTTCCTTTAAATACTTTTATTAGCTAGATATTTTATTTTATTGTTAACACAGAATTAGACCAAGAAAACGTTAAAGAAAACACTAATGATGCATTTGAGCCGTTGAATATAGAAAACATGGAAGTGGTAGTAATAAATGAAAAAATTGTATCAAAAAGAAAAAAAGAAGTAGGACCCTGGGCCAGAGAACTTCGTAAAAAAAGAACTGAGTTAAGGAATAAAGGGAAAACATATGTTTGTCCACGTGGTATTATTAAAAAGGATAGAGTTCAGAAACCATTACAAATATGTAGAACGCAATGTGGAGAAAAAATAGATGAAGACAAGAATTAAAATTTTGTGAGTGTGATGCTGATCACTCTATTATAGAAAAAAAAAAAAAAAAAAAGTGAGAATATTATTTATCATCCACACGATTGGTCGACTTTAATACGTTGTCCTAGAACTAAATTTAAGGTAATTGAAATGCATCAAAATGATTTTCTCGACTTTGCAAAATTGCTTAAAGGCCCTTTAGTCTTACGTAAAACAGACAAGAAAAATCAAAAATTTATTTGGAACAAGTGTCAATGGTTTAAGTATGATGATAATTTTGGACAGATTGCATTTAAAATATCTTTGGACCACAATGAAGAATTTGAATGTATATCCCTTCGTCGCCATGGAAAGTTGAGAAACAAAAATGTTGAAGTAGAAAGAGCATATAACCAAATTTAATAACACATTCACTCTTCATATATATATATATATATATATATATATATATATATATATATATATATATATATATATATATATATATATATATATATATATATATATATATATATATTTATATTTATATATTTATATATTTATATATATATATTTATATATATATATATGTGTGTGTGTGTGTGTGTGTGTGTATCGTCGCCCTCATGCAAAAAGTGTTTTTCTTTTTTTAATTTTGAGTATTGTCAGTTTTAAAGTATTGAGTATTGGCACTTTTTTAAAAATCAAGAATTGAACCGATGTTTATGAAATTGGTACCAATGAAACCGCAATAGTATGCAAGGAATTATTAATAACTACAATCTGCTTAAACTGTCATGGGTAATTCATTTCGTAACTAGATTAAGTAAAATTATGGATTATTATATATATTACATAAAATAAAACAGAATAAAAATATTAAATTTATATAAGTATCAATAATAGTTTACCATTTTGTTTTTGAAACTAGCTTCAAGCAACTGTTTTTCAAACTCAATGAGGTGTTGCTCAGTTTTTAAGGGTAAATTATAAAAAGCTTCATTATTATCTTTCACATCCTTTTCGTCATTTTCAGGGAATGCCATTGTTAGAAGAAGATTTTCTATTTATTCAAGTCGTTCATTTACAGATTTGATTTCATACCACAAATTTAATGGGGTTCTGTTAACTTTCTTCAAAATGTCTAGACAAAAATATATAGTGTTATTGAAACCATAAATTTAAGCACACATTAATAATTCAATATACCTGAATTTTCTATAGTAGTAGAATGTAAATCAGTAACTTTAAAAGGCGAAGCAGATGTATGGATAATATTTGGTTCTATTTCTATTGGCTTGTAACTTGTTGTTCCTTAAAAATCAAAACAGTAATGTTATTATATATTATCTAATTCAACCAAATATTTATTAAACACATCAAAAATTACCAATTGTTCCAGGAGATGTAAAATATTTGTTTGATGATTTGTCATCAAAGTTCAACTTTTTGTTTACTTTTTCCAATTTAAAAGGATTCACAGCAGAGACATTTACTTCATTTTCAATTGTGTGAAGTGGATTTTCTGCAAAAACAATGTTTATAGAAGAAAAATAATTATTTTATTGATTTGATTGTTGTTTAATTATTAAACATGACATAAATACAGTTAAATTATTTCAAATTTTTCCAAGAAGCAACATAATATGGACTTGAAATAGGCAATTTAATTTACTTCATTCAAAGGAATCACACTAGTACTACTGGACCTAAAGTATTAAAAATCAAGATAACATTAAATAATTTAATTGTAATATTCTGTGCAATAATGCATATGGAATATTTTCAAAAGTTATACTAGTACAGTAAGTATTTAGTATATCTTTTATTTCTAACTTTCTAAGTAGGATTCATGAATAACTAAAAAAAAAAATATGCAACTTTATATATTTCCTATACTAGGTATTCTGTATTCAGCCTAAAATGTATTTAATATGTTAAAAAGACTGACTTTAATAATTCAGCATCTTCTGAATTGTCACTATGCTTATGGGTAATCTCATATGGCAATTTAATTAAAATTATTGTGATATAAGAATATTTTCATAATTTATACTTGGAAAGTAGTATTAGGTATATTATTATTTTATCATTATTATAATTTAGTATATGATATTTTATTATTTTTATTTTCAATGCATGTTGAATCCATTATCCATTAAACATTTAGACTAAAAGGAAAAAAAACTTACACAAATGTCTTCTGAAATAGGGTTGGTTAATTTATGCAACATTTTGTCAACCCGGTTGGTATTTTTAATTGCTTTATCTAACTTGTCCCGCTTCTCTGTAGCCATCTTACTATAGTAAGCACCACTAGGTTTTATTCTTTTGGGTGCCATAATTATCTAAATAATATATAAAGAAACAATTAATTAAATATTTATCTTCATATAATATATGAATACTAATAATTATAAAAAAATAAATTATCGTTATTCGTTAACATGTTAACTATATAAATGTGTATTCCTCGGAATACATAATTTGTAAATAATATTAAGGTTTTATATTTAAACTACAAGTACAGTCGTTGCCAGATAAATTGAGACGGCGGCGGCGGCGCTTTTCATTAAGTGTAGCCCAAACTAGTCGCTGGCAGTGTGGTGCAAAGGTCCCACAGTTAGCTACGACGCGCGCAGTCACCAGTTCGAACCCGGCTCAGTGCAAAAAATTATATAGATTTTATTATTTTATCATATTATTATAAATATTATGTATTATTATTACATTAATTATATTATTTTACAATTTCTACTTATTGTTCTAAAATAAAATATTATTATCGGCATATTTGATCTTAAATTAATATCGTAAAATATTTTTTGTAACAATAGTTGGTTTATTGATGTATTTTCGGTAAGAATATTGAAATACGGAGAACCACTGATTTTCCGTTATCGCGCCGCCGCCGCCGTCTCAATTTATCTGGCAACGACTGTACCTAGGTATTGGTTAAAAATAATAAAACTTAATAAGTTTAAATCAATACAATTAACAATAATATCTTGATAATATCTTGTTAATTGTATTGATTTAAATTATACAATTTATATATCATATCAAATTATTGTTAAATAATAAAAATATATTGTTAAATCAATATTTAATAACACACATTGCATAAACGCATACGATATATTAAAAAATGCCAACGACACATTCACAAACGATAATAACGACGCTGAAGTATACTAGAATATACACTGATGATTTATGTATATTTTCCAAAATATCAAAAAGAGAAGCATCTTATATTGTTAAGACACAATGAATAAATAAACTTTTATGTAAGATTTATTATTTTACTTTTACTTTTTAAAATAAATTCACTTTATTTTTGACATCTACATTTTTAGGAATTTCGCGTCAGTGATGAAATCTCTAGTTGTATACAAGTGAAATGATATAGGATTTGGGAGCGTAATAAAACATAGCATTTTATATAAGGTACTTTACTTAAAATGTCCCATAAAACATGAATTTTTCACGTTTGTATTTAAAATATGTGAAAAAGGCATTAAACTTAGGTGCTTAAAATAATATGCTAAATAAAAAAAGGTGAGTTGTCAAGCATAGGTATACGCCAGGGGTGGCCGACCACTTTTTGGCTGCGATCTACTAAATATATACTTCACCTTTGAAGATCGACTTCCATAAAAAAGTTTTTTTATTATTAAGTATCTTTAATTATTAAGAAATCTATTTGTATATAATGCTAATTATAACTGGCGAACATTCGTCATTTAAGTGTCAATATTTGTAATCAAATACATTTGAAAAGTATTCTTAACAAGACTGAATATTAGTATATATAACTACTACCTACGTTCTACAACGGTCGTCTGTCATTTTACGATGAATAATATCCATAATAAATGTTTTACTTACCGAGTCACAGTAGTAAGTTCTATATTGTTATCTGTCAAAACATTTTCAGATTCTGGTAAATGTGTATTTTCCTGTAGCATTAAAATATAAGAATACAGTCTGAATAATCTTCAATTTTTAGAATATTATTGTAAATTTTATATTTATATAATTACCTGATCACCGCAGTTATTATGTATATCACTTTTTTTATTCTGTAAATTTTGCAATCGATGTTTTTTAATTTTAGGTGCACTTAACTTACGTCTAGATTTTCTCCCATAACGCCAATCTTTACCCATTTAGTAAAAAAAAATTGAAAAAAACACAAAACTTACAGGCAACCTTACTGATCGGCGTGTTGTGTTGAAATCAAATAATTCATAAATAGGTAGTATTATTATTCTTCGTATTTAAATATATGTGGAACGTGGGTTGTATTAAATTTGGAAAAATATTATTATTATTATTATTTTTTTTTTCTTCTTGGTTTCGGCCCTTAACACGTTCAATGCCGACGTAATTTTGGTATCACTCGCTACACGCCACGTTGGTTTTGAAAAAAACATGGACGTGTCGGACACGTGACGTCGCCGGCCATATGATGTGACGCCACATCATATGGCCGATGTCGGCACGTATCCGACGTAATTTTATTTTTCGTACTAAAATGTATTTTTACGAAACGCATTTATATCTCAACTTTAATATACTAATGCTATTATGTATAGTGTATTATTTAGTATAAATATATATAATTAATTTTTTTAACTGTTTTGATATTTTAAAATGTGTATATTTATAACCTAATGTCAAGGGAAAAAATAATGCGTGTACTCTTTACTTCAAAACAGTTTTATAAACATATTAAAACAATTAATTTTACTCATTTGTAGTATGTAAACATATGAATACAAACAATTTTATAAATGATTATAATAATACATTAAAAAAAGTAAACAGACCATTGCAAAGCACTTGGAGACTAGATTAACCTTCATCTGAATCTAATATAATATAATAAAATATGTAATAAAAAAAAGTATAATCTTTCATTGATTTCTAACAGTAAAATAAAAATGTAATAATAACAAACTTAATAATTATAAACAGATTATTTAAAATTAGACTAGCCTTCGTCTTTAGGTAATAAAATAACAATCAACAAAATATAAAATAATTTCACAAATATTCTAAGAAATTACATTTTTTTGTGATATTCTTTGAAGCATGTTTCTAAGCATAATCCTGGTTGATCGTCACATTGATCACAAAAATAAATTGTTTCTTGGCGTATTTTTTGATCAGCACAAACCTTACATCTTTTTTTTAAATATCGATTTTTTTGATTTTTTGGTACTCTTTTTGGTAAATGCGTTTCGTGTTTTATTCTCTGAGCGTTTTTCGGTATATTATTTTCTTTTTCAGGTACTAATCCTTCAATAATCGATAGCCTGTAGTCGTACAGTGATATTTTTTTTACGTGTTTATTGTATAGAAAATATGAATTTAATAAAAGTAAGTGGATTAAATGCACACCTATTTTTTTGTACCACCTCAAAGATTTTCGCTCACAAGGGTAATATGATGCCATTTGATCTTGACGATCCACTCCCGACATATTTTCATTATATTTTTTTATTATTATAGGTTTCTGTTTTACTCCCGTTTTTGAACTAACTTCACATAAAGAGTGAGGAAACTCAGAACTTATCATTAGAATGTCTCTCTTGTCTTTCCATTTCAGAACACAAATACCGTCCTTTGTATATCGATATATGGATTCTCCCTTTTTCAATGTTTTATTGATCACATCTTTAGGGTTGAATTTGCGGTTGGATCGTAAAGTTCCCGTGACAAATGTTTTTTTTTCTAACAATTGTTTTGATAGATGCACACTATTATAATAGTTGTCCATAAATAGTGATCTGCCTTTATAAAACAAACCATTCATAAGATTATGAACAACAAACTCTGTATGGCTTAAATTATCAGATATATCATGACCTTGTCCAGAATAAACCATAATCCTATGTATAAATCCCCATGGTTCGGTTAACATATATGTTTTTACGCCATACTTATGCCGTTTATTTTTTATGTATTGACGAAACAGCAATCGCCCACGCCATAAAACCATTGACTCATCTATTGACAGATTTTTTGATGGTTCATAAATTTCTTCCATTTTAGAATTAAAATAACTTAAAATACTTTGAATTTTATAAAGTCTATTGTGAGGAATTGGTTCACCTTCTTTTGGATTACGAGTGAAATGCAATGCACGAAATATTAACATGAATCTGTTACGACTCATATTTTCTCGAAAAAATGGAATGTTAAAAAGTCTACTTGTTTTCCAATAATCTTCCAATCTACTTAGTCTAATTGTTCCCATGTGAAACAATAAACCAAAAAATATTTTTAATTCTTCTTTGTTAGTATCCACCCAATAAGTAATTCTAGAACTATCACTGGTCTGATTTAAAAAAATTTCAAGTGCATAGGCATTTGTTTCCTCAACAATAAGATCAAAAAAAACGTCAGTAACCAAGAAATTAAAATAGTCTATGGGTTCAGATCCTTCGGGTATACATTTGAGACCGGATGTGGCTGAAAATTCAGTATAGTTTACATCAGGAGGATCAGATAACCAATCAATTACAGAATTATTGAACGTGCTAAGACTATTATCAGAAATGTCGGTCATCGTATTAGAACTAATTTCGGGAATATGATATTCAGTAACGCTATCATTACCTTCAACGTCTGCTATATCATCAAAATCATTACCTGAACTACCATCAAAATCATTATCAGAACTACCATCAAATTCTTCCTCAGATGACATCCATTTATCAGTATCTAAAATTGAGAGAAGTTCTTCGTCTGTTAAAATATGGGTTTTCATACTTTTAGTCAATGGACTTCGAGAGCGTTCTCTAGATGAACCAGGAGGATTATCCATATTATTATTCGTCTTAATTTATTGAAATAAAAATAATTTTTTTAAATTTAAATTTAATAAAACTTTAACAGTGCAGAAGTATGATATCAGTTATCACATTCAGTTAAATACGCGCGTCAAGCAACATTATGTACAATTATAATATAATATGAACATAGGAACAATAATTGTGGAAATATTGACGTATGGACTGTGTTGTCTACACCTAAAAGGTTTACCACAGTATCAAATACATACATCAATAAATACAAAATGATAATAGTGTTGGACACATGTTCTTAATAATCATAAGACAGTGAAAATAGCATTCTGTATTCATTATACCATGGTTGTAGATAAAACCTTGTCAAAACCGCAAAAATGGCAGAAACTAATAACCAATTGTACAAATTGATTAACAAAATTATACTGAATAGCCACACCAAATTGTATGATCATACACTATCAGCCTAGTTTTCTAGAACACTTAAGAAATTCATATAACATTCGTCGGATACCCTCCGACACCGGCCAGGCGCATCAATATACACTGTCGGAGCATATCCGACGCTGGCATTGAACGTGTTAAGACCATACAGCTAAATACAAATCTTGTCATCTGTCCCTATCCTCTGCAGCTTCTCTCCATCTGATTCCTGGATCTATCATTTTTAAGTCCTTTTTAACACAGTCTTCCCACCTCAATCTGGGTGTTCCTAGAGGTCTTTTACCTATTGGTTCATTCTGTGTTACCTGTCTAACTAGGTATCCTTGCCTACGCCAGGCATGGCCCCCCACCTGAGTCTTCTTTTTGTGATCTCCTGAACTAAGTCAGGTCTCTGAAACCGTCTTTTGAGTTCATCATTATGTAACTTTCTCCATTCATTTGTTCCACAGTCAAAGATCGGTCCATAACATTTTCTTAAAACTTTCCTCTCGAAAACTCCTAGCCTATGTTCTTCAGCTTTCCTCAATGCCCACGTCTCAGAGCCATACAGGACAATAGGTCGTAATAATGTCATATACATTCTTATTTTTAAATTTTAAAAGAGTGTCCTCGTTTTTAGTATTTTTTCTATTCCATAATATCCCTTGTTAGCTAATTGTATTCTTGACGACACCTCTGTCTTAAGTTCATTATCTTGCGTGATTATCGATCCTAGATATTTAAATTGTGATACTTTCTTAAATTTATGTCTTTCTAGCTCAATGTAATATTCTAGTCTATAATTTCTGTTACTTCGACTGACAGCCATATATTCTGTCTTATCATAATTAATAGTTAAACCTACTTTCTCCGTGGTCTTTATAAGTTTCTTTCCCAGACTTTTTATCATCTCAATATTATCTCCTAAGAGAGCAATATCGTCTGCGTATGCTATGAACCCAATTTTTACCTGACCTAGCTCAATACCTTCCGAGACGTTCATTTCTCGAACTATTTTTTCCAGTACCAAGTTAAACAGCACTGGAGATAGTGCATCGCCTTTTCGGAGGCCTGTTGTCACTCCCACGGACTGTGATATTGTGTTTGCTATCTTGACTTTTATATCTGTCTGGCTGATGCTAGCTCCAATGAGGTTTACGATTTTACTTGGAAATCTGAATTCTTTGAGTATATTTACTAGATTTTCCCTATGAATAGAATCATACGCTTTTTTAAAGTCCACAAACAATATGTGTCTTATAACGAAAATCTGATCTGTTGTGGATCTATTGGGCCTAAATCCTTCCAGGTAGTCACCCAGTAAATTCTCTGCTATAAGTCTTACTCTATCCAGTATACAGTATGCTAGAACTTTGTACGTTGTATCTAGTAATGCTATACCCCTGTAATTACTACACTTTTGTGTATCATTTTTTTTATGAATAGGGCAGATTAATGCGGTGCCCCAGTCTTTAGGAAGTCTTTCTTCATGCCAAACGCTCTCTATAATACTATGTATTTTATTTATCGTTAATTCATCTAAGTTCTTTAGCACTTCTCCTTGGATTCCGTCCTCCCCAGGAGTTTTATAATTTTTTAGCCTGTTGAGTTGTTGCAATATTTCATCTCTGGTTGGAGGTGGACATTCAGTATCATTAGGTTCCGTTGGCATCCATGCAAATGTCTCCACTGGGTTTTCACAGTTAAGTAATCGTCCAAAATAATGTTTCCATTTTTCAAGTATTTTGTCCTGTTCTGTTACTAGAGAACCATCGTCACTTTTTAGGAACTTATTATGTTTTTTGTATTTTCCACTAATTGAATTTATCTTCTGGTATAGTTGTCTATTCTTATTTCCTCTATGATCACTCTCGGCTTCTTCTAGTACATCCTTTGTATATTTCCGTTTTTCATATCTAAATATATTATTTTCTTCTTTTTGGCATTCTTTATACACAATAGCTTTCTCTCTATTAGTAAGGTCGTTGAACAATTGAGTCCTGGCTTCTTTTCTTCTATTAAATGCTTCCTTACAGGAGTTGTTGAATCGTTTCCTTGTTCTCTTTTGTTTTCCTATTACCGTGTCTGTAACCGTTTTCATAGTATCCTTAAACATTTTCCATTTGGTATCAATTGTCTCTTCTTGATTTCTGTTTAAGCTTAAGCTGTTCATTTTTCCATATAATTGTTGCTTAAAAATTTCACATTTATTGGTATTCTTTAACTTATTCACATCAAATCTATCCACTAATGTTCCTTTACTATGTACTATTTTCTTGAGTTTAACTTTCAGCTTTCCTTTAACTAGATAATGGTCTGAGTCACAGTCAGCACCTCTTACGGTTTTAACATCATGTATACAATTTTTGAACCTAGTATTTATCAGAACATAGTCTATCTGACTGACATATCTACCATTTGGTGCCTTACCTGTACCCTTATAAATATCTTTATGCGGCAACATCGTGCTCTTTACAATAAGCCCTCCACCACTTGCAAAATCGATAAGCCTGAATCCATTCTCACTAGTTACATCGTGAAGGCTATGGATACCAACCGTTGACCGAAATATGTTCTCCTTCCCTAGTTTGGCATTGAAGTCCCCTAAAACTATTCCAATTCTATTTCGTGGGATTTCGTTTAGTGTCTGCTCCAGGTTATCATAGAACTCGACCTTCTCCTCTTGCGGTATTTCGTTCGTGGGTGCATGTCCATTTACGAATGAGATGTTGAAATATAGTGCTTCTATTGTCAATACTGATATTCTTGGATTAATGCTTTTGAATTCTCTTTCTAAAGTTTTTATGTTTTGAGAAGCCCGTTCCAAATTGACGATGTTTATTACATTTACCGTAGAAAATCGTATTATCCTGAATCTCTATCGTTCCTTTACCATCCCACCTTATCTCTTGTAGGGCTACCACTCCTAGTTTATATTTTTCTATCTCCTCAACTAAGCATTGTACTGCTCCAGGTTTAAAAAGTGTGCGAACGTTCCATGTTCCAAATAATAATCCATTTTTCCATTTTCCATTCTTATTTTCCAAAGCTCCACGGTTCCGAGGCAAGTTTGTTGTTAGTTCCTGAACAATATTTTTTTCTAAGTCAGGGTTTTTAGCTCTGCGCTAAACTCCCAGCCTGGAGGACCAGTCTACTCCAAAAAATTAAGGTAAGAGTAGGGCTATTGCAGTGTACTTACTACATACACTGGGCGATGGGCACGCAACTTTCCCTACGCCGAAATTATTATTATTACCGACTATTATTATTGTCGCCCATTAGTAATGTTTTCTATACCTATCCAATAATCCTTATCGGCTAATTGTTTCCAACTTTCCGAGAATCTATCACGGCCCGTCGCGCGTTGGCAGCCGCGAGCCGCCGCCGAAACAACCTCTCGCACGCGCAGGCACATGTCAATACTTTACGAAGAATGAAATATATTCATGTTTGCAATGCTATAAAAACTACTAAAAGCGGTAGTAAATTAAACATACATCCTGAAGTCCGATTTTGAAAAATGGTTGAATTTATAAACTTCTAGACTATGCTCTTTAGGAATCACTCTTTTGATTTAAAATTAGATGTGCCCAAAATAAATACAAATGTAATGCAATTATTTCATTGGATTTTTGAAAAAAAATCGCTATTTTAAGGTCCTTTAAAATTGAAAATTGAAAATCGACTTCCTCAATAACCTAGATATTTTGTCAACGAGTTCATACATGTATAAAAAATTGAATTCGGACATTCCAAATTATGTGTAATTTACTACCGCTTATTGGTCTAAAACGCATGAAAAATACGTCTGCTGCGATCCCCTTAAGTCTTTATAATAATGAGAACTTGTATAGTATAAAATATATAAGATGTAATACTATATTTTATAAAATTAATAAGATTAAAAAATATTATATTATTTTTAATTTAATATATATATATATATATATATATATATATATATATATGTTTGGACTGCCAGCTATTTACTCAGCATTTGGCTTGGCAGCCACTTGAATATATGAAAATGGTGTTAACTTTGGACGGGATAGGTGACCGATATTATATAAATAATAATTACGCGTAAATAATTGACAACAATATATTTCAGGCACGACAAATGTGCGTACGTTGGCCGGGAAAACGTCTCTTCCCGAGCGCAACTCGAAATAATAATAAACAATGATAACACTAATTAAGTTCGATTACCGGTCGGCACATGCGCCGCGGTGGGGCGGTGTATCGGCGGCGGCGACTGGAACGACACGACGGTGAACGCGACGGCTGTTGGCGTCGGCTTCGGACGATGGCGAATGACCGAATTAAGTAATATGCAAATTACTTAATCCCGGCACTGAAGTCGCTTCGCACGAGGGATACACACGCACAATAATAATAATGCCGGCGAGCGATGTACCCGGTACGAATATCGACTATGATATACCACGGCGTTGAGAATACAATTGCGTCGGATGACGCGACAGCGAAATAACACTATTTGCGAAACAATATAATATAGTACGAACACGCGTGGACATATCGCACGACACAAAGTGGTCGCAAAAAGGCACCGAAAAACGGCCGGACGCGATACACGCACGGTCCACTCAACTCGAGCGTACGAAAAAGACAAAAGTTTAGTCGCCGGCGGCGACTGGCCGGAGCCCGGGCCCGCGGGCGGCGCGACGCGCTGTCTCGCGGACCGGTTGCCGAATGTTGTACTTTAAACGGCGGGAAGTTTAAACATACTCCCTCATGGGAGGCGCAGCTTCACATCCCTCTTTGAACGCCGCCGATACTGAGACCTAGTTTATACATATTAAAAGGCCGGAAAGAAAAAAAAAATATGAAAGTAAATAAAAAATAGACAAATGAAGTATATCATAAAGTAATAATTAGCTCAAAATGTGAGAAGGGATACAATTAATATAATAATAATAGGTAACGCTAAGTACGTTGACAAGTGACAATAGGGTCACGAATAAATAATACAATAATAAATAACGCAAACCAACAGGTAAGGCGAGTAATAATTCGACATGATAACATAGTTAATAATTCAACAGAATGACATAAGTAATAATTGCAAAAAAAAAAAAAAAATACAAATAATAAGCCACATGGCAATTAAACATAATTAAATAAAGGGACCTGTACCATTACCAGGTAATAAAATGAGCTTAGCAGCAGGACGAGTGACTATACCGCGCGAGGTCAGAACGCGCACGACTCTCACAACACCATCCGCACCTGGTAGCACCTCGAGCACCCGCCCAAGTCGCCACTCCAAAGGGGGGGCTAGGCTGTCTGATAGTGACCATCTGTCCGACTTCAATGTTTGGTTGGGCGCGTGTCCACTTTCCTCGTTCTTGTAACGTGTGTAAATATTCCGTCGACCAACGACGCCAGAAGTGCTGGTGACAGTGGTCCAACAGCTTCCAATGGTCCGTGAGCAGACGTTCCGGACACTCAGTAGTACGCGGCGGGAGCGCTAACAGCGGCTGGCCGATCAAAAAGTGGCCGGGCGTCAGACAGTCGAGGTCGTGAGGGTCGATCGATGCTGGAGTGAGGGGGCGTGAATTCAGCACGGCTTCAACTCGACACAATTCGGTTGTAAATTCTGCGTACGTGAACGTGTGAGTACCCATGATTCGGACGAGAGGTCGTTTATACGAGCGTACTGCGGCCTCCCACAACCCACCAAAATGTGGTGCACTGGGGGGATTAAACTTCCAGTCGTAGTAAGACTTACCCGACATAATACTCGATTGTGCGGCGGGGCTATTAATCAGCTGACGCAATTGTCTGGCGGCACCAACAAAATTTGTTCCACAGTCGGAATAGACCGTCGTAGGCAGGCCGCGCCGAGCGACGAACCGGTCGAAGGCGGCGAGGAAGGCCGGAGTGGACAAATCTGATACTAATTCCAAATGGACAGCCTTGACGCTTATACATACAAATACGGCTATATACGCCTTGTACGTCCTAGGTTTTCGTAATTTATTGTCACGCATAGGTATGGGCCCGGCGTAGTCAACACCGACGCAAGAAAACGGACGACATTGCGACACCCGAGATTCTGGTAGATATGCCATGGACGGCGTGGGGATGGACGCGTGGAGACGCACGCACCGTGTGCATTGACTAACGACAGAATGGATAACGGAACGCAGCGACACAATCCAATATTGCCGATGTATCAAAGAGGACCCGTGGGCCCGAGTGACCAGTGATTTTGTTGCCAATGACGACATACCAGCAGCGCGAGGTACGACCCTTTTGCCAACAAAATTGGATGTCGACAATCGTATGGTAACTCTGAATGACGCAAACGTCCACCGACGCGGATTATACCTTCGGAATCATTCAATCGTGGGGGCAGCTAAACAAACTGCAGGTGACACAGATCTAACTTCAGGCAGTTCCGCATCGGACAAGCGTGCGATGTCACTCCCCCATTCATGCGGAGGGTCACGGAGAAAGGCCGGGCCCTGCCAATATAATTTATGCTGCGGCAACTCAGACGGCATCAACCCACGGGACGCACAGTCCGCTGGGTTCATCTCCGAACTGACGTGGCGCCATTGATAACTCGGCAACAACATCCGTACCTGGTGAACACGGTTGGATACATATTGCTTGAATGTTTCATGGGGCACAGTTAACTATGACAATACAATCGACGAATCCGTCCAGGCACACATGTCAACGATATCGATGTGCGTATTTAATAATAAAAATATTCGGCTCATCCAGCGCGACAATAGCACTGCGGCATTCAGCTCGAGCCTCGGAATCGATAACGGTTTAAGCGGCGCTAACTTGATCTTGGACCCGACCAACATGATCGACGTCGCTCGAGGGGCATCATGGATGCGCAGAAACACTACCGCGGCATAGCCGCGTTGCGACGCGTCGCAAAATCCATACAATGAACACTTAGCTCTATCGGTTATATTGAAATAACGCGGAACACGCACGGAGGTTAGCGCGGGAAATTCGTCAACGAACCGCGACCAATCTGAGTGAATCTCGGTAGGCAACCGCTGGTCCCACGTACAATCCCAACGATAATTATTATTTAGTCGACTTAAAACGCATCATGCAAGAATCGCACGAAATTGAACGAAATAACTTAATACAGAAAAAAGAAATAAACAAAAAATACTATGATAAGACAGTAAACACACTAGATTTACAAACAGGAGATAAAGTACTCATTAAAGAACAAAATAAAAAGAATTCACTGAGTCCTAGCTGGTTAGGACCTTTTGAGATCTTAGAAGTGCATGACAATGGAAATATAACTATAAAAAAGGGTAGACGTGAATATCGACTTCACGTAAACAACGTAAAGAAATTTAACGAATAATCAATCAACAAGATATTACAAAACTTTCTCTTCTCATTCTTTTTTTTTTTTTTTTTTTTTTTTTTACAACCCGAGGGTTGGTTTGCAACTTTCTTCTTAAGGTCAACAACCCGAGGGTTGGTTTGCAACTTTCTTCTTAGGGTCAACAACCCGAGGGTTGGTTTGCACCTAGAAGAAGGTGTTACTAGGGAAGGGTTTGTACTATGCAGTGGTTTCCCGTTGCCTTCTGCACAGGGGAGATGGCGGCCGCTCTCTCTAGACAGTTGCCTGCCCAGAGAGAGAGAGCCGCCCGTGACCGAGGTTTGAACCGGCGACAGTGTGCGTCAGCAGTGATACCTGGTTCCACTCGGCCACTCCGTCTCCCTCGGCCACTCCGTCTCCCTTCTCATTCTATTTTTTCTTATATGGTTCAAGCCACCAATATTTGAAGTATTCAATAATCCCGAAATCTAATATACAGTATTTTATTTTTTTTTTTACAATTTCAGACTTTTTATTACCATAACTTACTTGCGACTCGTCACCAGCACATCGCGAATTACAGACGAAAAACTTAACCAAACCACAGGGTTATATTACGAAAACCGAGGACTAGTCAACATAGTCACTTCGAAATGGGATTTAACCACTTACATAGATCTTGCTAAACATACCGAACAATGGGAATATATGGATACCTATTTAACAAAAACTGAACAGGCTTGCCGAAATGTGAGTAATAACGCTGAGGCTAACTGTCATCATTTGCTTTATCCAGTAACTAGTATTGCCAGACAATATAAAAACAAACGAAATTTAATTTTATCATCAATCGGTTATAAAAATACGTTTATTAAGTGAAGTATAATAGGTACCATAAGTAAAGTCGCCCAAACCATTTATGGTTTATGTAATCTCGATTGCATAAAGAAATTCGATTTCGGTATTGAAAAATTAACAGCAGGGGGCACCACAAACACAAACTATGTCTCCGAACAACTAAAAGTCGTTTAGCTTAAACAAGAAATTGAAGCACGCGAAAATTACGAAATTAAAATTATGGTAAACGAAATTAAAAATGCAACTATGGATCAGCAGATCACAAATCTTATAAACAAACATTTTATTTACATGAGTTTACTATTTGTTTGATGGTGGAGGTACTTGTAGAAGATAGGATTAATTTATTTTTCAAAAAACCATGGGGAGGAGGTGATAGTGCGGAGGCCGATATTGTGAACGGCTTCGAGTTTCTGCCAATTTTTTTTTGGATATGAGTGGTCCCCATGCTGGACCCGCGTACGTTAGTATAGGTTTAATATATAGTTGCAGAATGTTAAGTTTTGTATTGATGGGAATGGGGCTGGAGCGGTTTAAAATCGGGTACAACATGCCGCGGACGGCGCACAGTGGGATGAAACCCATTTCTAATTTGCCAAAAGTCAATTTTTGAAGCGTTTCATAATTGATCAGTTATTATAGATTATTTTTCTCTACTAAATTTGTGTTACATTTATAGTGTTAATAATAATTTTAAGTAACCTGTATACGAATAACACGACTTTGACTACGTAATATTATATAAATTTATTTAATATTTTAATTTTATAGTAAACAACTTTTATGTGTATTTTAAGGGTTTATCCATCTGAAATCAGTTTGATGCTACTACATTTTAATTTAGACATATATTCACTCAATTTGAACATATATTTGTCTAAAAATTATATTTGTATTTTTTTGTGTCGAGAATCAAATAATTAAAAGATATGACCATTATAAACAATCCAATTTCAATAGGCTGTGTATTAAATTTACTTCATTTTACCACTATCTTACCTATATCAATTTCAAAATAATGTTCTCACGTTTAAAAATAACAATAATTAATTTGCCGTTATCTGCCCCTCTCAATTGTAGGATTGTAATACGAGATTAGTGAAGCGAGCTCGCGTCGCACAATATACCCCGTCAGTCTTAAAAAGATATTAACTGATGTAAAATATAATTGTTTTTTAATTTTAAAATAGTACCCCCTCACCACCCCCTACTTCCTACTTAAAAATAGGCTAAATAAATGCAAAATTTGGTTCAATTTATCGCAAAGTATTATGCAATATAGATTTATAGTTATAAATTGAAATTGATGGATCTGATACTTGATTTATTATATTGATAATTGATTATTGAATTAAAAAATTGTTGCGAAATTTTTAAACATATAAATTGATGTAAAATATAAGAATGTGAAATTTAAAAAAAACACCCCCTTGCCAACCACTTAATTAAGGGTACATTTACAAAACTGATACAAAATTCGAATTCGGCATCCTTATAAGTGTAAATTTTGATTTTTCTCATTTTTTTGTAGCATAAATTTTAAGAATTATAAATTTTTGCAAGCTAGAAATCAGTTTCATCCCACTGTGCGGCGGTGGCTTTCTTGACGGTTGTCTTTATGTGTTCTGTGAACGTGAGATTACGATCAATGGTTACACCGAGGTATTTAGACGTAGGAGACCAGAAGATTTGGTGACCGTTTATGTTCAGGTGATGCGAAGCGAAGTTGTTTGGACCGTTGAATATGATCGCAACTGTTTTTTGCGCATTGATGTTGAGAGGATATTTGTCGCACCAGGTTAGTGCTGCGTCTAGTTGTTTTTGTAATTGAATGGCTGCTCTTTTTGGGTTTCTATTCGAGGTGGTGAACATTGTGTCGTCGGCAAAGAGGTATAACTGGGCGTTGTTGTTGAGTGGGACGTCGTTTGTGTAGGCTAGATAGAGTGTCGGTGAGAGACAAGAGCCTTGTGGTACACCTGATAGGACCGGCCTGCTGCTAGATGTGGTGGAGTTTATTCTTACCGAGAATGTACGGTCGGTGAGGAAAGAGTTAATTATATTCAACAGTGAGGTAGGGTTGCCCAAGGTATGGAGTTTGTATAATAGGCCTGCGTGCCAGACACGGTCGAACGCTTTTTCGATTTCCAAAAAGACGGCGGCTGTACGCATCTTGTTGTTGTAGTTTGTAGTCAATTGATCGATTAGGCTTACGAGTTTGTGGGTTGTGGAGTGTTGGGGACGGAAAGCAAATTGTTCGTTTCTGATTTTGGGTCCGTTTCAGCGTTAAGTTTTGCTAAAACAACGCGCTCAAAGATTTTATAGAGGGAGGACAGTAGTTATAGGACGGTAGTTTATTGGGTATCGTTGGTCCTTACCTGGTTTTGGAATAGTGATGATAATCGCATGCTTCCATGATGTTGGGAAGTATCCCATACGTAGGCAACCGTTAAAAATGTTGGTGAAGAGCAAAAATGTATTTTTGGGTAGGAGTTTGATGGCTGTATTAGTGATGGAGTCTGCGCCAGGTGCTTTGCGTTTTGGGATATGGTTTATTATTTGTTGAACGGTGCCAGGTGATGCTACACATGCAGATTGTGGGGATGTCCGAAGTGAGTGCATGAAGGTATTGACTTCTGGTAAAATTGGGCCCGTAGTTAATTTAAATTGTTGTTCATAGGTGTCAGCAAATAATTTGACCTTTTCTTCGTCCTTGTATATGAGGCCATTTGGGCCAATCAGCGGGTGGACTGCGGGGGTTTTGCTTAAAAGTTTCTTCTTTAGCTTATATATAAAACCATCTTTGGCGTCCAGGGTGTCTAGGAATTGATCCCATTCATCAGTACGGTGTGTTTTTAGCATGAGACGGATGAGTTTGATTTTCAAATTTAGTTGGCGTTTGACTAATTGATCGCGAAAGCGTTGCCTTTCTCGACGTAAACGGTTTTTTGATTCAATTTCTTCGACGATTTCGGGGGGTAGAGCGTTTTTGAACGTTCGATTTTTTTTCACGTATGTGCAGTCGTTGACAGCGGTTACAACGCTCGCACTAAAACAGTCGAGAGCCGCGATGCGATGCGATCTGATTGGCTGACTGGTCGACGGAGAAAGGGAATCAATTATGGCCATGTACTTAGTCCAATTAACGCAGCTTGAGATTTGTAGTGGCGAAGAGGTGATTGGAGAGTGACAGTGTGAGGAGCACAGGATTATGGTCTGAGGAAAGTTCGTTGAGGTTGGTTATTTCGTAGGAAAGTTGCGGGAGGCGAATTAGAGCTATGTCTAAGACGTCGGGTCTGTGCCTAGTGACAGCTGGGAAGAACGTTGGCGTATCCGGGCTGTAACGATGTAGTCGTCATTCATGGCGTGGTTATATAATATAGAGCCGGCGGTGTTTGAGCAACGGGTGGGTGTTTCGCATTAAGATCGCCAGCTACGACAAACCAATGATTGCCGTTTGTCAGTGCGTTTATATCTTCGGTTTTTAAAGGTTTGTTTGGGCTTTTGTACACGGCGGAGATTTGTATTTGGTAGTTGCCCATGGATATTTCGACGGTGGTCGAAGAAATTGTCGTCGGCATGATGATGTGTCTGTGCACTATTCTGCGGTGGACTAGTGCTGCGGTGCCACCACAGGCATGTCTTCGCAGGCCTGAGATGTTATCTGAACGATAGACGTGGTAGTTGTGGAGTTTGAGTTGGTTGATAGGTTTTAGTTTGGTTTCGTTTAATAATATGATATCGGCGTTGATCTTTGTTATGAGTGCGTATAGTTCGTTGGTTTTGTATTTTATGCCGTTTGAATTCCAGTATAGGATTCTAAGGTCATTCATAACTATTTTTTAAGAGGGATATGAATGAGCTTATTGTGGTAATGATGATTGATTTTGGGTCATCAGTTGTTGAGATGGCTGTTAGGAGTTCAGTTAGAAGATTGATGACCTGGTCGGTTTCGATAGCAGGCTTATTTTTTGTAGCACTTGCGTTGTCTGGGTGCCGAGAGGGGGGATTTCTGTGTGGTGGTTGAGTTGGTGGGGTGGTGATAGATTGTGGTATGATTGAGGGATATGTGGATTTGCTTGATAGATTGCCTGACGTGGATGTTTTTGTTGCGAAATTTTTAGTAATTTCGGAGAATGATGGACAACCGCGAAAGTTTGCTGTGTGAGCACCATTGCAGGTTGCGCAAGTCGGGGCCTGGTCACGCGGTTTTCAACATTCGCTGATGCTGTGCGAGCCAGAGCATTTGACACAACGAGGAGGGTTCCCGCAGTTTTTCGAACCGAGGCCGAACTTTTGACACGAGTGACATTGAGAAGGGTCGGATTTCTTGTAGGACTCAACAGTGATTTTTAGGTAAAATAATTCTTGTAGTTCGTAAATGTCTTTGGCTTGAGAGCCGGATAAGATTACGAGGCAATGGGCATGGGTTTGTCTACCGGCCCGAAACGTTTTATAAGTTGTACTTCGAAGTTATGTGCTACCAGTTCGTTTTTGAGTTCATCAACAGAGATATCCGTTGGAATACCTTTGATGACTACTTTTAACTGGCGGTCAGCGGCGAGGGAGAAAGTGTGGAAATCGATTTTGTTATCGAGAAGAGTCTTTTGTATTTGACGGAATTGAATGGAGCTTGTGGTTTTGACATATATTTTTTCGTCGGACGAGGTTTTGGCAGTAAGGTCGGTGTTATGGCCGCAAATAGTTTTATCTTGTTTAAAAGGCCCGTGCATTTTGGCTCGTGCGTTCGTTGCAGTGCTGTCAGCAATGGCATCAGCTGTTGTGTGTTGACGGCCCAGCTTACGTGCGTGCCACCGTTATCCAGATTGTTTTCGTTATTTCGTATCGCGTGTGTGCGTACGAAATATTTCCGGTTATGTTTTCGTGAATTTTGTCAAGTCATTGCCCTCAGTGTCACCGAAAGTTCTTAAGTTCGTATGTGTATTTCATTGTGGTGACACTGAAGCATATTATTCGTGAGGGCCGGCGATTGAAGTTTTCGTGGTTAATGTCGTCGGAAATCATCTCTCTCTTCTCTTTCGTCTGTCGTGGTGTGCACACATTATTCTGTTTTCTATTCGTGCCTGCTGCAGCTGTCAAACCACATTGTCTATTGTGTTGTGTGTGATTTCTTCTGTCTGGTAACTATCGTTCGCGCATTAATTTGCCTCTCAATAATTGTTTTTCCCCTAGCCATAGGGAGGTCATTGATTACCAGCGGAAGATTGTGATTCCCGTGGTTTGTCGAGTTTTGTGTACGCTGTAGCAGCCTTGTTGTGTTAATTGTTCGTCGTGTTGAGGTTTGCGACGTTCTTGTGTGTGTGCGGGATCAACTTGTACTTTTATTGTTTAAAGATTGATAATTATACAGATCCTGGCATCTCAAGACGTCATAACAACAAAAGGTAGGTGGTGCACCACCAAATTTATTATTATTTCGTACGGCCGACGGGCCTCGTTATACATGTGATTTATTAATTCTTCTTTATATAAAATTGTTCCTATTTTTAATTATTGTTATATTCTGTGATATTACCTACATTATTACCATTTTATTTGTTTGTTGAGCCAACCAGGCTATTATTGTTCATTTTAATTTTCTTATTTATTCTCTTTGTATCAGTATTTATATATTTATCATTATTATTGGACCAAGTGGTCAATTTGTATTATTTTTACAATAAACAGCATAAATCACAATTATTATTTTTTTTTATTTAAAGAAAGGCCCCATTTCCCTCTCAGGGCAATAGCTTATTAATTTAACAGTCGGTATTGGAGATGTCTTGATTTTGGAAGATGAGGGGCGCTGCTTGACGCCACAGGGATGCATTGATAATGATAGGCGGAGGTAGTGGTATTTTCGGTATATTAGGGGCGGAGAAATCCAAAGATTGGGTTGTAATATCGGAAATAGTATTTGACTTACCCGGAGATGTTGTGGCTGAATTCGCGACTGGTGTGGTCGGAGTCGGGTCTGCGTGTAAGATGTCGCTGGCTGATTGGGAGGTGTCCGTACATACATAAGATTCGCCTGACAGCGACTCTGAATCAGTTGGTTCAGGCGATAGCGGTTCGGCGCGTTGACGTCGGCCAGCATGCAACGGAGGTGGAGAGTGAGAATCGTTACAAGTTTTCTTCAGGTTTGAGCCCGGAGGAGTCTTCTTCTTTTTTTTGGTACCGGCTTTGCGACCGCCCATGGTGTTTCGTTGCTTGAATGGTTTCGGCGATATTGTATGCGACGACTGGACAGAACGAACAGTATAATGTCGGCTCGTAAACTCGCATCCCGTCTATGCAACTTTGCCTTTTTAACATGAGTTTTTATGTTGACACTTTATTGTTTCGACGACTGTTGATTGATGCGTGTCTCCGTGTGGCGATACTGCCCGTAGTCGGTGTGTCGATCATCAGTGTGCGTGTAGTTGCCTGCACACTGATAGTCGGGGGCAGTTTATATTTTCTGTGGTGGTCCTGAAAGGGACCGTTTTCATGATGCGTACCGTTACAATTTTTTATTTTTTGCTTTCATGTAGATATTAGTAACTATGATAGTTCCAAAACTTTTCCAAGGCCAGTTCCAAAGTAAAGTAATAAGACGGGTTAATAACTGTTTTTTAAATAAATTATTTGTTGGAATTTATCCATCAAGTATTACTTTATTTAATGTTTCCAAATAAACTATTTTGTTGAATCGTTCCAATACTCATTACTATAATATATAATCATTTGTTCATTACTTATCTAATGTAAATTGGTACATTTATAGGATTATTAGCAAATCGTCGTTGGGCGAGTAACAAGTCGTATCTCAAAAAAATTGATATTGCGTTTTATACATCAAAAAAAGCAGGAAAAAATAACCTATCTTTTGATAAAATTACGTCTTATCATTATTTAATTTCAAAGAGGTTAGAAATAAAATAGTAACATGGTCGTAACTCAATTATTAAAATGTTGATCATGAAATATGTCGTATCTCATTTCATACGATTTTTGATAATATGGCATGTTAACATAATATTATTATTAATTATTGAAATAATATTAGTGTGTAGGTACTCATTTGTGGCGAAACTGAAATCGAATTAAATGTGTTATCCTAGCCTTAAATATGACTAGTAAGTAACTAGTTTATTAAATGCAATATTGTTATATTATATTCCATAGTTTGTTATTAAAAAAAAGTATATTTTTTAATATTAATTATGATGGACGAAGAAGATATTGATAAATTATTGAACGAAATGGACAACATGTCAGATTATGGTTAGTTATAATATTTTGTCGCATAATATAAAATAATTCTTGTCCAATAACAATGTGTAAAATCTTTAGATATGGATATGAGTAGTAATGATATTGTAATGAATAACGCTGATGATATAACAAATAATGATGTTGAGTGCACTCTTGGTAACGATAGTAAGTTTTTGATAGTAAAATCTGATAGGTATTTAATGAATTCTACTTCTTTTAATTAATATTCAATATTATAATATTATTCAAGTAGACAAGACTGTTAATCCCTGAACATCTGCTGGTGAAAATGTTGAAAGTGCTAGAAAGAAATTGTGTTATGATGAAATTAATAATGAGAATGATGAAAATATTACTGAGAACACAGGAAAAAATGTAGTTGATGAGGAAATTTCTCTGTCAAACGAAAGTAGGTTTTTTTGTTAAACTAAATAATATAATATTATACAATAATAAATAAATAGACTATTAACGTTATAATATTCAATCAAACTTATAAAAATTTCAATATAGATGAGCTAGTTTTTGATGGTGTAGAGGTGTTAAGTGCTGATGATAGTAATGATTTGGATATGGAATATGCAGTTACAGTTAGTAAAGAAAGTATGGCAGTCAGTTATAAAAGAAAACTGAACCAGAAATTAAGGATGACTGGAGAACCATATTTAGGGTATAGCCGGTCAAAGAGGAATCAAATTTTACAAAATGTTAATAGAGCAGGTAAAAATATTCGGCCAGCATGTAATAGTGATGTATGTAGAAAATTTCAAAAAAGAAAATGCAATGAAATAGCTGAAGTAAATAGATTAGGAATATTTAATCATTTTTGGAAAAACTTAAACTGGGATGAAAAAAAAACTTATGTAACATCTTTAATAATAACCACTCCTGTTAAACAACGAACGGTCGAATCATCACGAAGAAACAGTACTATGTCTTATAATTTAAAAGTTAAAAATGCATATTTATGTGTATGTAAAACAATGTTCTTAAATACACTTGGATTAGGAGAAAAACAAGTTCTAACTTGGTGCCTAACTGCAAAAGATACTGAGTTGAATAATGATGAGACAAATAAAGAAAAAAACATAAGATCTACTATGAGAATTACTCCAGAAAAAATAAAAAGGAAATTTGTGACTGAGTTTCTTGAAAAATTGCCAAAACTACCCTCACATTATTGTAGGAAATCTACCTCTAGATTATATTTTGAGCCATATATCAAATCTATATCTAAACTGTACAATATGTATGGTATAATGTGTAATGAAGAAAATAAACAGCCAGTGTCTAGAAAAATATTTAATGAGATTTATAACAAAACAAATTTTTCTGTTTACCACCCGAAAAAGGATCAATGTGACATTTGTTGTTCTTACCAAACCAAAAATATCGGGGAGGATGAATGGAATGAACATATAAAGGATAAAGATCGAAGCAGGGAAGAAAAAAATAGAGACAAAGAAAAAGCTAAGCTTAATGAAATCATTGTATTCACTATGGACCTCCAGGCAGTAAAAATTTGCCCAAATTTAAAAGCAAGTGCTTTATACTACAAGTGTAAATTATGTGTGCATAATTTTACCATGTATAATTTATCCTCTCATGAATGTACATGCTATTGGTGGGATGAAACACAGTCAGACCTCTCTGCATCATCTTTTGTAAGTTGCATAATAGATCAAATAACTGAGTATAACTTAAAATATCCATTAAAAAATATTATACTTTGGAGTGATGGTTGCTGTTACCAAAACAGAAATTGTGTCTTATCAAATGCGTTATTGGAGTTTGCCATAAATAATACAATTTCTATTGAACAAAAGTACTTAACTAAAGGCCATACACAGATGGAATGTGACTCTGTCCATTCAACAATTGAAAATAAATTAAGAAATACCGATATCTATTTGCCATCTGATTATATGAGGATAACAAAAAGTGCCAGGACTAAACCATTCCCATACAATGTAAAATATTGTGATGTAAATTTTTTTTAAAAATATGAACTTGATTCATACAGGTTTGATACTATAAGACCTGGTAAAAAGGCTGGAGATCCTACTGTCACTAATATTAAGGCTCTTCGCTATAACTGTGATGGAAGTATAGAATTTAAACTTAATTTTGATGATGATTATTTAGATCTGAATTCTGTTCAAAAACAAAGAAAAAAAACAAGTAAAACTTTATCTCCTACAATATATGGGCCACTACATACATCTGACTTAAAAATTCAGAAAACCAAATGGGAACATTTGCAACAACTTAAATCTGTTCTCCCAAAAGACTACCATGAGTTTTATAACAAAATAAAGTATTAACAAAGCTATTACCTTAAATTTGAAATAGTTTTTTTTATACATAACCACTTGTAAAAATGTTTTTTTATATTTATACTAAAAAATTGTTTTTTTTATTATTAATATTTAGTTTATTTGATATTTTTAAATAATGTATATTTTATAATATGATTATTGTTCGTGCAAGTTGGTCACACCGCTAACAGTTCCCCCGTTACTCCCGCGCTCGTCGCGTCAGCGTCGACCCGAGTCGCGATCCACCGAGAACGCGTGCGGTTATGTGCGTTCGCCGCGTACTCGCGTGTTTTTTTTTGTTTTTCGTTAAAACCGCGTAGGTTTTTTCGACGTAGCACCGCACGGAATATACGAGTCGGGCCTGTGTGTCGGCCGAATTGATATGCGTTTGCGTAGTCGCCTGTCGGTTCGCGCTTAACGGTGTTTTTCCTTTTTGGTGCCGTCCGTGTGTGCGCGTGACGTTTTGTTTTGTTTTGAGCACGTGGTTCCGTGCGCGAGTGTCACGCGACGGAGCAATTGCCCGTTGTTGTGCATTTTTTCGTCTGTATACGCGAGTGCGTCGTTTCTCGGTGCCGTCCGTTTTGTGCCGCGTGTCTTTTGTTGTGCCGGCCGTTTTTTTTATATAACCGCCTTACCGGCTCTCGACCGTCGCCGGCCACTATTCACATATTGTGCGCCGCGCTCCTCGCCACGACCGTCGTGCGAGAGTTCGATGGTTATTTGCGGGTAGTCGACCATCATCCATCGTGTACCTGACCGTTCGTGACGTCGTGGTGTTGCTGTGGTGCTGTCGTGGTGTTGTCATCATCCAAGACGTCAGGTTGGCAATTTGGTGTGTGTGCTTTGCTTCAAAGTCGTGCCCATATGGCACCATTGTATTTTTTTACTTTTGTTATTGTATAGAATTATTATTATTATTCACCCCCGGGCGCCCGCTCCCATTTTATATATATTATTCATAGTCATTGTTTGATGTAATAGTAATACGGTGTTACGTACCCGTCAAAAACAATCGTCGTGTTAATTATTTGAAATTTTATATTTATTATTATATGTCATACTATCAAGCTAGGCCTGCCTGCCCATCACTGCATTGGTGGAACAATTATAAAATGTACTACTATCAAGTAGGTGCTAAACAATTTGTATAAGTATTTTATTAATTGTTACTTATTTTCATAAATTATAATGTTAAATAATAAAAGGAATGTGATTTTACCAAGTAGGTACTAAAAAATTATTTATGTTTGAACAATTTTGATATGTATTTTGATAACAATTTGTATAAGTATTTTATTAATTGTTATTTAATTTCATAAATTATAATGTTAAATAATAAAAGAAATGTGATTTTAGCAAGTAGGTACTAAAAAATATTTATGTTCGAACAATTTTGATATTTATTTTATTCATTGTTACTTGTTTTTATAAATTAAAATCTTAAATAATAAAAAGAATGTGATTTTACCTAGCAGGTCCTGAAAAGTCTGAAAAGTTTTGATATTAATAAAAAGGAAATATACTAAGTATGTCTGATATTATTATGAGCTGCATTTTTTTTTTATTATTCTGAATAGTATCATACTATTTATACACAAGAAATAAGTCGTATCTCAAAAAAAAAAAATCGAAATACATCGTATCTCACAGAAAACATACTAAGGACAAATTGATATGAAAGTGCCGTAATATTACAATCAAAGATTTTTATTATTATGATAAGAAAAAAAAATAGACATTTATCAACTAACCTTGATTTTATAAACACGTTTTTGTCTCTCCTAAACATTTTACTTTTTTGAGATACGACTTGTTACTCGCCCAACGACGAAATATCGGTGTGCGGAATATCAGGTATCTTACTCCACGTTGTAAAAAGTTGTATTCAATCACCAATAAACTAATTAAGAAACAACGTCGGTCGGACATTAAGAAAGAACTATTCAAAAATAGATTAAATAATGCAGAAAAATTTGCTGATTCCTACATTATTAATAAATTGAATGGAAAAGTAACGGCTGCAGCATCACTTTTTACCAAATTTCAACTTCGGGAAACAACAAAAAAAAGAAAAGGTCATAGATTCACATTGGAAGAAAAAGTGATGAGTCTTTCAATTTATAAAAAAAGCCCGAAATGCTATAGATTTTTATCAAATCTTTTTACGCTTCCATGTAAACGGACATTAAATAATTTATCAAGCACTGTATCTATTGGCCCCGGAGTTTCACCTGTAGTCTTGCAAGTTTTGAAGGAAAATTTAAAAAAACTGAAACCTTCTGAACGGTAAATTTCTTATAAATCATTAATAATTTAAATTTTTTTAAATGTATAAATTGTTGATTTGATTTTTAGGTATTTCTCACTTATATTTGATGAAATATCATTAAATAGTGGACTCAATTTTGATTTTTCTGCTGACAAAATAGATGGTTTTGTAAATTCTGGTTCTTATAAGAGCCAACAATTGGCAGACCATGCTTTGGTTTTTATGGTCAGGGGAATAAAAAAAAAATATAAACAACCAGTGTCATTTTCATTCTGTCAAGGTGCTACTAACCAACATGAATTAGCAAGACAAATTAAAGAAGTATTTATACAAATGTTTATTATTATTATGAGTTGTGTTTGTATTAATGTTTTGTATTATTATGATCTAGGTAATACGAAAAGTTTCTGGAACTGGGCTTCATATTGTAGCAACCGTGTGCGATCAAGGTAAGCCAAATGAAGGTGCAATTAGGTTATTAAATAATGAAACAAAAGAATATTATACTAAACATAACCTGAGTACCGAGAAGAATTTTATGAAGTGGTACAAGAAAACGGAGAACGGACAAAAATTATACACTTATTTGATGTTCCTCATCTTATAAAGTGCACAAGAAATAACTTGTTGACCAAAAGTCTTTCATTTGAAATGGATGGTATCAAAAGAGTAGCAAAGTGGCAACATTTAGAAGAGTTGTATCATACAGACAGTGCTTTGCCAGATTCAAAGATGTTGCCTAGGTTGAGTGATTATCACGTTATTCCTCGTAAAATCCCAAAGATGAAAGTGCGATATGCAACTCAAGTTTTTAGTCAGCGAGTGTCTGCTGTTATGAATTTCCTATCATGTAAATCACTACTTTATTTTGTTATAACAAATTTCAAAAACATTTTTTTTTTCTTAGTAAAAAGTATAATTGAACCAAATGGAGGAGACACTGCAGCAATATTTTTATTCTTCGATAAATTGTTCGATTCTTTAAATAGCAGCTTTCATAAAGTGGTCGAAGGAAAGATATATCGAACTGCAGTGACGAAGAATTCTATTCATCATGAACTCTGGTCAAATAGTATAAAAATTCTAAAGTCAATGAAATTTATTGGAAAAGATGGAAGAGTTGTAAATGTTCCTACACTTAAAAATTGGATAACAACTGTCAGAGGTAAAATAAAATATTATTATTAAATAGTTGATTGTATACTATATTTAATTACTCCAAAATAATAATAATCCTACATCTACCATGAACATTATATTATAATTTTTCCTACCCACAAAAGGTGTTAAATTTTTCGATTAATATTATCCTTTTGGCTCTTATTTTTTTTAAAGGTTTTCAAACATTGACAAAATTTTTAGAAGAAAAAGGAATCAAGTCATTACTAACAAGACATCTCAATCAAGATCCTATTGAAAATTTGTTTGGCGCAATCCGGAGCCTTGGCTGTGACAACCCAACTAGTCACTCATTCATTACTGCCTACAAAACATTACTGCTGAATAATTTAATTTCGTCTCAATCTCCAGCAGCTGATTGTGAAGACTTCGCAGAAGACTGATTGATCTCTTATAAACATTTCTTCTCGTGTAATCTCAAACAATCTTCATCGGTTAAATTATCAGTTAGTTTACCAGTTCAAAGTAATAGAGAATTGGATGATACAACAACAGAATTAATGAATGCCACACACACACACACACACACACACACACACACACACATATATATATATATATATATATATATATATATATATATATATATATATATATATATATATATATATATATATATATATTGCCGGTTTTGTTGCAAAAAAACTCAACAGAGAATTATACAAAATTTGAGAAGAATGTCTAAAGAAAATTTGCACAAATCAAGTTTCAAAAGATCACGATTTGATTGTTGCTAGGGACTATCAAGCTTGTAATAAATTATCTTTAAAATACCCAGCTAAACCATTTCATCAAATGCTTCAAAAAATTATTGTGTATATTGGTCAACATCTACCATCAAAATGTCACTTTTTGGGAATAGGAGAAATGATTGCTGAAGGAATATTAAACAAGTTTGAATTAACTGCTTTGTATTGCAAAAATCATGACAAAGCTTTTGAAAAAAAGATTGTAAAATCAATGGTCAAATTATTTATCGATCACTGGTGTACTGAAGTTAATCGTATTTTATTTGGTAAAATATCATTATACAACGGGGAGAAAATGATCCTATCAAACAACTGGCTTCAATATGGCACACAAAACATAAAAAAAAAACCTATCACTGGAAAATTTAACCAAGTAAAATAAACCAAAAATGTATTTTTTATTTATTATTGTTATTAATTTATTGTAATTACGAGTTTCAACTATTTTTACTATTGTACAAGTTTTACCTAATGTACCTATTATTATTATTATTATTACAAGTATAATTTTATGTATACAATGTAATACAAATTGAAGATTGAAGTTGTTATGTATTATATTAGAGATAAATAAATGACATTTTAAGAGTAATATAACTGTCTAGTATTTTTTATATATTTTAATAAAACCGATAATAAACAAAACATAATTTCGTATTTTAGTATGGCAGCAGTACTATAGTAGTAATAACATCGATTGTGATATTCTACTACCGATAGTCACTATCGAAAGTACCTACCACCGATTGTTCCCCATCAGGTTAGTTAAACTACGCAACCACCGGGAGCGCTATTTATGTGGTTCGTTTTTTTAACATGGGAGTTGCCTTTCTATTATATTATACTTATCTATGGTCATAGTGTTCGGACGTATTTACTTTTCACCTGTGCTGTTATCACATATCTTTTAATTAGTGTCGTTTGGTAATTAGTTCTGCTATGCCGTCGTCCTCGGGCGGCGACTCACGCGCTATGCAGAAGCCCTGTACTTCAAAAATGAAAACTTCTGTAAGTCATAACCACGATTCTGATCCTGAATGGCTCACTCAAACTTCAAAAAAAATTCGTAAGTCTACTTTGAAACCATCAAGTCCTGTTCCCCAAGCTTACAACAAATTTTATCCAACCCACCGTCATTAATTACGGCTGATACTGCATTCAATTCAGTGTTGCCAGGCGTACGAACATGTTCGTATTTGTACGAACTTTGAGATTACCGTACGAACACAAAGAAAACAAATGTTCGTACACAAATTCGTAAAAAAATTAAGAAAAATACTATTTTTCGAAATAATAATTGATGTTCTATAATTTATCACGCTTAAATGCTAAATGTTATATATTATTACATTCTTGAAAATAATAATATTGTTACTCAATGAAAGTGAACATTATTTATAATAAAATTAAAATTTACACAATAAATCTATTTTTAGATGGAAAACCAAATAATTCACAGAAAATAACAAAGTAATTATGGGTTGAGGCCTATAATAGATTAGGAATACTATTAAAGGTCCTTTCACACATATCCGATCCGAGTCCGTTCCGATTTTTAGCGTTCCGAGTAGTTTCAGGGGACTGTATTCACACATATCCGATCCGAATCCGTTCCGAGTCGAGTTCGTCATTTTACTTATTTTACCTATTTTAAACAGTTCATATGCTGTTGTCGAATGAAACAGATGTTGATCTAGTCAATGTGCTTTTGAATTTTTATCATGACTGAATTTAGCGATGAAGAATTAATTATAATAGCACTTATGCTTGATGAAGAACAAGAAAATCATTGTAAAACAATAAAAAAACGAAAAAGAACTGTGTGGGTACATGATCTTTGGAAAAAAAAGGCAAACTGAAGGTGAATTCACAATATACAATGGACTTATTGATGACGAGCAAAAGTTTTATGAATACTTCCGAATGTCCCAATACTCTTTTAATGTTTTACATGGAAAAATAGAAAATAGAATAAAGAAGAAAGTGACTCATTGGAGAAAACCAATACCATCAAAGGAGAGATTAGCTGTATGCTTAAGGTAAAAATTTACGCAATATTTTAATTAGTAGTAAGTGAATTTTGAAATATTTTTAATTTGTTATGAAAAGTATAGTATAAAATATTAATTAAAACATTATTATGTTAAAATATAGTAACTCAAAATAAATCCTGTGAATAAAATAATAGCTTCAACAAATACAATATAAATAAAATATTTACATAATTTTAATATTAAAGAAAAACAATATAATTTCTATTAATTAATTTACAAAAAATTTAAATGTGTAATAACTAATAAGTGACTTGAAATAGTTTTTATTTCTGCTATAAAAAGTAAAGTATGAAATATTAATTTAAACATTCCTATGTTAAAATATAATAACTCAAAATAAATCCTGTGAATTCCTTAATCCAAATGTCGGCAATAGTGTTGTATTTTGTGGTTCTGTCACCATTTGCGGAGATGGTGATTGTGAATAATTAGTATATAATGAGTCTGATGATATTGATGTCGACGATTGATTACTATACAAGTTTTGTACATTTGTTTCTGATAATGTAGTTATTGGTACAGTTGAAGTATCATTTGATTGAGCACACGATGGTTGTTTATTTAAAATTTGAGTCATTTCAATCTCTTGAACGGCATTAAAAATTTTAGATTTGGCCAAATGTAAATAATAAGGATTTAAAGTCTTTAGTGTAGTACCAATACCAGTAAGAAATGCATCTATAGGATCAATAACACTGTCTTTTGTCGTTTCTTTTTTTTCCAACAAATATTTCATTATAGTAGAAGAAGCTGTTTCTGGCTCTTGGTAATTTCTCATTATTTTTTGTTTCTTTTTTACTGTAGTTGGTTTTTTCCAAACTTCATCATTGGTATCTTTTGAATTTTCACCAACCACATTAGTATCATTTTGTGTATCTAGTATTTCTTTTGTGTTTTCATCTTCTTCGGAGCTGTCACTGAGATCAACTGTTAAATTCGTAATGGTGTCTCTCTCTTGCAAAAATTCTTGTAAGAATTTCATGTTATCTTCATATTTATATTTTTTATTTTTTCGTGCAGCTTGTCCTGATGTTGTTTTATTTCGTTTTAATCACGGTTATCTACACAGGTTGGCGTACGACGATATGTATTCCATGCATTAGATTGTCGAAGTGGCGTTTATAGAGAACTATTAGCGCTAGTAGTCATCGACCCGACATTAACATATAAATTATACAAAAAACTGTAGTTTTTCATTCTTTACTCATAAACGATTACAAAAAAATAAAAATTGCTAAGTACCTAAATTATAGATTGAACATTTTTACATCAGATAGAATTTTTTTGGTGTTTCTATCTTTAAAATAACGTCTCATTTTCAATGAAAAATATATATTATTTTGGCGCCAAAAAACAAAATATTATGTTTTCAGATAAGTGATAATTTTTGTTAATTGTTATATTGTATCTTAAATCTCTATTCGTTATCTCGTTGTCGTAGTCGTAGTGTCTGAGTTTCCGAGTGTGTCAATTTTGAATTTTCGTGTATCGTTAAAATGGTTAAGTGTTGTATTGTTGGATGCACATCTGGTTATAAGTCTAATAAAGATATAATTATTCATTCGGCCGGTTCGATCAAAAATATGACACAAAGGTGATAATGTAGACTCCCTTTGGTTTTTAAATAATTATTACAAAAAGAAAATGTAACTATTAAAGGTTGATTTCTGTATTTTATTATTATTATTTATTAATTAATTTATTGGCATTTTATCAGTAATGTTATTTTGATTTTTGGCACCAAAATAATATGATTGTTTTCATTGAAAATAAAACGTTCTTTTGAAGATAGAAACACCAAAAAAATTCTATCTGATGTAAAAATGTTCAATCTATAATTTAGGTACTTAACAATTTTTATGTTCTTGTAATCGTTTATGAGCAAAGAATGAAAAACTACAGTTTTTTGTATAATTTACATGTTAATGTCGGGTCGATGACTACTAGCGCTAATAGTTCACTACAAATGCCACTTTAACAGAGATAACACTCCCGTACGCCAACCTGTGTAGATAACCGTGGTTTTAATGATCTCCTGTATTGATCCCTTAAATTGTTCCAACGACTTTTGCATGCAACAGCTAAGAAACAAAAATAATTCAAGCTAAGAAGATATTATTAAATTTTTTACAAATTTAAGAACTATACTTGTCTTTTTTCAGATTTTTACATTACACTTTCTAGTTATTTATCGAACAACAATTATTATTCAATACTTAAACTTTTTTTTTTAGGTATCTGGCCACCGGAGACTCAATGAGAACTATTTCATTTAGTTACCGTTTGGGAGTTTCCACAGTATATGACATTATTATCGAAGTGTGTAATGCAATTATTGAAATAATTATGCATGAAGTTATGGCAGCGCCAAATAAACAAAAATGGAAGGAAATAGCTTCAGAATTTTGGACTTGTTGGAATTTTCCAAATTGTTTAGGTGCTGTTTTATTTAAATTGTACATGATCATTAATTTATACCACTTATTTTGTTTAATTACTAAAACTCATAATAATAATGATTTTAAAAAATGTTAAAACTATTTATTCTTATTTACTAAACTTTTATCACAGGTTCAATCGATGGGAAACACGTAACAATTGAAGCTCCTCCTAATAGTGGCTCACAATTTTTTTGTTACAAGAAAACGTTTTCTATTGTTTTATTAGCCCTAGTCGACGCTCACTACAACTTTATATATGTGGACGTGGGGAGTCATGGAAAAAATAGCGACGGAGGTATTTTAAGTCATTCAAAGTTAGGAAAAGGATTTGATCAAAATAAACTTGATGTACCAGAAAAAGAAGCATTGCCTGGTACAACAAATGAAGTACCATATGTTGTAATTGGTGATGAAGCATTCCCTTTAAAAACATACTTATTAAGACCCTATCCCGGTAAACAGCTTGATAATAATGAAAAAAAAATATACAACTACCGACTTTGTCGCGCAAGAAGAGTCGTAGAAAACGCATTTGGAATATTATCCCAAAAATTCCGAATATATAATAGACGAATTATTGCCAAACCAGAAAATGTCGATGTTATAATATTAACTACATGCGTACTTCATAATTTTATTAAAAAATACGATGGTAAACTTACCTATATACGTGATAATATACAATCTAATGAAGATAATTTAAGTCCCACTACTTTAACAAATATTCCTGTTCAAGGAGGAAATGCAACACGGGAGGCTTTTTATATCAGAGATATTTATAAAGATTTTTTTAACTCCCCACAAGGCTCAATACCATGGCAAAATAATACTTAGTTTTTATATACCTATAGAATAAACGTTTAAGATATGTAGGATAGAATCAGTTAAAACTAAAAACTATAATATTTGTTATTAATAAAGCAAAATTTAAAGTTTATATTTTGTATAAATTAATATATAAAATAATTATTGTTACGAGAGTAACAGTATTTAATAAATAATTGAATAATAAAATTATACATGCATTCGTATAATCATGACCATGTTATTTCAAATAAAATACAAAGTAACATAATTAAAACATTGATTTACCTGTTTGGTTTAATTCTCCTGCAATTCCCTTCCATATTTTTTCTTTCCAAGTACTGTCACTATACTTAGAATTACTTAAGTCATACAATTCAGTATGACTTCTTATTAGTTCGATTAATTTTTCATTGTCCATGATGAAATGTACTTGACAGTGTCGTATGACAAAATGAATATTGACAACAAACGTAAGCCACTATAATAAATTTCGTAGTATGCTGAACAAACCAGTCGAAACGTGTTCATACATGTCCGATCCGACATCATTCCGTCAAAAACCGACCGAGCTCGGACGAAAAATCGGACGAAAATCGGTCACTGACAATATTTTTTTAGTCGGATAGAGCTTTCCGGACGTGTGTGAACATATGCACTAGAAAACAGCAATTTTATACTTCCGATTTAACGGATGCCTTGACGGATCGGACTCGGAACGGACCCGGATCGGATATGTGTGAAAGGACCTTAATAGAATAATACATACGTTGATGCCTGATACGCATGATATGCACTGCCTATAAATTACAGTAGAACCTCGATAACTCGAATCGGTTGGGGGCGAAAAAAAAATTCGAGTTATCGAAAATTCGACTTATGGAAAACCTCGATAACTCAAATCTGCAAAAAAAAAATTCGAGTTATCGAAAATATTTTTTTTATTTAAAAACAAAGACTTCAATTTTTTAATTATTTATTTATGTATGTATTTACTAATAAATGTATAATGTATGTACTATGTAGGTATGTATATTGTATAAAAAATTTAAAAAAAGTATGTATAATGTAATGAATAAAGTAGACTAAAGTAGAAAAAAAGAACTATTTTTTAAAGAAATCAGATATTTTTGATTGTTTTTTAATGTTTGACCTATCTGAAAAGATTTCAATAACGTTTAGCGCGGAAAAAATCTCGTCTCCAATTTCTTGTTGTTCTTGAATATACTTACGTACAACCTGTAAACTATCTAATGCCTGGGCAAGAGAAGTTTTAGGTAAAGCCAATTCGCCATCGTCTTCAATAACTGACTCCACCCCACTTGACTCGTTAGGCATTTCTTGGAATTTCAAATCGTTCAGTATTTCATTATCAGTAGGATAGTATGTTGTTATAACACTAGAGTCCACCTCAACAAAATGTTGGAATTCAACTGTATTAGTCTCAGGAAAAAGCTGCTGGTATCGATCCGACTCAATTGGGGTTTCTTCTTCGACTGATTCGACTTCTTCGATTTCTAAAAGACAAAAGTAATACATAATTACAAATCATAGAAACATATAAATAAAATAAACTACTTATTTATACCGTTTGTAAAGCCAGCTTTGTGAAAACAATTTACAATCGTGGACTGTGTGACTGCTCCCCAGGATTTATGCAGTAATTCAATTGATTCTAAAAGATTTATGTCATCTATCTCAAGTCCGGAATCCATTTTTCGCAAATTTCTTTGCATTATACTTCTTCGATAATGATGCTTTATGTTTTTTATGATTCCTTGATCCATTGGCTGTAAATTAGATGTCATGTTTGGTGGCAGAAATACTACCCGTATTGCTTTTAGTTCATGCAAAAGTGTTTTTGGATGTGCAGGGCAATTATCGACAAAGAGAAGCACTTTTCTTTTATCGTTGAAAAATCTTTTATCTAAGTCGAATATCCAAGATTCATAAATGGTGGATAACATCCAAGCTTTTTTGTTATACGCGTATGTGACCGGTAACGATTGCACGTTCTTTTTCTTGAAGCACCTTGGTTGTTTTGACTTTCCAATCACGAGTAGTTTTAATTTTTCTGTTCCAGTCATATTAGCACCTACCATGACTGTTACACGTTCTTTACTCTTTTTTCCTCCGTGACAAGTGTCTCCTTTGAATGTCAAAGTTCTGTCAGGCGTACACTTGAAAAAGAGACCGAATTCATCTGCGTTGAAAATGTCTTTAGAGTCGTATTCTTTTAACAAACTTGGTAGTATGTTTGTTCGGTAATGTTCACAGTCAACTTCAGACACCGCGGCACTCTCACCTGATATGATTTTTTCTACTATTCCGTTCTTCTATTTAAATTTTTCCAGCCAACCCGAACTAGCTTGAAATGTGAGGCCTAAATTTTTTGCGAACTCTGCTGCTTTTTCTTGAATTAACGGTCCTGAAATGGGTAAATTTTAATCTCTTACTCGCTTTATCCATTCCGTCATAGCATGCTCAATTTCTGGGAAACTTGATGCTTTAAATCTTTTCCGGCGTGGTAAGCAGGGGGCTTCTTCAACTGCTTTGAGAATTTTATCTTTATCCTTCAATATAGTCGATAAGGTACTAGCAGGAATACTGAATTCACTCGCGATATATTTTTTGCATTTCACTCCTTTTTTTACTTCTTCAATAATTTTTATTTTATCACCAACAGTTAGAGAATTTAAACTACGTTTTTCCATCTTGACTTGACAAAATCACAAAATAAACTGAACATTTGCTGTGTCAGCATTATATAAAATATCGACGTAGGTATACATTTCGTATTTCAATCGACGTATAATTTTACCAGTAATAAATACTACAATAATAAAGTAGATAAACGTAACTTATCGGAGATATAGATTAGGTATAGACATACCTACATATTACATAATACAATATCGTTGAATTTATAACTGTTCCTTTTAAGTAGTATAGGTAATGATAAGATTGATAATAGTAATCGGTTTTCGATTACGATTTTCGTTATTTATAATAATATACATATGTACTTTGTTATTTGACCTTCGATTTATTGAGATAGGTAATTGTACGAATTATATTTTATTACATAAATTCGAGTTAGAAGCTAAAATTCAACTAAAATTACTTCGACTTATCGAGAAATTCGAGTTAGCGAAATTCGAATTATCGAGAAAATGTATCACACATATCATATATTGGAAGCCAGGGGCCAAGGTATTCCTTCGAGTTATCGAAAATTTGACTTATAGAGGCTCGAGTTTTCGAGGTTCCACTGTATATGTTATATTTTATTGTCAGTTGTCATTTCTGTAGCAGGCAGCATCTAGAAGCGTTGTATTTTTGTTAATATTATTTGTTTAATTAATAGCTACTTCTTATTCTACAGATATTTTTATAATTGTAATAACTTACTATAATACAATTAGTATATTATTATATATTAAGTATATTTTACTAAAATGGATAAATATTTAATTAAAAAAAATTTGTCTTCTGTGAACGTTTCTAAACAGAATGAGGAACATCCTTGCTGTTCAAAAAGTGTACCTGTACCAGAAAAATAATCTGTAAGAATTTTATTTATTATACCTATATTAAATATTATTTACACTTATTACATAGAAAATAACAATATCATTAATTTAATATCTTAGACATCTGAATGTACAATTTCTTCTTCAAACAAGGATTATGATGAAGCATTTTATATCAACAGCATTGTAGAACATATATGCATATATGTGATAGAAGCTGATGGCAACACTGTCGTATAGAGCTCATCGGACTACACACCACAACCGTTGAGTTTTATAGCGTCGTTTTCAGTTCGTTGGGCAACGTTCGTGTGTGGCGTATGTCCGGTGGGTGCTGTGTTGACCGCTTACGGTTGTAGTTGCTTATTTTTTATTTTTTTTTATATTATATAATTATGTTATGTTGTAATGTTAATAGTTATACATATTTGATTTATGTTTTTGATGTTTCTGTTATTTGATTGTTAAGTCTCTGTTAAAGTATTCGGCCTATTAAACAGTTTTATTCATTTTAATGTTGATTATTCAATATATTCTTCATTTTATAACATATGCATATGTATGTACATAATTACAGAAAATGTAATTGTATACTACACATTTTGGAAGTATACCTATATATTTTTTATTAATTAATTAAATTGTTTTTTATACTTATTTCTTACTAATAAAATTGATTTATTCATTTTAATTATTGCAGGTAGATGATATTTATTCTTACAATGATTCAGATGGTCAGAAGAGCTCCAAAAGAATGAAGCTGGATGTAAGCAAACAAAGAAAACACAGAAAACAAATATTCAGTGAAAAGTGGCTACAAAATCCAAAATTTGCAAATTGGCTAAGCCCGGATAAAAATTCTAAAACAAGCGCTAAATGCATTACATGAAATGTAACTATTGGAACAGAAATGGCTTCATTAAATCGTCACTTACATAGTAAGAAACATAATTTAATTTCTAATAGTGTTGCCAAGACTCCGTCTATGATGGAATCTTTTTCTCCGAAATTTACTCCATTAATACAAAAAGTAAAATCTGCTGAAATCAAACTTGTGGCTTTTATAGCAGAACACAACATTCCATTTCTAGCTAGGGACCATTTATCAGAGTTAATAAAAAATCTAGATCCAGAATCTGAGGTTCTTAAAAACATACAATTGAAAAGAACAAAACCTACATCTATTATGAAAAATGTAATCTGCAGGACACATAAAGAATATTTAGTTGAGTGTTTAATCAATACAACATTTGTGTCAAGCAAGCCTGTATTGTTGTACGTTATTTTAATAGAGACATTGGTAAAATTGTTAGTCATTTTTTTGATCTGGCAAATATTTTTGACCCTAACAACCAAGAGGTAGTGTACGAAGGCGCTACAGGAAAAAATCTGTATAACTGTTTGATAAAAGCATTTAATGATTGTAACATTCCATCAGATAATATAATAGGATTTGGTTCCGATGGATGTAATTCAATGATGGGTGCTAATAATTCCGTTGCAAGTAGAATGATACAAAACTATCCCGGTATAAGTATTTGGACATGTATCTGTCATTCCTTGCACCTCTGCGCCAGTGAGGCATGTAAAATCCATCCAAAACGATGCGAAAATTTAGCACGCCAGGTATACTCTTTCTTTTCTATGAGTTCCAAACGTAGTGCACAATTTGTGGAGTTTCAAGAATTTTGTTCAACACCAATTCATAAATTGTTACACCCTAGTCAAACTAGATGGCTCTCATTGCACATGGTAGTTTCTAGGCTACTAGAATAATGGGACCCATTTATATCATATTTTAGAGATAAACTTTTAAGTGAAAGGCTTATAACTATAGAAAATGTTTATAATTCATTGAATGATCCCTTAATTAAATTAATTTACATGTTTTTAGATTTTGTGTTGCCAAAATTTACATCGCTCAATTCTTTTTTTCAAAGTTCAAGTGTAGTTATCACACAGTAACATGATAAAATAGTTGGCACTTTCAAATAACTTTTAATATGTTTTATGGATCCAAATTATGTCAATAAAACCTTTATTAATGAAATAAATCCAGAAAATTCTCAACATTATGATTACTCAGATGTACCTTGACATTAAAATAATGAAAGAAGTTCAAAAGCCTAAAATTGCTAATAATAAAAAAATGTTAGATGATTTCTATTCAAAAGTACAATCATTTCTTAAAATTGCTTGCATGCAACTAAAAAAAAAAATACAATTTTAATGATTCACTGATTTATTGAATTATTTAGATCAACCAGATATTTTTTGGTATAACTTATCTAAATTACAACTAGGCAATAAAGAATTTCCATTCATAAACCTTTCAAATTTTGCTCTTGATGTATTTGTACTTCCTCATTCTAATGCCGATTGTGAGCGCGTTTTTAGTAAGGTGAATTTAATTAAAGTAAAAACTAGAAATAAATTAAATACAGACACAATTCAGGGATGCTTGTTTTCATCTCAAGAGATGAAAATTAAAAATAACAATTGTGTTAGTTATATTCCTCCCCAAATAATGATCGACTTAATGAACACTAATAATTTGTACAACAAAAATCATAATGATGAATTTAGTTTTGAACAAATTTAATATTTAATAATAAATTCTGTTATATGTAGCCATGTAGGTACATGTTTATTTTATTATAATTAACAATAAATATTATGTTTTTGTTTCGGTAAAAAGGACTTTTTGTATTTTAATATGTTAAGTTTATATTGTTATTATTATTAATAATATGAAATAAAAAGTTAAAATAATATGTTGTTCAATTAAAATGAGTATTAAATCTGTTGTTTTAGTAATTCTGTTACATGTAGCCACATAGGTACATATTTATTCCATTACATACATGTATATTTATTATTATTAACAACTAACAAGTAGGTAATAATGTTTATTTTATTATAATTAAAAATAATTATTATGTTTTTGTTTTGATCTTATGGATTGTTAGTATTTAAATATGTTAAGTTTATATTGTTATTATTAATTTTATATTTATATGAAATAAAAAGTTACAATAAAATGTTGTTCAATTAAAATGAGGATTCAATTTGTTGTTTTTAAATTAAAAAGCTACATTGTAAATGTGTATTGTGTAAACAATAATAGTATCATTAATTGGTTGTATGATAAATGTATAACATAGATAAAATATATTTAATCCATCATGATAATAAATACAACCATGGTCGGTGGTGCTTTTTTTGGCACGAGGGAATCGACAATAGAGTTGTGATTGAAATCGGAAGTTGTGTGTTACAATATCTTGAAGAGTTAGCGAGTCATTTTCCTGGGGAAAACGTTGTTTTTTACTCGGACAATTGTGGAGGACAACAAAAAAACAAGTGAATTCAAGAATTTTTTTTTTTATTTTTAGAAATATTCTAGAAAATTTGTTGATTATTAATTATAATTGAGTCCTTAATTTATTTTATAGATACATCATTGCCATGTATTTGTATGTGGTTCAATACCTTAACATTAAAACCATAACCCATAAGTACTTGATTCGAGGACACACTGAGAATGAGGGAGATACTATCCACAGCATAATTGAAAAATCATTGTCCAGAGCCAAGAAATCCGGACCAATTTACATTCCAGACCAATATGTGCCCATTATCCGAAACGCTAAAAAGAAAGGAGAACCACTACATGTTCGAGAAATGAAGTTTTCAGACTTCAAGGACATTAAGACGTTGCATAATGACATGGCCCTTACCATGACTAAAGATGTATCTGGTAATGATTTTAAACTATCACAAATCCAAGTTGCATGTTTTGAGAAAGGAAGAGAAGCATTTTTTTTTTAAATAATTATAAACAGTTGGAGTGGAATGAACTTAACTTTACATCTAAAAAAACACGTGCTCGAAAAAGCATAGAAACTAATAACATAATTGTAAAATCAACTTACACTAAAATGATGACCATCTCGGAAAATAAACTACGCGATTTAATGAGTTTAATTCAAACCAACATAATTCCACAATATTATAAAACTTTTCATGAAACTCTTGAAAACAAATAATAAGTTATTCATTTGTTATTTTTGTACTTAAGGTTGCTCAACAATGTTATTGTTTATTTTTTATTTTGAACTCTTAGTAAGTCTTAAAATATGTATTACAAGCATCAGTCACAAATTGTAAAATAATTTTTTTTTTTATAAAGTTGTTAAATAAGTTTATATTTCCCTAATTTATTGTCCAAAATAATCATACTTATTTGCTACTTAGATGGTGAAATTCCGGGTAAGGGGTGAATTTTTTCAACAACAAAAAGTACAATTGTAACAATTTCCAAACCCCCAATTCCATTATCAATTGTACATTCATAAATAATTAATAAATAATTAACATTTTAGTAAAAATAATTTGGTTTTTTAGGTTTCCTATAAAATTGCAATTAATGAAGTTGCGTCATTGTTCTACCGGAACGGCGATATGTGAAATCTAGACTTAATGAGTCGAATTTTAGTCATTTTTGTGTATACCTAGTTATAATAGCGCTAAAAAAATATACTTTTGATAAGTCATAAACATCCGAGCTCTTATTATTATACATACCTACTATTTATGAACTATATTATTGTCATAAATGATAATTTAAATTAAATCAAGTCATTAGTTGAATTAAGTCAATGTAATAATTTTATCTACTTTACAAGTTGATTGATAAAATATAATTATATATATAATATATATATATATATATATATGTAATATATATTTATTCATTTTAATAATCTTACTTTTAATGAATTATTTATATAGGATGAAAATATCCATTCATGGTATTAAGAGTATGGACACCATTAATGATAAAACTGTGAGTACCTACCTTAAAAAAAAGTTGAATTTCTCAATTAAAAAAAAAAAAAAAATTGTTTAATGTTTTATTGATTTAGGATGAAAATTAATTATCCATGTAACATGGCCAATTAATTGTAGTAATTTTTTTATTTATATTTAATACACCCACAGATAATGATTTTCTGTAAATTATTGCACTAAACCCTAGGCCCTACAAAATTTGGTGTAAATGGCCTAAATGCTACAATGAGTTTAAATATTGCGTACGCATAATGTAGAAAAACGACGGAACTGTAGTTGTGTTTTATACCACCAGAGGGCAATTGCGTCGTTGTGGAATTATCAGTTATTTATAAAATGAATTCGGTGCAACATCGCCGCATGTGTCAGTAATGCGTTTGATGTCAACGAATGAGCTGCTGTCTCCAGATAAAAAAAAGACATAACTTCATGATAGGTCACTTTTGAATTATTTGTATTATAATATTGGAGCAACAACGACGTAAGTATCTTTTGTGTCACTGTTTATCTGAAACTCCTTAATAATCAACTGTCATAACTATACTTTGGGCCGTTGTTTAACAAGATTGTTTACTCGATTGCGCCATAGCTGTATTTTGCGTCATTGTTGTAACTAAAAATAGATCGTAGTTATGACAGTTACGTCAATTTTCAATTTTAATATTCTTAAATTTAATTAATTAATCTTTTATTACTTATCGCGCATTCCGTTATTTACGCGATAAAAGTTTTTCCAGTACCTACTTCAATAATAATATTGAAGTACGTAATACGTATTATTATACTAAAACCTAATTAAAGTACGAAAATTGTGTAATTAAAATTACGTATTTTAATTCGGAGTTCTCCGTTCCTTAGAATAAAATATAAAAAAAGGTTATGGTGAAGTATTTACAGTAACACCTAAAATGAGCAGCCGAGCACTTAAGATGATACAGATTACTGTGACGGGAGGACAAGTAGGTGCAGAAACAGCAGTCAGCGGCGAAGGTCAACTAGCAACAACTCCAAAACAGCAACACATGGAATTATGTGAAGAACCACCAACTTAAGAGCCAGAAACGGTAGTCAGCAGCGAAGACCAACAAGCGACGACTTCACAACAGCAAATAAGGAAAGTTACACATAGAAAAAGTGTGTATTTTATCACAAGAACCAGCGCAACTAAATCAATTATAAAAAGACAACCAATATTTTTACGTAGTTCTGAAAGTAGTTTAGTCGTGGCATTTAGTATGCAAATCAATTAAAAATGGATATACTGGAATTCTAGTTGCTTTAGAGATTTTATGTAATGATTCAAACCAATTGAATGCAGTTAAACATGAAGCAAAATCAATTTCCAAAAAAATAAAGTCGTTAAAATTTGTCTTTCTTTTAATTGTTTGGACGCCTCTTTTGGAATTTGACAAAACTTCAAAAAGTCCTCAGTTAATAAATATTGATTTGTCATGTGTAGTTTCCCTATATGATTCACAGGCATTTTATATTCAAGAGCAGCGAAATGATTTCGAAATATTTTTAAATGAAGCTATCGAAATAACTGGCATAAATCAATTTTCATGGGAGGAAACTAGAACTAGACGTAGAAATATATTTTTTGATGAAGAGTCTAGTGGTGGTGTAATATTTTCTAATTCTGACAAAATGAAGAACGAAACATTTATTCCAATAATGGATGCATTAATTATTCAACTTAATAAAAGAAAAGTAGCTTATACAAAGTTCTACGATAAATTCGGATTTTTTTCTCACCTAGAAAATATTACATCAAGTGAACTGCGTAAAAAAGCTCTAAAGATTGTTGAGTTTTATGTAGATGATTTAGAAATAGAATTTGTCGAGGAAATCATTCAATTTAAAAAATACGTATAACATTTTCCGATAGAAACTAAAAACATGCAAGGAATGTTAACATACCTCAACAATCCATCATTAAACACAGTTTTTCCTAATGTTGAAATTGCATTAAAAATATTCATTTGTATGCCATGTTCTAATGCAAGTGGAGAAACGTCCATCTCTGTTTTAAAGAGAGTCAAAAATTATTTTCGATCATCATTACCAAACGATAAAACATCAGTATTATCAATAATATGTATTGAAGATGAAATTGTCAAGAATTTAAGTTGGACCAGTCTTGTTTCAAAATTCTCAAAACTTAATGCTAGAAAAAAAAACGTTTGTATAAAGTTATAAATCACTATTATTATTAAATATATTTAGTAGTAATATATGTTTTGAAATATTAATTCTTACTACTTGCTAACGAAATGTCTTGCTTATTTAGGTGCTATTATTAATTTAGTTGTTTCTTTAGAAATTGTATAAGAAATAAAATGTGACCAAAAGAATTAAAAATAATAAAATAGTTGAAAACATATTTTTATTTATTAAAATAGTTTTAAAAAATATCGTGTGTAAATATATATTAACAAAATGATGACAAGTAAAATATTGTAGTTAATATTGCGGAGATAATGTTATTTGGGCCACAAGCTAGCAATTTTTTTTTTTTTTTAGGATTAATTTTAAAATCTTAGCCTCCTCGAAATTGTAGTAAATTTTAATTTATATACCATTAATAACAGATAAGGAGTCAATATCACAAGCGACATTTTTTTTCCTTTGTTTTTTGGTTTTGTAAATATTATGTAAAAAAAAAAACGTTAATTTAAAAATGGAGATGTTTTATAAACGGCAGGCATGTCAATTTATGACTGCCTTAAGAGGATGTCACACCAAATCCTGTACGCGTGAAACGCTCCAGAGATGGCGTTGTTCGCCATATCGCCGCCGTCGCGGCAGGCCGTAACCACGCCCATTATCTCCGTTACGGGATCCTTGCGTCGTAGTCACGGGAGAGCAGTGGCGTGGCGAAGCAGTATTTTTTGAGCCGCGGCTCCATTCATATGTGGGGGTGGGTGTCGGTGGATTTGTATAATATTTTTTTTATAAATTATGAATTTGGCGTCTTAACATATCAGCGAGTTTATTCATAATAATCTAGGAAAATGTAATTATTGGTGTATCGTATAAACACTATAAACACATTATAAATATTGTGTGGTATATTATTAGTAGATAGTTTAGTAACTACAACGGTAACATGGCATAATTAAGTATAAACTAATCAATACACTATTTTGTTTTATAAATAAAACGGATCGTTATCAGATGGTTATTCCTCATTTACCCAAAACAGCAGAAATGACTTGTGCCTACCCACACAACTACACAAGTGCATGACAATATTATTATTAGTTATTATCGAGATTATTACTTGTATTAGTATTAACATTGAGTATTTGTTAATTTTAACCAATGGTATTATTTCTCGTGAATCGTGATCGACCATTACACTGTTATTAATGCAATAACCGTCAAGCAGAAACCTAGTTTAGTAGTTTATAATTTATAATTCATTTATTTATTTACGTTTGCAATTATAACCGTTATTTAAAAATGAATTCACTGTGTCCCAGTTGTGGTAAAAAACGTGAATCTATGAACAGCGTTAACTGGATTCGCCATAAAGAATCATGTCAAAAAAAAATAAAGCCTGTAAAAAGAACTGCTTCCAGTTCTATTTCAGATTACTTTAAACGTATGGACAGTGATAGAAAATTTCAAAAAATTGAAAAATCAAGTAAGTTACCTACTTCATTATATTAATTAAATTTAATCTGTTAAAAGATTTTACATTTTTTAAACTTCTTATTGCTTGATAATTAAATTCATTATTCACATATACCTATTTATTTTCCATCATACCAATAATTATATCATAATATAATATTCTAATGAAATATAAATAATAATTAATATTGATCATGTATTAACATTTTTAAGATGACTTTAACCCAAATGATATCGGCTTGATGAAGTCTAGTTTGCCTGACAATCAACAACTTTTAAGTGAAGTTAATGTGGATGGTAATGAATAATCAATATATTTGTTTTATTCTTATTTTTATTAATTTTATTTATTTATTTAATTTAGAAATTTTAAATATTAATACAAAGCAAAACTTGGTTGACTCAACTGAAACCATACAAATTTCTCCGCCAACAGGTACCTAATTTATCAATAAATAAGTCTTATTATTTTAGTTTAAACTTAACTATAGTTGAAGCTGGTAAGTAATTAGTATTCATAATACTAATTATTAATTAATTAATAATCTGTCAAAAGATTTTAAATTTTTTAACTTCTTATTGCTTGATAATTAAATGCATTATTCATATATACCTATTTATGTTCCATCATACCAATAATTATATCATAATAAAATATAAATAATAATTAATATTGATAATGTATTAACATTTTTTTAAGATGACTTTAACCCAAATGATATCGGCTTGATGAAGTCTAGTTTGCCTGACAATCAACAACTTTTAAGTGAAGTTAATGTGGATGGTAATGAATAATCAATATATTTGTTTTATTCTTATTTTTATTAATTTTATTTATTTATTTAATTTAGAAATTTTAAATATTAATACAAAGCAAAACTTGGTTGACTCAACTGAAACCATACAAATTTCTCCGCCAACAGGTACCTAATTTATCAATAAATAAGTCTTATTATTTTAGTTTAAACTTAACTATAGTTGAATCTGGTAAGTAATTAGTACTAATAATAAAGCTGCAGCTCAGTCACTTTTCTAAAATTATGTCACTATTTCTATAAAATTGTCACTTTTCTCACTTTATTTACCTACACAAGATCTAAATCTAAAATATCTCTTTTTATATTTCTATTTATCAACAAAAAAATTTAATTATTGTTTATTATCATATTATAATATCTTAAATTTAATTAAATAATTTAGAGTAAATTCTAAATCATTTAGATAATATTATAATGGACGGTATCTTCATGGTAATTATATCTAATATCATGACAAAATAGATATCAATTTTATCATGCCTAATATCCATAGAGATAAATTACTCTATGCTATTATGATATATAAATTATAATTTATAAACTATAAAAGTTAATATATCCATGATACAAATATCCTTTAGAATAGTTGAAATATTATGGTATATCTTGATAGCGCTATAATCGCTAAAATAATTATAAAATATAAGTGAGCAATATACTTTAGTTAGTTACCTATTAAAATGTTATATTATTATAATACTTAAATTATAATTAAAATTAAATGTAAATATAGTATCTACAGGTATTGGAGTTATTACATGTTTACATGGCAAATGTCTATATTATTATATTTATGTTGTTTTATTAATTTATACATCAAAAGAGTTGATGTTATTGTTTCTTTTTATTATTAATGTATAAAATAACTTTTATACAAAGTTGACTATTAAAAATGTTTTTTTTAAGAAAAAGATGGTCACTTTTTATCACTTGAAAATAAAATTAAGTCACTTTTAGCCACCTAAATAAAAAAAATTGATCACTTTTCTCACTAACATGGCATATGTAAATTAAATTATTTCTCAGATATAGGTTACTTAGTTATAGTTACTTGGTACATTAAATATCAACTATATTAGTATGTCTAATGTCTATATGTGTGTCCAGTGATTGGCTTTATATTTTAATATAATTTGTTTATCTATAATTTAAAACTGTAATTCAATGTTGAGTAGCTGTGTAGGAAATAAAAGTTGAAGTTTTTTATGTGATTTAAAATAAAAAGTTACAACATAAAGAATATGAGATATGGATATTTTTATTAAACATTAGGAAGTAAAGTGAAGTGTATATTATACTATATATTATCTTTATTTGTAACATTTTCAATGTATTTTGAATCATTGTGTCATAATAGCAACTATTCAAATTTAGAACTTTATTCTTAATTTATTATTATAGACCCAATTTTAATAGTTAATTTAATAATACTTGTTATTAATTTACTATTTATTAATAATCTGGTTTCTTTAAGTATAAACTTGCCTAATATGTTATTGATAAATTATAATTAACCTAGTAAAAATGTTAGATTTTTTGTTCATTTTTAAATAGTATATTATGTATTTACCTATTAGATCAATTTGTATTAAATAAATAAATGCATTTACCAATCAGGTAAAAACCATTTCATTAATTCATGATTGTTTTTATATTTTTAAATAGATTTGATGCATAATGTCTACTTTGAGCCACAGCAAAATGTAGTGCAAATAGATACATTAAGTTTAGAACAATTTCCCAATGATCCCGCTGTGATGAACTCTAATGTATCTAGTGAACTTTTTGCTCATTTTGCATCTTTAGAGCCATGCCAACCTTCCAAATCACAATTAAGTGATTGTATATTTCCTAAAAAACAACAAGGTGATCGTGTAAGATCATTTCATGAAAAATATTATTTTAAAGAAATTTCACCAGGAAGTTTTGTAAAACGCAATTGGCTATCGTATTCTCCTTCTACCAATTGCGTCTTTTGTATAGTTTGTAAATTGTTTGGATTGCCAAATGGAAAACATGATCAATTTTCAAAACATGGAACTAATGACTGGAGACATATTTCATATAAAATTAAAGCACACGAATCTGCACCAGAACACTTACAGTCTGAACTACGCCGAGTTATGTATACAAGTCAATTAAGGGTTGATGTGCAGTTATTATCATCATCAAATTCACAGATTGCAGAAAATAGAGAAACCATTAAAGTAATTTTTGAAGCTTTATTGTACTTAGCTCGGCAAAACAATGCATTTCGATGTCACAATGAACACTGGAGTTCATCCAATCAAGGTAACTTTGTAGAACTTGTCAAACTTTTAGCTAAATATAATCCTTTACTGTCAGCTCATTTATCCAAAATTCAGAATGCAAAAAACAAAAACAGATTAACATTTTTATCAAATGTTAGTCAAAATAATATGTTGAGTGTTATGGGTGAAATGGTACGAGAAGAGATTTTGAAGAGAGTTAAAAAAGCAGGTGTATTTTCAATAATTATAGACACAACTACTGATGTTTCAAACTTGGAGCAATTTTCATTAGTCCTACGTTTTGTTAATGAAGAAGGTCAAACTGAAGAGAGACTTGTTGCTATGAAAGAAGCCCCTGATTCTACAGGATTGGGAATGTTTAATGTTTTTTGTGATATTTGTAGTAAATATAATTTAGATTGGACAACAAAGCTATGTGCTCAATCTTACGATGGGGCTGCATCAATGCAGGGACATTATTTTGGTCTTCGATCTTATGTTCAAGAGAAAAACCCAAATGCTATTTATGTTTGGTGTTTTGCACATATCTTAAATTTGGTTGTTGTGGATACATGTGATAAATATTCAAGTATTAGAAATTTCTTTGGAGATGTTCGACAATTGATCACATATATGAGGGCAAGAAAACGAACAGCCATATTCCTAGAGCAACAAACTAAATGCTATCCTTCTGAAAGGCCATGTAGAATGAAAAACTTCTCTACCACCCGTTGGACTTCTCATGATCGTGCATTATCAGTATTAAGTAAAAAGTATTTAGCTATTATAAAAACATTAGAAGAGTTAATTAACTCAACTGATAGGGAAACTTCTTCAACAGCATCAAATCTCTACAGAATAATTACCTCATTTAAGTTTATTTTGAATTTATTTTTAATGCAAAATATTTTTTCTTGTACTACTCCATTATCAATTTATTTGCAATCTTCATCTATCGATTTCATTCAGGCAATTACTATGGTGGATGTTTGTGCCAAAAAATTATCTGAATTAAGAAATGAGCAGAGCTTTAATGATTTAATTACAAAAACAAAATCTTTTGTTAATGAAATTGGATTAGTTGAATGTGAGTTGCCAAATATACGTGGCCGTCGTAGGAAACTGTTGCCTGGAGAAATTGTTTCTGATGAAGTTATTACAAATCCTTATGAAAAATTTAAAATTGAAGTTTATTATGTAGCATTGGATCAAGTAAATACTTCTATTATAAGTAGATTTGATGGTGCACGAAATATATTGTCCAACTTGTCATTATTGACTTTTGATCGGTTAAAGGCAACTAGAGAAGGAACTGAAATTCCCCAAGATAATTTTATTGCGTTTATGAATTGGATTCCTAATTTAAATCTTGATAATTTAAAAATGGAATATACCATATTTGCGAGTAGTTTTATTAAGTTATACAATGGTATACATTTTTCCAGTATTAACTCAAATAACGATCTGATTATTGAAAGCGAAAATGAAACTAAACATGATTCTGACTCATCTAATGAAATAGACAGTGAAGAAGAAACTAAAAAAAAACTTTCAGCAATAGAAATACTTAAAATGCTTTGTTCTTATAATTAAGTTGCAGCATTCCCAAACCTTTTTGTAGTATATAAATACTTATGCACTATTCCTACAACATCTGCTTCAAGTGAGAGATCATTCTCTAAGGTAAAACTTGTTAAAACTCGACTTAGATCTACTATGAAGCAAAATAGACTTGAAAGTCTCATGCTAATATCATGTGAAAAAGATATAGTTTTAAATCCAGAAGAATTTCTGAACAAATATGCTTTGACATCTTCATTGCTGCAAAAAGAATTGTTGTTCAAATGATACTTCAATTGATGCCAAATCATTAATATTCATACCTATTTTCTATACTAGTTGTTATTTATGTATTGTTTATTATGTATAGGTATAACTGTATTAGATACTATATAAACTGAGCTTATATGTATTTTGATGTGTTAAAACTATTTATTATTATTACATTATTAATGTAGAGTATTGTTATAAATTAAATATATGAACTATTCTTTATATAATAAATTAAAAACAAATTATGTTTGACTTCATACCAAAATTACATGTTAAAATTAAAGTTTTGTTTTAAATATACTTATTTGCATGCCTTCTTAATACATTTAGGCATAACTAAATTATTATAAATAAAATTATTTTTTTTTTTTTTTTTTTTTACGGAAACACCAATTTGTACCTGTGAACATTTATTTTATACACAATTTATATGTTAAATATGATTAAACAGTAATATATTTTTTTTGCGAGCGAAGCAATCAATTTTGGTTATATACTGTTTTATGTTGGTGGGTGGGTGGGTGGATGGAAAAATTATATCTGGCTCCTTTTATTAAAATTGTTCACCACGCCACTGCGGGAGAGGAGCATTATTATTAGTGATGGCCGATGGGCATAATCGAATGATTAGTAATCGATACATTTTCATAATCGAGATATCACTCAAAATAATCATTCGAAATTTCCAAATGAAATATTAATAATCGTGATATTACTCGATTAAAATAATCGAAATGTTTTGAACGAAATATTAACAACTTTACTATTTATAGCTTTGTCCTACTAAATAATCCTATGGTTATAAAAATATATCACCCATTTATAAAGTATTTTGAATAATATTGATAAATTTAATAATAAACGTTCTTCGCAATTTTTGTTATTTTGTGGTTGACTGATCTGGATGATTATGAAATCATAGCCATAAATATCTAGGTTTAAAATATAAATAGTTCTAAATAATACAACATTATTAGGTATAATATGTGGTAGGCACCGTATTCATAACACCCACGAGTAGGGCTGTGCGATAGTTTCTTCTAGTGGTCGATAGTCGATTGTGTCAAAATTAACGATTGTATCGATTAATCGATTGTTTTTGATTTACGGATTGTATCGAATAACCGATGTATCGTTACGCCGATAGTATCGTTCAACCGATGTATCGTCACGCTGATAGCATCGATTAACCGATAGTATCGATAGTATCGAATGGCCGATAGCATCGATTAACTGATAGTATCGAATGGCCGATATTACCGATAGTATCGATAGTATCGAATGGCCGATATTACCGATAGTATCAATAGTATCGAATGCCTGATAGCATCGATTAACCGATAGTATCGATAGTATCGATCAACCGATAGTATCGATAGTATCGATCAACCGATAGTATCGATGTACTCGATACATCGGTTGATTATGATTAGTGAAAAACATCGATTAATCGATAGTATCGATAGTTAAAAACGATTAATCGATACTATCGCGCAGCCCTACTTACGAGTACAGTACGGGTCACGAAAACGTGCGGATGACCGCCACGCGCCCAGTGGCCGTTTCTCGTTGGTGGTGCCCAAACAGTTTCGTGCCAAATATAAAATTTAAAACTCGTATTTTTACTATAAACAATTACTACATTTACTTCAGCAACAATATTTTGTATACTTCATTCACTTATCCCACACGCTTCGGCAGTAATTTTTTGAGTTTTTTTTAAAAAATCGGCAGATAAATTATCCATTGTGTATTAAGGATATATATATATCCATAATATTGAGGCCCACTGTTTTTCAGAAAAATAGACACAGGGCGCGCGGCGATCATCCGCACGTTTTCGTGACCCGTACTGTAGTAAATAAACGATTCGAAAATACAAAGACCCAAAGTCAACAACAATTTAATAATTATTTTATTATAGTTTACAATAGTTAATTTGCCTCGTTTCATGGACATCATCCATTCATTCTAAATAATTTATATTCGATTATTAACATTTTGACTATTTTGATATCAAGAATTCATTGTTTTCAAAACAAACGAGATATCATTAGAAAGAATCATTCGATTATAATAAATCATTCGAATATAATATAATCATTCGAATATAATATAATCATTCGATTATAACATAATCGAGATTATTTTCATAATCGAAATATCTCGATTATATAATCGATACATTTTAATAATCGAAGTATCTCGATTATTTTCATAAACGAGACATCTCGATTATGCCTATCACTAATTATTATTCTACAAACCGTAGCGTTGAGCATTACGCGAAAATATTGTATAGTCTATTCGAAATTAGAAACGTAGACGGCGGCGACCAGTTTTCGACGGCAGCGGACAGATGTTTCTCCCACTGTGCGTCTATTTTACCGACGACGGCCGCTGACATACGACCGTTGTCGCCGTATTAGTTCGTTACCGCATTCGAAAATAGTGTAAACAATGCATTTTAAGTTATTTGTTCGCGTTACTGGTCAACAATAGAATGAGGCGACGGTGCCAAAGGTCGATATGCGTAGTGAGACCACGCCCATGCGCAGTAGTCGGCCGCCGTCTACGTTTCTTATTCCGAATAGACTATAGTTGACGACAGTAGCGTAGGTATTTAGGCCTACGACCTATGTATTTCTAATGTACAACCACACTATACTCAGAATTTTAAATACCCGCGCGTACCCATGAACCAACGATTACAATATTTATTATGTAATTCACTCTAATATGTAGCAATATAAAGAACGTAGAATCTATTAAAACACTGACTGAATTACCCGGCGTTTCCCGGAAAAACTCCATTTCCGATGTCGCACCGTGGCAAGGCAATGAAGAGATAATTACTAATAAATAGAATTTGAATGTGTTAGTACTGGTTTATGTTTTCGGTGTGCATTTTATCGTTCGATTATATAATAGGAGTATTGGTGTACGCGCGATACATGAGGTTATTTTTATCGATAACTTCTCATAACAATTATTCTTATCTACACGACGATGACGGACGAAAAGGATAGGTTGCAGGCGTAGACCTTATACCAGCGGTTCCCAATTGGTGGTCCGTGGACGATAAATGTCGTTAAATGCGTGCATATTATGTATTGCGCAAATTATATTTTATAATTTTACAGTTTATCTGTATTTTTATTGATAATATTTCAATAATAAATTTATTTTAATGTACTGATCAACATAGTAGCTCAGACTCGAATCGCCGTAATGTAAACTCGAAGAGTAGTGTAGGAACTAAAGTGAGAAAGTATAACACTGAATATTTACAATTGGGATTTACATTTGCTGGGACTGAAGATGAACCAAAACCACAGTGTATTATTTGCTTGGAGATCTTGTCCAATGAAAGTATGAAACCTTCCAAACTACGACGCCATTTTTAGACAAAACATGGCGAATTTACTAATAAGTCTTTGGATTTTTTTGTAGTCAAGTTAGGAGAATTTAAAAAATCACAAAAAGTGATGAAATCTTCGACGAGTTTAAATGGTAATAAAAATGCCACTTTAGCTTCATACGAAGTCACTCAACTTGTTGCAAAATCTGGTAAGGCTCAAACCATAGCCGAAGAACTAATTCTTCCTGCTGCAATTGTCCTGTGCAAAACAATGTTAGGTGAATCTGCAGCAAAGTTGATTAGTTCTGTCCCCCTATCTAATAATACTATTCAAAGATGAATTACTGATATGTCTGCAAATATTGAAGAAACTCTATTTACTTGGCTATCTACAAGTGACAAGTTTGCATTGCAACTAGATGAAAATACTGACATAGCAAGTAAGTCATCTATGTAGGTTTTTGTCCGTTTTATATGGGAAAAACAGTTATTTGAAGATTTTTTGTTTTCATGCGAGCTCCTACATACTTCGGCAAAAGATATATTTGAAGCTATTGATTAGTTTTTTACAGAGCATGGCATTAGGTGGGAAAAATGCGTTGGAATAACCACTGATAGTGCAGCAGCAATGACAGGTTACAATACTGGATTGTTGGGTCGTGTGAAAGAAGTTGCACCTCAAGTAAAGTGGACTCACTGTTGTATTCATAGGGAAGCGTTGGTTGCTAAACGCCTATCAGAACACACGAAAACAACTTTAGAGGAAGTAGTGAAAATTATAAACTTTATTAAATCACGGCCTCTAGAATCAAGGCTTTTTGAAGTCCTTTGCAAAGACATGGGAAGTGACCACGTACAGCTTATTTTGCACACTGAAATTCGATGGCTCTCACGTGGAAAAATTCTTCAGCGTTTTTTTGAGCTAAGAGACGAAGTTCGAGTATTTCTTCTCGAAACCAGGTTTTTTAACTTGTTAAAGGCTTGTTAACTGATTTTTCTTGGCTGTCTCGGATAGCTTACTTGGCTGATGTGTTTGAATACTTGAATACACTAAATTTGAGTTAACAAGAATTTATATTGACATTTTCACGTTGAGGATAAAATCGAAGCAACTTTAAAAAAGTTTGAAATTTGGGCAATACGTGTTGAAAAGAACTCTTTCAGTAACTTTCCGACATTAAAATCTTTTTTGGAATCTTCGTGTGAATTTCTATCACAGGAGGTAAATAGTGAAATATCTGAACACTTGTTGAGCATGGCCAAAATATTAAGAAAATACGTGGATAAGAAATCCATTTTACTGCGATATTGAAAAAATAGAAAATCTCTCTGAACAGGAATAAGATGAATTAATTGATTTGGTAACTAATGTAAAGATGAAAAATATTTTCGACGATAAAAAACTAATTGATTTTTGGTTAATTGTTCAAAATGATCAAAAGCAACTGGCTGAGAAAGCTTTAAGACATTTGATCCCCTTTTGCACAACATATAGATATGAACAAGCTTTTTCTACCTACTGTTACATGAAAAACAAATATCGTAATAGGCTTAATATTGACGCTGATTTAAAAGTTAAAATATCAAGCATGCAGCCGGACTTAGACGAAATTATGAACAAAAAAGAAAGATTTCACTTGTCTCATAAAGTTTGAAGGTGTTTAATCAAATATTTTTTTTATAAATATATATATATTAGGGTGGTCCTTATTTATAAGAAAAAAAAAAATTAATATTTTTAATATCTTACCCGCCAACTTTGTTCATTACTATGAGTAAGTAATTTATGTTAAATATGGTCATGCTTACTCAACCCCTTCACGTGCCACAAAAGGATTGAAAAATTTCGAAATAGGGTTGATACGTCAATTTTTGAGTTTAATTTAAAAATATCGGCATCATAATATGAATTATCATAATATAATATTTCTAATATATTATATTAGAAATAGTTTTAGGAGCTATTTTTACTGTGTGTTATAACAGTCCATCAACTGGGCCAAACATTCAGATATTTCTAACATTTCAACAGCAGTGGAAAAATATTGATAAGAATAAATTTCAAGTCTTAGAAGAAAGAATAAGTAATCGAGACGGAGTCATAATATTTTGCAAAGAACAATTAATTTCATTTCATTCGCGTGACGATTACAGGGAGCTGTTAGAACTCATAATTATCTACCTTGGGGGTGTTCCTACAAGAGGTATAATATTTATTCAGCCTGGAGCAGTTCATCGGGCACGATGGATAGCACGTGCTATTTACGCCATTAAAATTTGTATATTTAAAAATCAATTCAAAACGTCTAAAAATACAATAAATCATATGAAAAGATTTTCGTTGTTTATTGTTCAAATTTATGTATTTTATAGGTTTAAAGCTCCCTGTGCTGTATCAGCTCCTGTAAACGATTTAAATTTATTAGTTATTTAGTATTTTATTTATTAGTATTATTTATAAATATATCAATGTACCCAGATGAAGCTGTATCAAAAGCAGGAATTACAGCCTTTTTACGTCATCAGTGGTATTTATCAGACTTGCTGGTATCTTTTTCATTTTTTGATCAAAATGTTTCATATCAAATTTAAAAAAAAATGGTCACGGCATTAAGTTATAAAAACTCAGAAGATTATAAAAATAGAATTAAAATTGATACTGTTGATTTAAATTTTACCCAGAAAACTGTTGCTGATTTTGTTAACCATAAATCAATTAATTTTTTCAATATATTGAAGATACCAACTGATTTCTTTAAGTTTGATCCTGAAGAATGGGAAAATATGCCAGATTATCAATTAGGATTAAGTGTGGTTAGACGTATGCAAGTTGTCAATAATTTTGCTGAAAGAGGAGTGGCTCTAATTCAAAATTATAATTCGATTCTTACAAAAGATGAAAATCAAAAACAATTCCTTTCGAAAGTCATAGAAAGAGATTCCCTGATGCTCGAAAATCAACTATCATATCAGACGAAATTTATTCGAAATAATTTGATTACCTACTCCATTCAAAATCTGTACGTAATTTTATTATAATTAAAATCAAAAAATGTATAATAAATAGTCAATATTAATAAATTTATTTAGTCATCAATAAACTACGCTATTTACAATTTTTATATGAAAGATGAATGTTTTTTATTATTATTCTTAAATTACAACTATTTTTCCGTGTATTTTAGCTCTATAAAGTGTAAAACAAAATGTTATAACAAAACTGTGAATCCAGTGTAATTTTTACTAATGTATTTTATTTTAGAAAATTCAATACTTAAGATATTTGGTTGTATCATCAATAATTTTTAAAATAAAAATTTTAAATATATAATTAAATGTATAAAAACCAAATTTGTAAAATAAATTAAATATTTAGTATTTTATAAATTTTCATAGAAAATAATAGATCAATAAGAAATTGTATAAATGTATTTTTTATTGACAATATAAGAATTAAGTATCAATAATTTACCTTTAATACATTTATGGATAAGTGTAATATTTTTTAAATTAAACTAACCCCTTTGTGGCACGTGAAGGGGTTGAGTAATCATGACCAAATTTAACAACAATTACTTTCATATAGTAATGAACAAAATGGAAAGATAAGAAATCAAAAATTTGCAATTTCAAAAATAAGGACCACCCTAATATATATATTTATTACCTACATTCTTACTATTTCTTAGTTTTTTGCATGGAATCGTTGACCATTTATTCAATCATTTACCTGTATTGACGTGATGTTTTTTATCCATATTGAAATACTTTAGTAGTAATAGAAATATTATACTACTCATGGATATTTTTAAAAAAATGGTTAGTACGCCACGGACGGAGATTTGTAATAGGTATGGATACCTTTATATTACTATCTAATTCAGTGGCGGCTATCCTCAAATTAATATGTGTTGCTGAAAATATTTCTGAGGACCAACCTACCTCAGTGGCGCAACTAAACCTCTAAAACGCGGGGTGCTAAATCTGTGAATGCATCACAGAGTTGTGGGGGGAAAGCCCTCCACACCCCCCTGCACCCAAACCTACAATAATCGATAAATCAAAACTTTAAAATACATATTAACACACTTCACATAAATAAAAGAAAAGAAGTTAGTAACACTCTTTTTTTACTACAATATCAATAACATATTGGTACATTTTAATTTCATAATCTTGTTAAAAAATAATTATAAGATATCATACGTTTTAAATCAGCATAATTTTTCTGGGTTTCATGCAGTATTTATTCAAAATAGTTTCAGTATTTAGTTGATTTGATATATCTTTTTCAATATTCAGCAAAGATAAATTAGTAAACCTTGGCTGAAGCATGTTTGATCTTAGCCAGTTTTTTATCCGCCGCATTGTCGAAAAACTTCGCTCACATGTAGCAGAGCTTACTGGAGTTGTATGCGACCTATAACCTATTTGCTAAAAATAGCTCGTAAGCAATATATTTCTCCGTAACGTATACCTTATCGTTAGGTTAATAAATAATAAAAGTTAGATATAAAAAACAAGGGGTGCTTAATTTTAACTTGGGGGCGCTAAAAACCTTTTTGCAACCCCCTAGTTGCGCCACTGACCTACCTTCATATATTTATTAGAAAATATAATTACCAATTATCAAAATATAACTTGTAACAGCTAAAAAAAAAACATTATCCTCTATTTTATAAATTAATTTAATTAATTAATTAAAACAAGAACAACCGTTTTTTAATTACAAAATATGCAATACCCTTAGTACAATTGAATTAAATGTTTCCTTAAAACCACACTTTTTTTAGTACTGTTTCGTTTTTACTTATATTACACTTATAAGTATTAAGTAATAAGTCATAGTATTATAAATAAATACTCTAACACCTAACATCCATTTCACCACCAACCCAGGTACCCACCCACCTACCAAATTTTGTATGTGTTGCTTAAGCAACACATAGACCATAGGATAGCTGCCACTGATTTAATTCGTTTCCTATATGCGCGTGCTGGAGTTACCTGAATATTACATTTTTCGGCATCATGATTGTAAAAACATGTTGTTATTTTGTTACCTTATTATTTTATAAACGTGAGTATTAATAACGGGTGATGGGGCTAGGTTACATTTTTTGAGTGCAAGGGTGAACAGTGAACACAACTATTCAATAGTCTTATAAAAATTGTATGTTGTTTTACCACGTATTTTACAATGCAAGCCTTACAGTTTAACCAAAATAAAATAACAATAGGTTAAATATAACCAAATAACCACCGAATTATTGCAACTGATTAAAATTACTTTTCCCCGCACTTCCGCCTTCCCATTGTAAGTATAATATGGTGGCCGAAATGCAAAGAACAATAGAAAAACCCAGGAGCTGGTTTGTGCATGTTCGTTGTGTTATTTAGGACTAGATGGTTTTAGAAGTTAATTTTAGAAAGAAAAAATTGAATATGAATATTGATTTTAACACTCGAATAGTGTGATTCAAACTGTCAACATCGTTTAATTAATATACTTGCTATACTTACGTTATTGAAGTAATACCTACCTAATAATCATTGTACTGTTGAATTTACATCGGTAAGAATTATTTGTATTATTACCTTTCTATCTTATAATCTTATTACCTATTACACCATAAAATATACGTATTTTGTGGACTCAAAATCATAGGCTTTGAAATGACGGAAGAAAACCTAAAGCTATAAATGATATTATAGACACTGAAATATTGAAATTTAGAGATCAGATTGTCTTGGACAAAAATAGTAAGTTAAACAAATTTTGAATTACTTCATATTTTTATATTTGTGTAATATATGTAATGTTTATTCTGGTATTATAAGATGAATTATATGAAAAAAGTATTAATATTAGGTTCATCCGATAATTTTATTAACAATAATAAAAGCCATTAATTTTGATACTTGATAGCTGTTTAATATTCTTATGGTACCTAGGTACTTGCAAGTTGTATTGATGGTATAATTTGAATACTATTTAATATTATATTAATTTACATTTGTATAGGTAATCTATTTTCTTGTAGATGAGGTAATTATGTTATAGGTACAATAAATATTAAATTATAGTAAACCTCGTACTTAAAATCATAATTTATACTAAGGCTCAAAGCTGGTAAAGTGACCATAATTTGTTGAAATTCTGAAATAGTAATATTCATCCTAAAAAAAAGTCGTGATACAGATAATAATTTAAATGATTTAATTTAGATACTCAAACTGAACCAAATATTTTAATCGTATTTTAAAATATAATGTATGTTATATATTCTAATATAATTACGTCGTCTTATAAATATACAGGTAGTCATCTTAAAATATTTATATTCACATTTTTCTATCCTTTATTTGTCAACAAACTACATGGTGATACGACCTCTAGAGTCTAGATGCACTTGTGCAACTCATTTATTACTAAATTAAAGTAAATCAAAATTATCAGTTCATTTTTGTGAATTTATTAGAAATAATCGGTATCCAAGCTGACGTCTGGAAACAAATTGCTGAAAATATTAATACTATATAGGTATAAGGATGAGCGACAAACACCTGGGTCTATACGGATTCGCGTGGCATCAAACCGTGGAGGTATAAAACGAAAATTAGGTTTGTAAGATTTGTTAGCATCAGCTGTAAAAGAAGTCCGTAATACTAGTGGTAGGTAAACAAACTTTATTATATTAGATACAAAAATGTATTTTAGATAACTAAATTTAAAATTTTAATTTTACTATTTAGTTATCTAGTTATTTAGTTATAAGCGTTTATGATCATATTTTTATGAATTTCACCAGAATCACGAAAATGCAAGTTGTGCAAGTTATTTTGTTGTTAAAAATGCATAAAGTGTTTAATATTTACACCTAATTTTATTTATATATATTTTTTTGTTAGTGTCAATAAAGTTTCCTTCTTGTACCCGATTCCTATTTTCTCGGTAAAACACCATAACCTACGTCTTTTCTTCGTTAATCTTAAGTCCTACTTTTATCAGCAGTCTTTATAAGTTATTTTCCCATTTATATTATCATATTATCTTTATTTTTTTCCAATAGAGCAATATCATCTGCATAATATGCCAGAGTATTAATTTTCGATTGCTAGGTTACATTTTTTGAGTCCAAGAGTGAACAGTGAACACAACTATTCAATAGTCTTATAAAAATTGTATGTTGTTTTACCACGTATTTTACAATGCAAGCCTTACAGTTTAACCAAAATAAAATAACAATAGGTTAAATATAACCAAATAACCACCGAATTATTGCAACTGATTAAAATTACTTTTCCCCGCACTTCCGCCTTCCCATTGTAAGTATAATATGGTTAGCCCGCCTTGACACCAGGTTTGCTAATTTTACAATAATACAAAAAAGCAAATTATTAGAGATGGTAAACTGTGATTTTTTTTATATAAAAGTGTTTATTATTATTTGTATTTGATGAAGTGTGATTATTTAATAAAAATAATTGAAATTGACTTGGTGTGTTCTCATATAATATAGGTACTTTTGTTAATGGTTGCAAACCACTTATTATTCTACGCTTACTGCGTTTGCATAATCAATGGTTTTACTATTAAAGTGTTAAACTCGTGACTTGTAAATAGTAAATAGTAAATACTGAATACTGCATAAGTTATTTTCATTTTTTATTTTTATAGCTAATTATAATAATAAATGGGTCTTAAAATACTCATATTCATAACTCATACACTTAATATTATTTTTGGAGAACCAGGAGCTTGAGAATAAGTACTTACTTATATGTATGTGTAACTGTGACAGTTATTTTCAAAAATACATAATATGATGAATAATGTTTTAATAGGATATGAATAATTGTTAAAAAAATATATATTTATATAAATGTATAATATAATATATAAAATTAACAACTTGGCTGCCATGAGACCCGATTTGGGATCTCCCAGAAATTTTCTTTACTGCCACGAGCTTTTAGGGCAAACTTTCCAAAAATGATAGGGTACTTTACTTTGTTTTTTCATTTAGAAATTTCACAGTGATTTTAGTCACATAAAATAAAAGATTTCAGACAGGCTTTTAGATTTTCAGGACGTGAGATCTCATATTGTGTCTCATGGCACTGGAGATTGATTTTTTGATTTTTATGAAAATAACTCTTTAACTGAGATTCAATATGAGATCTCAAAATATTTTTGATTTTAAATATATATACTTTTACAACTTTTAAATATTAACTTTAAAATATAATAAAGTAATCAAAAAATAAAAAAATAAAAAATAAATATAGTTAAAAAATATATATAACTTAAATATTAACGCCTAATTTCTAATAGGAATAAAAAATAAATAAAATAAAAATAATATACCAATAGGTAGAAAAAACACAAGTTTATGTATAAGTTATGATTAGTAAAATTAACAAAATCTAATATAACTAGTTATATTATACCACAGAAGAGGGAACCACATATATTATTATTCATTTCTAAATGTGATTAATTTAGTAAACTTTTTCCTAATACTAAGTTTTGAATCTTCAGTTTGTTTTGCAATACTTCTTAATCTTAATGTAATATATGTATTTATTATTATTGATACAAGTTGATCCTTATGGTTAGTAAATAATGTTTGACCTGATATATGGGTATCCATTATACTACTATTAAAAACAGACTTGTAAGCATCGTTTTTTATTTGCAGGTACAATTTATTAATGCAATTTTTTTCATACATATTTTTTAACTCTTTACACCTAATCCATTTCTCAAAGACACTACATAAATAAAATAAATCTTTACTATGTTTGGTTAATGCATTATTTCTAACCTTAATGTTGATTAGCACATTATTTGTTTTGTTGTCAACTAAAAAACTCTTACAAACATCACAATTTATTTTTTTTGATGATTATTTGGGATAAAACCAGATACGTATTCAGTGTTATTTTCAATGAAACCTGATACCTTATAATATGTATGGAAATCATTCAGAAATCCAATATTTTGTTCACTATCATTAGAATCAGTAGGAAATGTATTATTGGTATCTAGTATTATAGTATCTGGTGTATTACTTTTTGTTGTTAACATAGATTCTGGGAGGCAATTACCATACTGGGAGCCCCTAACATGGTGATGAACAAGTTAATTTTTGTACGAAGTTTTGAACTCTTTTGCTGTGGGATTGTTATTATAACCACCTCTTGACCTCATTGCACTAAAAAAGGTTTCCAAATGGTCTTGTGACATTTAATAGGATAGAATATACTCCATATTATAGTTTTGTTTAAGGGTATTAAAAATAATTAATACATTTTTGAGACCCCACACAAGGCCTATGAAACCTGTTTTTCTTTGTGAATTTACAACTCTAGAACCATGTGTATGTTTTAAACCATAAATGTAAGTTTCAAATGTATTAATCAAATGTGAATATTTATCAAAAGTATTCAAACTAAGGGCTAGATTGTAAGGATTTTTAGAAAATTTTGTGCGACAATTTAAAATATCGAATGCATTGTTTATCATTAAACAAAATTCAGCCGTAGCTGAGGACTTTTAAAATTCTTCATCAACTGTCTGACAAAAAATAAGTGCCTTACATACACTGCTACTTAAGAGGATGTCAGCGCACCCGTGATTCGGCCGCAAAACTCATTCTGCGGGAACCAAGTCTACGCAATCAGATTTTATGCCAGAAGTACCAAATCTTTACAACATATAAAGGAGAACATTACCTGTGTCGTAGCGTTTCAATTTTTTTGATAGCAAAAATGCGATTGGATTTATCAATTAATTAATACTTGTCTTTTCTTAATTTTTTATTTGCTTATTAAAAAATATTGAATTATGTTAGAAATAAAATAAGAACGCTATTGCACAGATAATGTTTTCCTTTAAGCTCTGTAAATTTTTTATAATTCTACTATGAAAACTGTTCTCATACAGTTGGTTCGTGCAAAACCGTTTTCATCTATATATATAAAAATAAGTGTACATTTTGAATAAATCTTATAGCTCAAGATCCACCGAACCGATTTCGATAAAAATTTCAGGGCATATTAAGATTGATATGTAGATGGTTTCTGTAAAGTTTGTACGCTGTGCGATATGTGGTTCTGGAGTTATGACCTCTTAAGTGTACAATATTAATCACGCACGCACGCACAATATTCAAAAATTATTGTTTTGCCTTGGAGATATATATACACTCTATGTGGTTATTTTTTATTATTTGTTTCCGTGGCACGCGCGTCTATGGTATCAAAAGTAACGTTTTACGTAAAATTACGTACATGTAAAATTTAATTTTTTCTTTCTTTACAGTGAAATAAAATTTGTGAAAATTTGTTTTCAGTGTGGTGTTTTTTCGTATGTTTTTTTCGTCATATTTTAAAACGTTCGATTGTGAAATTCATATTGTTTTTTTAATGATATATGCCATTATGATAGAAATTCAAATTTGTCTACAGTTTTACATCAAATCGTGTTCCACATTCCATTTCGTTATTACATTGCACAGTAAACGTTCGGCTCATTACAGTACATTGAAAGCATTTGGACATTCGCTGTATTGAATCCATCCGTAAGTATGATATTTGTTTTTGTTGTTGTCAGTGTTTTTTTTATCGTCGCATTTTAATACGTTTTATTGTAAAATTCATATAGATTTTTTAGTAAAAAGTGCAATTACGATGGAAATTAATTCATTTGTATTTTTTTTAAATGCCATATCAATACGTGTGCATGCGGCAGCCCTCTATTTTTAGAAAACTCTTTATTTATTTATTTTTTTTCATCGTTCGGCTCATTGCAGTACATTGGAAGCATATTATTGAATAAAATTAAAAATTAAGAGAATTTTTAAATGATTGCGTCTCCATTTTCCAAATAATAATAACATTTTTCGAATAATTTTGATTAAGTATATCGTACAGCTTTACATACATATGACAACAACAATTCTATTTTCCAAATAAATATTTATTGCTTTGAGATTAAATGAGATTGATTTTTATTCAATTTCAATTGTATGGATTTAGGCGTTAAAAAATGCCACGACCAAAACGACAAAATATTGGCCGACGATCACGTAATTATGTCGCCCAACAATATCATAGGTGATCTCAAAGTGAAGAGGCACATTTACAACGAAAAGTTGTTCAAAATTTACGAAATGAACATCGAATTACATCTGCAGGTCCGTCAACAAATCCAGCATCAAGACGAACGTCAAGAATTTCGCGTCGTGCTCAAGCCATGGAATTTGCTGCATTTCATTACAGCAGTGAAATGGATTACAGTGAACATGGTCTTATTGGTGGAATGACGGTGAGATGTCTACATTGTGCTGCAGCCAAATTTCCAGGTGAAACGGCTGGCATGTGTTGTGCTAATGGCAAAGTGAAATTGCCAGCATTCGAATCTCCACCTGATCCAAAGCACTCATTAATTTTTGGAACATCAACAACGTCCAAGCATTTTTTGTCCCACATTCAAGAATATAATACGCCATTTCAAATGGCTTCTTTTGGTGCGACGAAAGTTATAAGAGACAGTTTTTTGCCGACGTTCAAGGTAATTATCTTTCGAAAAATGCAACCTGACCAGCAATTATTTTGATATTTTCACGAATTCTGATCTAATGTAAAATTGTATTTCTCATATGTTACAGATTCAAGGCCAGATTTATCATAGAGCTGGTTCATTATTGCCATTCCCTGACACTGAACCTCAATTTTTGCAAATCTATTTTGTTGGGAACAGCAATGATGAATTGAATCGGCGTTGTGCAATTGCTCCAAGTGCAAGGCGTCAAATTATTTTGGACCTGCATTTTTTTTTCCATCAACACAATGGATTAGTTCAATTGTTCAAAACCGCTCTTGATCTTATGCCATCCGATAATCATAGGATAGTAATAAGAGCCGACAAAACGCCTTTTGGAGAGCATGCAAGACGCTTCAATGCACCAACCATTGATGAAGTGGCCATTGTAATTGTTGGAGAGCAGTTTCTATCTCGCGATATTGTGCTACACCGAAGAAATGAGCAATTGCAGTGTGTATCAGAGCTTCATCGCAGCTATGATGCATTACAGTATCCATTATTGCACTGGAAAGGTGACGACGGCTATCATATCAATATCCCAATGATAGATCCACGAACCGGTAACATATTTATATGAATTGAAAATGTATTAATTTTAAAACAATCAGACATTTAAATTTTCTATCATTGTATTTATTACAGGTCGTGACATACCAGGCAAGACGGTTAGTGCGATGAACTATTACTCATACAGATTCATGGTTCGTCCACAAGAAGACAACTTCATTTTAAGGTGTGGCAAACTATTCCATCAATATGCTGTGGACATGTATGCGAAGATTGAATCAGAACGTCTCAATTACCATAGATTCAATCAAGCGCAATTGCGATCGGAAGAGTACATACACTTACAAGATGCAATAGTGAATGATGGCGATGTCAATAATATTGGACGTTTAACAATATTACCAGCGACTTATATTGGCAGTCCGCGTCACATGCATCAATATACACAAGATGCAATGTCGTACGTTCGCAAATACGGCCGCCCTGACCTCTTCATAACATTCACATGCAATCCACAGTGGGATGACATAAAAACCAATTTGTTTGAAGGTCAGACACCAACATACCGCCACGATATAACAGCATGTGTATTTCGACAGAAATTGAAAACGCTGATGGATTTGATTATCAAATTGCGAGTATTTGGAGCAGTGCGTTGCTGGATGTACTCGATCGAATGGCAAAAGAGAGGGCTGCCGCATGCACATATATTGATATGGCTGGTACGTAAAATAACACCGGATCAAATTGATAGCATTATATCAGCTGAAATTCCAGATGAAATTACTGATCCTGAATTATTTGAAGTTGTCAAGAAAAATATGATTCATGGTCCTTGCGGTGCACTCAATTTGAATTCTCCATGCATGATCGATGGAAAATGATCAAAACGGTACTCAAGAGCATTGACTTCTGACACGATAACAGGTGATGATGGATATCCGTTGTACCGACGTCGGTCTACGGAAGATAATGGCCATACGGTAACTATTAGATTACAAAATCAAAACATCGAAGTTGATAATCGTTGGGTAGTTCCATACTCACCACTACTGTCGAAAATATTTAAGGCACACATTAACGTTGAGTATTGCAATTCGGTCAAATCGATCAAATACATTTGCAAGTATGTCAACAAAGGCAGTGATATGGCTGTTTTCGGAGTAGCTGCTGACAATAGTCATGATGAAATTGCTCAATATCAAATAGGACGCTACATCAGCACTAATGAGGCTCTTTGGAGAATTTATTCATTTCCGATGCATGAACGGTTTCCTGCTGTTGTTCATTTGGCAGTTCATCTTAAAAATGGCCAACGTGTGTATTTTACCAATGAAAATGTTCAAGAGAGAGTGGCACGTCCACCAGCAACAACATTAACCACATTTTTTCAATTGTGCGCAAGTGATGAATTTGCCAGAACTTTGCTGTATTCAGATATAACGCATTATTACACTTGGACTGCACAAAAAACATGGCAACGGCGTAAACAGGGAACAGCAGTTGATGGCCATCCAGGTCTTTTCTATGCAGAAACTATGGGAAGACTATACACGGTTCATCCAAATATGGTTGAATGTTATTATTTGCGGCTGTTGTTAGTGAATGTTGTGGGGCCGCGTTCATTTGAAGATTTGCGAACAGTTAATGGTCATTTATGTGCTACGTATCGTGAAGCGTGTGAGCATTTGGGTTTACTGGAAAATGATGCACATTGGGCTTTATCACTTCAAGATGCATCGATCGCTTCATTTCCACATCAAATACGTATGCTGTATGCCATAATAATATCAACATGTTTCCCATCGAATCCGATTGAATTGTGGAATAAATATCGAGATTTTATGACAGAAGACTTTTTGATTCGAATGCGCCATCACACAGGAAACTCTGCTTTGATCATAACATTGGAAATGTATAATGAGGCATTAATAGCGATTGAAGATATGTGCCTTACGATCGCCAATAAAGCATTGGGACAATTAGGTATGATTTCACCCAATCGTCCAATGCATGATTTTTTCGATCGAGAATTGCGACGAGAACATCATTATGATATAAATGAATTGCAAACATTTGTGAATTTAAATGTTCCCAAATTAAATGATCATCAAAAAAATGTATACGATACCATCATGCAAGCAGTACAAAATGAAGCCGGTGGATTGTACTTTTTGGATGCGCCCTGTGGTACGGGTAAAACATTTGTAATATCACTCATTTTGGCAAACATTCGAGCGCAAGGGAAAATTGCATTGGCACTTGCTTCGTCTGGAATAGCTGCTACTCTGTTGGATGGAGGACGAACAGCACACTCTGCATTCAAATTACCGTTAAATGTGCAGGTTTGTTTATATTCAATGATCGATTGGCTTGAAATGGATTTGCATTAATTGAGATGTAATTTTTCTTAATGGTGATTGGTGATTGAGGATCCCACGTGCAATATATCAAGAAATTCTGCGATGGCGAAAGTTTTACAGCAAACAGCAATTATTTTATTGGATGAATGTACGATGACGCACAAAAAATCATTTGAAGCAATACACCGCACAATGCAAGATCTGCGTGGCAATCAAAACATTTTTGGTGGTGCATTGATATTATTGTCAGGAGATTTTAGGCAAACACTGCCCGTAATTCCACGCTCAACACCGGCAGATGAGATCAATGCGTGCCTTAAGTCTTCTTTCATGTGGAGATATGTGCGAAAATTTACGCTAAACATAAACATGCGTGTTCAGTTGCAGAATGATCAATCTGCAGATCGGTTTTCGAAGCAATTGTTGGAAATCGGAAATGGCAAAGTTCAAATCGATAACACAAACGGTTTAATTAGTTTGCCAAACAATTTTTGTACAATTCTCCAATCAAAAGAAGAATTGATTGAACGAGTGTTTCCAAATATTATCCAAAATCACAGGAATCACAATTGGTTGAGTGAACGCGCAATTCTGGCACCAAAAAATGTGCATGTCAATGCTATCAATTATCTCAACCAAGAAAAATTGCCTGGTGCAGTAATATCATACAAATCTATTGATAGCGCATTGAATGAAGAAGATGCAGTCAACTATCCAGTTGAATTTTTGAATTCGTTGGAACCACCCGGTATACCGCCGCATTTCTTGAATTTGAAGGTCGGCTCATCAATTATTTTACTACGGAATTTTAATGCACCAAAACTGTGCAACGGCACAAGATTATCTGTAAAAAGATTGAAGCCGAATTTAATCGAAGCCACAATATTGACTGGCAAAGCGAAAGAGGAATTTGTACTCATCCCACGTATTCCTCTGATACCAACAGACATGCCATTTGAATTCAAACGATTGCAATTCCCCGTGCGCCTATCATTCGCCATGTCCATCAATAAGGCACAAGGACAAACGCTCCAAGTATGCGGTTTGAATTTGGAGGAGCCGTGTTTTTCGCATGGGCAACTATACGTGGCCTGTTCAAGAGTAGGCACTCCAAATTGTTTATTTGTGTATGCCCCAAATGGACAAACAAAGAATATTGTTTACTCAAATGTGTTGGATTAATAATAAAGAATTTGGAAAAAATATATGATTTGTATTGCATTTTTGTGTCGGTGCTGCGAAGCGCACAGGGGTCGGCTACGAATTATAATAAAACTAATTTTAACTATACAACCTACGTGCTATTATTTTCGTTTGAAAATTCACGTCGTTAATTTGAGGAATATTGCTAGGGGATCGAAAAAAGAAAGAAGGTGAATAATAAGCATCTGATTTAAGAATTTCATTTAGAGAAAGCAATAACTGCACACGGGCGAAGCCGGGTTATTCAGCTAGTTATATTTAAAAATTGAAAAACAATTATTTTCTAGTAAAGCGCTGTTTGTGGTATGCGGCGTGCAATGTAACTATTGACAAATCCCCGCTTCATATCATACGTTCGTGTGCACTGAGTAATTATAACTATTAACCGGCTTATAGCTGTTTCCGATCCCGATTCCTATAACATATTAAAATATATACTTGGACAATATAAATAGAAATAATGTTTAGTATATTAGTTTGAGGGACTACGTATATTGGTATACTATAATTTGTGATAACGAAAAAGCATTTATTATACAAAACATTTCAAGGTCAGTTACATTAGCACCACCAAATTTGAAAAACATAAAAAAAATTATTGAAAACATTGTTTTTATATTTGTAATCATTTGTTATCGTTAAGTTAGTATTTGTACACTTATGTTATGACGAATTCAAAGCCTAAATGTTCACCCATCCTTCAGAAATTAAATTTCAAATACAGTAATGCTAATGTAATGTTACACTGGCACCCCACTTTTTGTATTTCTAGTCTATCGATTCCAAAACCAACCTAATGATTGTTATTTAGTTTGTACAGTTATGTTATGGCGAATTCAAATCCTAAATGTCCACCCATCCTTCAGAAATTAAATTTCAAATACAGTCGTGATAATGTAACGTTACACTGGCACCCCACTTTTTGTATTTCTAGTCTATCGATTCCAAAACCAACCCAATGATTGTTATTTAGTTTGTACAGTTATGTAATGACGAATTCAAAGCCTAAATGTCCACCCATCCTTCAGATATTAAATTTCAAATACAGTCGTGATAATGTCACGTCACACTGGCGCCCCACTTTTTGTATTTAGTCTATCGATTACAAAACCAACCTAACGATTGTTATTTCGTTTTATTTGCTATTAATTACTTCTAAATAATAGAAAATTTGGCATCAAAAATAATAATTATGCATTTGGATATCTAAAAAGATACCTCAGATGTAAACTGCGTTCAACCGTTTTATGTTCTAAAATATTTGCTACTTACATTAGCCTAATTAGTATGTTCAAATTCTCATCATCAGAAGCATTCACGTAATTTTTGAGTTATAATTATAACGATTACAGTTTACTGACTCATCGTTTATGTCGTGCTCAGATAATTATGCTTAGGTAAACAGAGCACTGGGACGTGATGAGTATGATCATTTAATAGTAGACACAGTCGAGTTTTTCTAATCAACGTATAGACAAGTAACATCAGTCTCTACATCAATTTAATTTTTTGATTATAATTATTTCCTATAGGTGAACAACCCGCCTTATAATTAAATTTCATTAAATAATTATGGTTCATATCAAGCTTGTACTCATTTACAACTGTGGCTGACTTACTACCCTTTAGAACAGGGTTACTCAGGTGAAATATTCGTGTCACATATTTAAATAAATAATATCTATTCTTTGCTCTTTTTTTTATTTATTTATTTCGTATGGCTTTTAACACAAATCAACTTAACTATCAGACTCTGACTAAAATATAAACTAAAACAATACAAAACATGATATAGATATGAAGCTATAAAGGTATAGCTTACAATAGAACTATAATAAGTCAAAAATCAAAAATAATAATAAAGGTGAGTCGTTCTTGGGATGTGGGTTCATAAACAGATGTCGAGGTTCGTAATCCAGGTAATTGCTTCAGGTGTCACTGCATGCAGGCCTTCAAAACCTTGGTTGAATTTTCTACCTTGGCAATCAACTACTAATGATTTATTGTTTGTTCCCCGTTTCCGCAATCGCATACTGGGTTATCTTGGAACCCCCACTTATTTAGGAGGTAACCACACCGACCATGACCTGTACGCAGTCTATTTAACGTGGACCAGATGCAACGAGGAAGGTTCATTCCTAGAACTCCATTATTAGGGTCACATAGTAGTTTCTTATTTGGTGCTGTAAAGCTTTCCCATTCTTTTCGCCATTCCTCGGCGCTATCAAACCCTAAACTTATCAGTTTTCTGGCGTACTCTACAGGTGGGCTCCTGGATTTTAATCGTTGGTTAGGTGTTTGATGCATCATCTGGTATAAAAGTGAACACTTGTGATCTACAGACTTCTTAATGGTTTTACAAGAACATCTTTCCTACGAATGTGTGGTGGTTTAATATTTGCCAGTGCTGGTAGCCATTGCAATGGTGTAGATTTAACTGTTCCGCTTATTACTCTCATTACGCTATTGAGCTGCGTTTCTATTTTGCTTACATGTGTGCTATTACACCAAACTTGGGACCCATACTCTGCTGTACTATAAACTAGGCTTAATGCTGCTACCCGTAAGGTCTTAGCATCGGCTCCCCAGCCTGTTCCAGCAAGCATTTGAACCAGGTTAACCCGGGATCTGATCTTTTTACTGAGGTTACTTAAATGCTCCTTAAATGTCAGTGAGCGGTCGAGCGTTATACCCAGATATTTAGGCAGATAATTATGCTTTACACTTATACCATCAAATTCAACCTCAAGTTTATCACGAGCTTGTCTGTTGTTGAGGTGAAATGCACAAACCTCTGTTTTGCTAGGGTTTGGCTTTAGGCGCCAATTGCGGAAGTATGTTTTCATTAACTCTAGGTCTTTGGATAAGATTGCACTACCGTCTTTTAAATCTTTACACTGGAACGCTATTGCTATGTCATCCGCATATTGGAACTTAAGCCCTTCTGTCACTGGGATGTCTTACATGTAGAGATTGAACAATGTTGGCGCTAGGACTGATCCTTGAGGGAGCCCATTATTCACTGTCCTCCACCTGCTCCCTTTATTACCTAAGTAAACTTGGAAACGTCGGTTTGCAAGGATTCCTTCCAAGAATCTCATTAACTTACTACAATTGATAACCTTACTAAACTTGTACAGCAGTCCATGTCTCCAAACCGTGTCATACGCAGCAGAGGTCAATGAAGGCTACGCTGGTTTTTAACTTCTTCTGAAAGCCGGCTTCAATTAGTGTTGTTAAGGCGAGGACCTGTTCTTCGCAACTTCTGTTGTTTCTGAAGCCCACTTACTCTACCGGGATAATCTTGTCAATATAAGGCTGTATTCTCTTCAGGATGAGTCTCTCCAAGATCTTGTATGGGATGCATAGCAGCGAGATTGGGCGATAGTCTGCAGCCTCGGTTCCAGACTATCCCGGCTTTAGAAGTGCGATAATTTTAGTCCTTTTGAACTGTTTTGGAATGTTTGTTGTGTCTAGTATGTCACTATAGAAACTAGCTAGCCACTCCCGTACTCTGGGACCAGCGTGTTTAATGAATTCGGGATATATCCCATCAAAACCAGCTGCCTTATTTAATTTGGTTTTGCTTAAGGCTTTATTAACCTCATCGAGCGTGAAAGGTGCACCAAACATTGTGTGTTGTTGTAGTTTTTTCTTTTGACGTCTAAGCTCTGCTTTTATGGTCCTACTGTGAACCTTGCATGATTGAGTTTTGCCCATCTCTATAATTCTCGATGCCACCTCGTTTGCACTCAGAAATTCTTGTTTTTTCTTGCTATGACTGTAGTCTCCTAGTCTCTTCATCAGGCCCCACGCTTTATGACTCGAGTGGATAAAGTCTTATTCCGCAGTAGTTTCACTCCATCTCTGTTTCCTTATAGTATTTAGCCTGCCAATGAGATCATCTGCTATTGAGCTGTTATTATTTTTCTGAAAATCTTCAAATAATTTTGTACAGTCTTCATCCCAGCCAGGTATGTAAGGTTTCCTAAAGCCCCTAGGGATATGTTTACTCGCTACCGATTTGATAGCTCCCACAAATAGATCGTAAGAGCTAGCTTTAGGCGGGATCCAAGAGATTATATGGTCTAGTTCGTTTCCATAATCGGCCCAGTTAGCCTTCCTAAAATTCCAACGTGGTTTGGGTAAGGATCGTATCAATGGGATCTGTAGTCCGTAGTTCAGCAATATCGGACGGTGCTGACTATGTGGGAAATTTCCCATGATTTGTCTCGTTACCATTGTGTTGTCACTTAAGGAGGTCCTCGAAGCTATGCTTAAGTCCGGAGTATAGTCTTTTAACCACCTTGCTGACCATTCTTTGCTCTCAATCTATTGGTTCCATGTTAGTTTTTGAACGGAGGTAAGAAGTATCTAGAACCTGTAAAATTTAACCTAAAAAACTTTATTTATATATCAGTCCAACAACCCGGTTCACAAGACCGGTTAGTGTAGTAGGAATTAGCCAACTGACTACTTCTTAAGTGGATAAGACAATACATAAATATCGACCGCCCCTTCATTCGAATAGAGCGAGGGAGGTGTGTTTCACTATAATGCATGCAATTTTAATTATAAGAACAACAATATAATATATTATATATATATTGTTTCATATGTACAGGTATATAACCTTGCATATCTTTATCGAAGACTTTTCCTTTTAAAATATTAATTTAACCCGTCAGTAGGCGCGTATGAGCGCAGCGCTCATTCTATTACTACTTTAGGTCCCACTGGTTTCAATTTTATATTTATGTTGTTAACGTCTAGGTATACCTTATCTTATAATTATCTGGAAAATGTTCTATAAATAAAACAACCCAATTTATAGTCGTGTATTGAAATTACAATCGAATAAACTTGTCAGTTCCGATAAAGTGAGCGACGCGCTCATACGCAACTATTCGTGTACGGTGTACACTTATATTTTTACATTTTTTTTTTGTGTGTGTTATTATATTACTTCATAATGGCTGAAAACATTCAAAATGTGTATAATTGGTTAGATGAAACTGAAGAAGACAATTTGTTATATGATTCTGATGACACCGACGCTGATCCAGATTATGTATGTACAAATGCACGCAACGAAATTAATTCTGAGTCCGATACAGATGTTGAAGTAAGTACAAACCCATCTTTAACAAGAATAAATAATGTCTCAGTTTTATCAAGATCACGATCCAGAAGTCCTCTTATACGGGACGATGCCAGTTACTATTTCGGTAAAGATAAAGTAACAAAATGGTATACAGAAAGTTGTACTCCCAGTAATAGTCGTACACGTCGACGTAATATAGTGTTACAAACACCAGGTGTAAAAAGAGTGGCACGAGACGCGAAATCTATTATAGATTGTTGGAAGTTATTTTTTCCAGAAAAAGTCATTGATGAAATAGTAAAATGTGCTAATATTTATTTGACTAAAATTCGTACTAATTTTCAACGGGAAAGAGATACTACTAGAGAGGAAATAAATGCGTTATTTGGGCTTTTATACTTGGCAGGCGTTTTGCGTAGTAACCATTTAAATTTGAAAGATCTTTGGTCAGACGATCCATTATCTCCCGAATATTTTCGTGCTGTCATGCCTCTAAAACGATTTTATCTTTTACTTCGTGCTCTCAGGTTCGATGATATAAGTACAAGAACTGAAAGAAAAATGTATGACAAATTAGCCGCTATCCGAAAGATTTTCGATGGATTTGTACAACGTTGTCAGGATGTTTATACTGTTGGGGAATATTGCACTATCGATGAAATGCTAGAGGCATTTAGAGGTAGGTGTAGTTTTCGTGTGTATATGCCGAACAAGCCAAATAAATATGGCATAAAAATTCAAGCATTAGTGGATTCACGTACTTTTTTTACTTCTAACATGGAGGTATATGTAGGAACGCAGCCTGAAGGCCCATTCAATTTTGAAAATAAGACATCAAGCATTGTAAAAAGGATGATAACTCCAATTTCTAATGGCCGAAATATCACGATGGATAACTGGTACACTTCCATACCATTAGTAAATGAGTTACTTGAAGATCATAATTTGACATTTGTTGGAACTCTACGCAAAAATAAAAAATAAATTCCTCCTTGCTTTTTAGATACTAAGCGTAGAGAAAAAAATTCAACTTTATTCGGATATAATAAAAATCAAATTATTACGTCTTATGTGCCTGGTAAAAACAAAAATGTATTATTGGTAGGTATCTAGTATGCATGATCAAGGTGTTATAAATACAGATACTGGAGACCAAAATAAACCTGACATTATTAACTTACTAAAATTAGTAGGTACTAAATTTTCAAACTCTCAACTTTTAATTATTTTGAACTTTCCCATCTGTAATACTGAAGATTATACACTATATCGTTTGTGGCCAATACCTATCGAAATAACTCCACCACAATTTATATTCATACAACCTCATAACACGTACCTTGCAATTTCATCGGACAAACAAAAATTTATTTCACTTACAGAAACAGACTACGATAACTGTTACACTATAGCTGTTACAAAATATTTATTACAAACCAATATTATCTTATTAAAAAATTATCCTATGTGTGAGATTCAAATTTTCAATTCAGCTATTCTAAATAAGTTACCAGAAAATTGCGAAGTACGTCACGGTTACCACGATAATGCACATTTCGAAAAATTACATAATAATAATTTATTTATTTATTGGATAACGAATAAAGAACAAATAACACTGGTATGCCCAACGTCAAAAACGTTTCACTTATTACAGGGAACTGGTGTTTTAACTATACCAGATAATTGTATCATATTTACCCCATCTACAATACTATGTCCAGTAAAAGAAATGAATAAAACGATACTAACTGACTTTTACCCAGAAGTAAATTTGATTAAACTAGATGATTTAACAGATAAAATATCAAAAATTAGAATATCACAAATTCCACTAAAACTATCAAAATTATATGCACCCAATTTTAAAAGTTTACGTGAGACCACTAAAAATTTAGATTATATTGTAACAGAAATTGAAAAACAAAACGACAATAACTACTTAAATTCATTCAATACATTACACCAATACGGGTTATATATAGTAGAAATTATAGTAGGTTATATAATCTTACATGTATTAATAAAAAAACTAATAACAATGTGCGCAGCGAACGTGACATCAGAAATCCGCAACAACCAAAGAACAAGATGCCGAGATAGAATAATATAACACTAATTAAAAAATTTAATTTTTATTTTTATAGTATGTAAATAAATTTTTAACGAAGACATTACCGAATTATAGCTCCATCTACGTAAAAAAAAACCAGCAATGGTCACTAGTGAACGAGTTCCCATTAGCAGGCTGCTAAAGACCAGATGATGTCACATTGAGGGGAGTTCAATTCAACAAATACAACGCTCCAGATGACATCATTTCAAACAAACAAACTTAAACATTCTAGCGTCATAGGAAGAAGTAAAATTTCACACATCGGACTGGCTCAATTCAATTTAGAAATTTTTATTAACGAATCGGAACATTATAGCTGTTCTAATAATTACTTCCTAGTAATTTTACTTTAAGAAATTTGGATGTAAAGGGGGTATAAATATAAATTAGTATGTAGAATATATAATATATAGGATGTGCATATATTGATGTATGTAGGTGAATAGGTGTGATTAGGTATATGCATGTATATATGTATGTATGTATATATGTGTATGTATGTGTATGTGTGTGTTAAGGTACAAGGAGTAACAAAAGGAAAGAGTTTAAAAGTGTAATGCAATTTACTAGTTAATTTACTGATGGTTTATTAGTGTTGGTTGACCGATCGTTTTTAAACCTCTGGTGATATAAATAGTGTCCCGAGTTTAAAATTGTCAAGTTTGAGTACATTAGGCCTCTGGAGTGGCATTTACGTCTCGTAAGCCAACGATTGCAAAGTATATGTATATTAGGCCTCTGGCGTGGCATTACGTCTGTAATAATCCACAGTATTAAAATGTTAGATTATTATGTTCTATCATTATTATTATTATTATTATTATTAATATTATTACTATTATTATTATAATTGATATTATTTTTCATATCATCATAAATAATAATTATATACCTGAAATAATATGAATGTTAAATCAAAGACATTAGGTCACGACCATCTTTGTAAATAGATAGCAACTAAGCAATCTATGTAGTGGCGTGATCACAGAACGAGCATATAAAAGCAAGACTAGGAGGAGGACTCGGGAGTTCAATTATTGAAGCCACGGTGCAGGTAGTCTGTCCGTGAGTTTTGTGTAATAAATAAATGTTTATGTTTTAAGACATTTGAATTACTTTTATTAAGAATATCTGGTTGACAGTGCTTTAAGCTAAGGCCAGTTACAACATTTTGGTGGCAGTGGTGTGCCGAAACTTCAATCTTCAAGCAGATATTCGATTACACAAACAATAATTCAAAAACTCAACAAAATCTTCGAAATCAAGAAAAAGAAAAATGAATCAAGTCCAAATCAATAAAAAGAAAAATTAATCAAGTCGAAATCAAGAAAAAGAAATCAAGTCCAAATCAAGAAAAAGAAAATCAAGTCCAAATCAAGAAAAAAATAAAAATCAAGTATAAATCAAGCCCGAATCAAGAAAAAAAATAATTTCGTCTCACTTCAAACAAATTAATATTCTGAGGAACGCTTTGATACCAAAGTGAACTCCTTTGAATCATACATTTCACTACAATCAACAAAAATTTGTTCAACTTCAATCAACATTTCAACGTCCAGCAACATCACATACATCTTGCAGATTTCCAATCTACACGTCAACAACTCAGTTCAGTCAACTTCGAGACCAGGCATTTTTCCAGTATTGTCAAATTCAAGAATGAACATATTTTGGTGAGTCTATTTCTTTTTATATGTCTGAAAATATTATAGATACTGAACTAGAGTAGTTTTTTAATCTTGCACGTAAAGTAGCAGAAGGAGAACAGAGAAATACTTATTTGGGTCATTTGCAAATATTAATTGGTCAAATAGAAATATTAAAAATGAGTAAGTTAACTTTCGACAATGTATTGAGAATGTTACCGGAATATGCAGGTCTACCAAATCAAGACCTTAATCTTTTTGAAAAAAAATGTAAGTTCGTTTTTTCTCACATTGATGAGGCTTTGAAACCTGATGTTCTTGAAGCATTACTTTGTAATTTGTCGGGAAAAGCATTGTGTATTACTCAGCACAAAACTTTTAAAACATATACAGAATTATTAGATACGCTAAAAACTAATTTCGGAAATAGCTATTCTGAGCAATTTCTAAATAAACAGTTAACGTTCATTTCGCAAGGAAAGTATGAAAAGGTTCAAGACTATGCATCAAGGTTAGAGTTGGCTTTATATCAATTGACAAATGAAGTTACAAAGAACAAAACAGCAGAGGAGAGTGTAATTATTGTATCAGTGTTAACAAGGCAAGCACAGAATATTTTTATAGACGGTTTATTACAAAATTATAGAACGGTATTGAGAGCTATGCAGTTAACTTCGTTAGACCAGATGATTAAAGCAGCACTAGAGGAAGAGCAAGCGTACAAAAATATGAAACCAAAATTCGAGAATAAATATCAAAACGTGAATAAACCTAAGTGTTACAATTGTGAAAGTATAGCACATTTAAGTAGAGAATGCAGAAAACCGAAGAGGGAATATAGACCGGATAATAGGAAAGAGACATATGTTAAAAAGGAATATAACGCGGGAGAGAAATCAACAATCACATGTAATTGTTGTAAAAAAACGGGTCACATTGTAAAAGATATTAAAATATAATAATGATCAGAAAGCTAAATTCGGAGAAGGAAGTTCAAAATCGGCGGAGATAAAAACTATAGGTGAAATAAAAAATCATCAAATATTGATGTTTAATGAGGTTATTAATACAATTAAAATAAATAATAATCAAGTAGTAGCAAAATCAGATGATTTGAAAGACTCGTATAATAAATTTTTAATAGATACAGCAGCTGACCTCAACATCATTAAATTACATAAAGTAAATAATAATGTAAAAATTAATACACAAACTATAGAGTTACAAGGGATCCATGAAAAATTAATAAAAACGTTAGGAAGCATAACTATAGACATTGTAATCAATAATGATAAATATAAAATTCTATTTCATGTTGTCGGTGATGATTTTCCAATTAAAACTGCGGGAATATTAAGTATTCCATTTTTCCAAGAATATGATGTTACAGTAAATTTAAAAAAAGGAGAAATGAAAATTAAATCGGGTAATAAAAATGTGAACAATTTAATAAACATTCCGCCTAGATCAAATAATATACTTGCCGTTACCATAGATAAAAAAATTGATAATGACGTAATTGTAATCGAAAAACAAATAATTAAAAACGACTTAATCATAGGGAATTCGATTAGTAACTGTATAAATAATACAGCAAATGTAAGTGTTATAAATTTAGCAGAGCACGAAATAAACATAGAGGACATAAAACTTAGCGATTTAAAATGGGAGGCTTATGAGGAAGAAGTTCAAAGTACAAGTACACTACAAGAGGAAAAACATGAGGTAGCATCAATTAAATATTTCGAGCAGGACAAAGGTCAGTCAGAAAAAATTTCTTTTATCAACCGAAATAAAATAATTTCTGAGGAATTAAAAACTGATCATCTAAATAAAGAGGAACTTAAATCATTGTCAGATTTGTGTTATGAATACTAGGATACATTTTTTGTGAAAGGAGATAAAATTGTGGGTACAGACTTAGTAGTACATAGAATAATCACACCAGAGAATCAAAGTCCAATCAACATCCGACAGTACAGATTAGCAAAATCACAAAAAGAGGAAATTATCAATAGACAGATAAAAGAGTTAGAACAACAACAGGTAATTAAAAAAAGTACTTCACCTTGGAATCACCCATTACTTTTAGTACCTAAGAAAACGGAGATAGACGGTGTACAAAAATTTAGACTTTGTGTAGATTTTAGAAAACTTAATTCAACAACTAACGGAAATTCGTGGCCTCTTCTTCTAATAACAGATATTTTAGATAAACTCACGAAATTATTTAATGAAATTATTATGAAATTATTATTATTATTATATGAAATTATTTAATGAAGAGTAATAAATGTAATAGTTGTATTGATTAGTATTCTATCTTAGTAAAAACATTATAAATATATTAAATAAAAATGTATTTGTTTTGTTTGGTTTTAGGATTATCATATGTTTACACATATAAACATCAACACACATTTTGTCACAAACACTTTACAAAAACACACTCATGAGAAACCATTCAGGTTTATACTTTGAGAATAAAAGTTCGATTAGAATTATAAACACCAAATGGACACTCGTAACATATGTTAATCTTACAACTTACAACTCAAGGGAAGAAATATTTGATAGCTATTTAAATGACATGAATAATTTTTGTGTAGATAATGAATTAATTCCGACAAAGAAAAACATAATTTGTCAAAACTTTAAAACGGTATTTAATACATATACTCAAGAAATTAAAAACAAAAGGAATAATATTATAAAATCATTATTACAAAAACGGGAAAGACAAAGAAGGGGGTTAATAAACGGACTAGGAAATGTAGCTAACATTTTATTCGGGATATGTGATAATAACTGCGCGGAAGAAAATATAAATAATATACAACAGTTACAAAATTCGAATGAAGCATCGTTAAATATAATAAAAGATCAAACACGTATAATTAAATCTGTAATTCATCAATCCGAACACAGAGATGTGTCATGTTTAAAAAATAAAGTGAACGATTTCTTAATCGAAATGAATAGATCTTTGGATGTTTTAAAAAATCATACTATGGTGTTAGAACTGAAAACAAGACTTCAAGATTCATACTTACTTTTAAAGTTATTATTAAGCCAATATGCATTCGAGAGCAATTATATTTCGGAAATGATTAATTTAGCGAGATTAGGTCAAATACATCCAGCAGTCTTATCAGTAGATTCATTACATACAAGTATGAAAGAAATTAAATTAGGTTTACCGAAAGGAACATTGTTGGTGCCCTCTATTTCATAATTTAAAATATTTTTACCGCCGTTTATCGTTAATTAGTATTATCAATTTTCATGTTTTGTTTATTTGTTTTCATTGTATTCGGTTACGTAACGGTTCGTATCGTGCGTTGCTGCGGCGCTGGCAACCATGGCATCAGTTGTTGTGCGCCAACGGACCAGTGCGTGCGTTCCGTCGTTACGTAATAGCATAGACCTTATACTCATAGACAAGAACTGCCTATAATGCTAGCATTATAAGAAGCGTGGAAACATGTCGCAGTGATGTAGCCCGTCTTTACGGCAGGCGTGTATATTTACAATTATTGTATACTGTAATAATATACAATATTATACTATAATATTATGTACTTATAACATATAATATATTATGTTATAGCTACACTTACAACTAAACAAAAACGAATTAATTTGTTTATTTAGTCGTCATTTCTTTAACAAAAATGTGTGTTTAAAAAATGTCCATTGTTGTGGTGATAATACGCAGACGCTGGTATCATATCAATGCGCATGTGCAATACAGTGTACGGTACCGTATACGAGTAAACGAGTAAAGAACGAGCGCCCTCTATACTGCCACGCTCCGCCGACACTAATCTCCTGTCTATTAGTATAAGGTCTATGCGTAATAGTCTCACATCTTTCAGTTACGTTTTCAAATTATTAATTCACGTGTGCCGTGTCATCAACATTTCGTTATTGTTTTTGTATTTATTGTTCTTCGATGACACTGGCACTTTAAGGTTATAAAAGGCTGTGCCGCAGGCCAGCCGACTCTCTTTTTCGTTTCAACTGTCGAGCGAGCTCCGGTCCGTTTCCTGTCTGCAGCCATTTTTGTCAAACCACGTTTCGTCTTGTTTTGTGAATCGGTCTACTGGTAACTTTCGCACATTGTTTGCCCTCCATTAATTGTTTTTCACCTTTAGGTTGGTCAATTCGTTGCCAGAGATCGTTTCGTGTTGTGAATAGCGTGGTTTGCTGTGTATTGTTTTGTCCGGCTCAGCAGTGTTCAGTGAATTTTTCGTTGGTGACTGTGGTTAGGTGGTCGCACGTACGCGGGGCTGTATAATTTCGCTGTTTTAATTATTCTGTTGTACTATACTTACGCACCCCGGTACGGATCGCGTGGATGAAATCAGCCACTTAACGCAGTCACATGTGAGTATTTGTCGACCATTTAAGTCTTAGTACGGCCGACGGGCCAGTGTCATATATTATATTTATTTAGTATACATTTTATTTATTGGTTATAGTTGTGCCGCCGTAGGGCCAACGTATATAATTAATTATACCACCGTAGGTAATATTTATATTGTTTATTTATATCATTGGTTGTGCCGCCGTAGGGCCAACGCAAATTATTATTTTTCATATTAGTGGTAACTGACCGTCTAAGGCATTACATTTTTGTTACCTTTTAATTTATTTTTATAATCAAAGCTGTGCCACTGTAGGGCCAGCATATATATATACATTGTTCCTTAATTTATACACCTCTAGTCATTTTACATTATACATATATTACAACACAAATCGACTATTTTTTATTATTATACCCGGCGTTAAGGCCATCTTATATACTTCACCAAAAATATAAAGAGCTGATAGCGCCAACAAACATCTTTACCCATTGACCTAGACGAAATCGAGCCATATCAACTTTATAAGTTATCAGAAGTCAGTATATCATATCAACAACAATTATTAATTTTCAATATACGTATTCTATTAGTAGATTAACAAAGTTTCAATTTATATAATATTATTCCAATGCCGATAAAAATAAATTACGTACAATACGCATATATACACACATCATTTGATTATCTAGCGATAAGTCCATCAAAAGAATATTACACTACGTTTTCATTACAACAAATAATTGAATGTAAAAAAATAACTAATTACTTTATATGTTACGCCGTACAACCTATTCATTCGAGATCAACAAATAATTTGTGTGAGATAGCATTATTTAATAATGAATTAGAAAATACTAAAATATGTAAATACTCATACTTTAAGTTAACTGATAGTATTTTTCATAAATTAGAGTTCAAAAATACTTGGTTATATACAGTTAAGGAAAAGAATGTAGTAATAACATGTGGTGAAAATGAACTTACATTCATTAGATAAAAATTGTAAAGGATATGCTAATAAAAATATTTTACATCCAATTACAGTTGTTCAAAATTCACAGCTGATAGACGTCATACCTAATATTCAACTAAAGGGGGTGGAAAAAATTAATAACATGGTTGATATTAATATAGTAAAATTCAAACCAATGAACAAAATAGACAACTTTACTGATTTAAAAACCATATTTAGTTCGGTGGATGACATAGAAAGAGAAATAGATCACGAATTGACTAAAAAAAGTGTCTATTTATTACATCAAAGACACAACTATATGTATTATGTAATAGGAAGTATCATTATATTTTTTATTATATTCATTATACACTCAAGGTTGTCTAAAATTTGTAAAGACACACCACCACCATTACCTATTAGAGATTATGATAGAGAACATTTTGAAAAATTTAAAGAATCAGCAGTCTAAGTATTCTATGTCAATAGAAAACTGATAATAGTAAAATACAATTCGAATTTAGATGAATAGCAAGTTTTTTGTTTTATATTTAAAATTATTATTTTTTTAAAATTATTTCAGTTTATATAATTACTCTAGGGATGGAGGAATGTAATAATCCACATTATTAAAATGTTAGATTATTATGTTCTATCATTATTATTATTATTATTATTAGTATTGTTCGGACACTCAGTTTAATAAATAATCACTATCGTATGTGGACTGTAAAAAAAAAAAAAACGCTTTCTTTATTTAATAAAACCCTAAACTTTTACAATATGACATTCGACGTGGGCACGACGGTGTCAGATACGCTCACATAATCACATATTTTTTTTATCTTGATATACAGTGTTGCCACCCTACTTACATACTAACAAACGACCCGTCGTCACCGACACCGAACATGCCGCCCGCCTTGAAACATTGTTTCAAAAATAAAAAATATACATATAAATGAAATAAACAAAAAAATAATATAATAATTATACAAATAAAAATGGATAAATAAGTAGCTATTTCCACACTTCTCTTTTAGTTTGAGGAATTGTCCTCGAAAGGCAATGGACACAACTTACGTACAGCACGGGAAACCGTACCACCCACTTCTGCAACTCGAACCACATCATCCTTTCCGCTTGTTACCTTGGACACACGTCCCATACGCCATCGTAACGGGGGGAGATTTTCGTCTTTCAGCAACACTATGGAACCAACCTTCAACTTTGGACCACTCGCTCTTGCCCACTTGCTTCTTTCTTGTAGTTGCGATAAGTATTCACTACTCCATCGTTTCCATAAGTTTTGAGAATATTGGGATACGCGACGCCATCTATTCAGCCGATTGATTGGCACAGATGTCTCGTTGATTTCTGGTATAGCGGTAAGTGAATCTCCTATAAGGAAGTGACTAGGAGCTAAAGGAATTAAATCATTTGGATCCGAGGAAATAGGAGTTAAAGGACGACTATTTAGACAGGCTTCGGCACGTGTAAGTATAGTTAATAACTCTTCATAAGTAAGATGAGCATCGCCCAGTACGCGACGCAATAAATACTTCATGGACTTTATCCCGGCCTCCTACAAACCTCCGAAATGGGGAGAACGCGGGGGTATAAATCTCAATTCGACGCCTATAGTCGATAACATTTCAGTAGTTTTTCTCTGGTGATCATCTCCTTGCAATAATTCGTAAAGTTCTTTTAACTGACGATTCGCGCCTACAAAATTTGTTGCATTGTCGGAATAGATTACAAGACTTCTGCCGCGTCGGTCAAAAAATCGATTTAGCGCGCGTAGAAAAGCGTCGGTACTTAAATCACTCACTAGTTCCAAATGTACTGCGCGCGTAGAGAAACAAATAAATAAACAAACGTAAGCCTTTATTATTGGAGAGTTTTTTCGTAGTCCAGATTTTAATAAAAAAGGACCGGCGTAGTCGACGCCGCATTTGAGGAAAGCGCGACCAGGTTCAACTCTGTCTTTAGGCAGATCACCCATTATAGGCTGTACTATGCTTGGTCGTTGTTTAAAACAGATCACGCATTTACGTACTACGTTCCGTGTGACATTTCGTCCATTTATAGGCCAATATCTTTCACGTATAGATGCTAAAACAGCTTGAGGGCCACCATGCATTAGATCTTCGTGCTCTTCACGTATTAGATTTTGAGTAAAAATACTTTTAGCTGGTAACACTGCAGGATGGCGCTTAAAAGTGCTTAGGGATGCCGCGTTTTTCAGTCTTCCACCTACACGAATTATACCCGCTTCGTCAAGATATGGTATTAATCTATAAAGAGAACTCTTTTTTGATACTTGATTATCGGTTTGTAGTTGCTGCACTTCCCGGGAAAAGTAATAATTTTGCACTAATTTTATCATTATTGTTTTTGCCTGTTTTATTTCACAAGGTAGTAAAAATCCAACTTTTCTTTCATTTTTTTGTCTACGACTTAAACAGTTTGACTTAAAACGCATACAATATGCAACAATTCGCGACATCCTCTTTATAGAAGAATATCTGTGAACAATCAAATTATCTTCGGATATAGTTATACCACTGACACTCGTAATCTTTTGTTCCGGCATATTTACAAAATCATTTGATATCTCTTCCTGTTGGATAACTGGCCAATGTTCTTCATTTTGGATTAACCACTCGGGCCCATGCCACCAAAGAGTATGACGAGATAGTTCGGTCGGACAGCACCCGCGCGATATTATGTCCGCAGGATTCTCGCTGCCTTTCACATGAAACCATTCACTTAACAAAGTCTTTTCTTGAATCTCGCCAACTCGATGTGATACAAAGGTTTTCCATTTTTTCGAAGAAGACTTTATCCAACATAAGGTGACTTTAGAATCGGTCCAATAATGATGTTTTGATAATTTCAGTTGCATCTTTGAAATTATTTTATATGCTACGCGCGACAATAATTGCGCGGCGCATAACTCCAAACGCGGTAAAGACACTGTCTTCAATGGAGCAACTTTAGATTTTGCGCATATCAGATTTGAACAATGATTCCCAGTATTATCAGAGCATCTTAAATATAGACAACAACCATATGCCTTTTCGCTAGCATCTGCGAAACCGTGGATTTGCATATCACATATTTCGTTCTTCATTGTAATTTGACGAGGTATACTTAAATCGTTGAGCTTTAATAGTTTTGTCTTGTACACGTTCCATTCGCGTTGTATATCTTCGGGAACAGGTTCACACCACTTTACCTGTGCCTGCCATAGAATTTGCAGCATTAATTTCGCAAGAATTACGACGGGTCCTACTAGGCCAAGTGGATCGAAAATCCGCGCGATATCCGACAATATATCGCATTTAGTCACAGGCACAAACCGCTTATCTTCGTCTAAATTAATTTTAAAATGAAAACTATCTGTTTTCGCATTCCAGTACATACCTAAAATTTTAGTAAAGGAATCGTTTATTTCATGTTCATTTTTTTGTTCCTTTTCGTTGTAGGTAATATCGTTGAGAACACTAGAGTCGTTCGAAGACCATTTTCCCAATTTAATTCCTGCGGTAGCCATTATTTCTATTAGACGATCGCGCAATTTAATCGCTTCTGCTTTGGTCGGCGCGCCGCTAAGAAAATCGTCCATGTAGAAATCGCGCGAAATGGCCATGGCAATTTCAGTATTATGTTTATATTCATCCTCAGCCAGTTTCTGTAGACACGCAGTTGCCAAGTATGACGCGGGTACCGTACCATACGTGATGGTATTTAATTTAAATATTTTAATCGGAGAGTTATTATTTTCGCGCCATAAAATACGTTGAAAATCTTGATGTTCCTTTGAAACAATAATCTGACGATACATTTTTTGTATGTCGGCCGAAATTACCACATTATGTACCCGAAATCTAGCTAAAATATATATAAGATCATCCTGTATCACCGGTCCCTTTAAAAGAACGTCATTTAGACTAACTCCAGTTTCAGTCTTGGTAGAAGCATCGAATACGACCCGTAATTTCGTAGTACTACTATTTAGATTCAGAACACAATGGTGCGCGAGGTAGCACATTTTTTCTGGTATATCGATTTCTTTGTCGCTTACATACGTCATGTGCCCCAAACTTTCATATTCACGCATAAATTTGACGTATTCAAATTTTAACATTGGATTTTTTTCCAGTCGACGTTCGATCGATAAGAGTCTACGTTTCGCTATTGCATACGACTTTCCTAAACTCACCCGACCTTTTCGAAATGGTAATTGTACTACAAAACGACCTTCTTCCCGATGTACCGTATTGTTGAAATGTTCAGCGCACGCCTTTTCTTCGATGGTATAAGGTGTCGGTCCTATGTATTCTTCCGACTGCCAGAATCGTTTAACGACAAATATTGTTGTTTACCTAAGATCTCGAAAAAATGAACAGCGCCTATTAATATATCGATTTTTTGTGGTACATTAAACAATGGATCGGCCAATATGATATTTGCTGGTCGAGGACCGTTTTCGGGAATAAATTTCATCGGTAAATTTCCCGTTATTTTCTTAACCATTAATGCTTGTATGTTTAATTCGTAATCGTTCACGCAAGATTTTATTTTTAACCACGCCGTAGATGTGATATTTTGTATTGTGCCTCCAATACCGCTTACTGTATGATCCGTTTTCTTTTGCCGTAAACTTAAACTATTTGCTAATTCAGTCGATATAAAATTATTCATTGAACCAGAATCTAATAACACGCGCATGAACGAGGATTTACCGCATGGATTGATAACACGTACGACAGCTGTAGCTAACAATACGCGCTCGTAATTACTATTCGCGTGTGCGGTCGTCGAACTAGTCACGTCGACCGGTTCGTGTCTATTTTGAACCGTTTCGACGTCCTTTCCACTACCTCCCGAATCTAAGATCTTTTTTGGTGGTAGGTGTAATAATGTGTTATGGGGTTTGGAACATTTGAAACAAAATCTCGAAAAACATTTTCCTTCGTGTTTACGTAAACATATTTTACATAATTTTAGACACGCAATTTTCTCAATACGCTCGCTTATCGGCAGTGCGATGAATGTTGGACACTTATAAATTGTGTGTTCCAGATTGCACATAAAGCATTTTAATGTTGTTGTTGACACAAAATTCGCTGAGTATTTTTGACTGCCTTTTGTGAAATTATTTGTTCTCGATTGTTCTTTTCCTTTACCTGCCGCCATCGGTATCGCCTTATTGTTTACATCTCGCGAAGATTCGACACATTCTAATATCCTAAATCGTTCCTCAATAAACTGTGTTAATTCCCGAATCGATGGTATTTTATCCTTAGCTGCCTGTATTTCCCAGTCTTTTCGCGTTTCGTTGTCCAACTTCGCACACACGATATGTGATAATAATGGACCCCAATCATACGGTTTTTCTCCTAATGCCTCGAGTGCTCGTATGTTGCTATTCAGTGTAAATTTCCCGACGATTTTTCCTTAACTGACGGCAACTCGACAATATTTTTAACGTGCGTTTGTACCAAAATTTTCGTATTATTATAACGTGCGATTAACGTGGACCACGCCGCCTCGTAGTTCACCGCCGTTGTTTCTAAACATTTAATATATTCTCTTGCATCACTCGACAAGAACGACCGTAAATAATAAAATGTCTGTATTGCCGTTAAACTTTTGTTTGTATGTATTAATGCTAAGAATATATCGTAAAACGACGACCATTCCTCGTATCGGCCCGAAAAAATTGAAATATCCAATGCGGGTAATTTTATCATGGCCTGCGGTTGAATGAAGTCCGCGTCACCACTACGTTCGTCGATTATCACCGTTTCGATTGTGTCTTTCTTCTTGGTCGGGTTTATCAATTTTCCCGCTTCCGTTACTATTTTAAAATACAACTCTTCGAAGTCTTCTCTATACTGGAAGTGTTCATTTTCATTTTGCTCTGCACTTGCCGTCTCTTCAATCGCCGCTTGAACTTGTTGAAATTTATTCCAATTGTCTTCTATTTTAGATCTTCGTATTTCGATTTGCGCAATATCACGAGACTCCGACCGTAGATACGTCACGAAACGCGTCAACGACGCGTTTAATTGACCCCGCCTTACCGTTAGAGACGCTATCTCTGTCATATTTACGTGTTTTCTAAGTAATGGTTTTTTTTTTTTTTTTTTTACTACACGTGCCAAGCAAAGTTCGAAAGGAAACTGCGGAAATATCTTTTATTTATAAGGAAAATGGATGAAAAACTCTTACCTTACGCTATCCAGTTCCTTTACTACGCTGCAGCTTTCTTCCGATTGCTCTATGCTTTTAATGAATGCATTTACACTAAACGACACGCTACCGTAATACGCACAACGCACACGTTCTTCTACGCCACGCACCGATCAATCCGTCCCGTATGGACCAAATGTTCGGACACTCAGTTTAATAAATAATCACTATCGTATGTGGACTGTAAAAAAAAAACCCCTTTCTTTATTTAATAAAACCCTAAACTTTTACAATATGACATTCGACGTGGGCACGACGGTGTCAGATACGCTCACATAATCACATATTTTTTTTATCTTGATATACAGTGTTGCCACCCTACTTACATACTAACAAACGACCCGTCGTCACCGACACCGAACAATTATTACTATTATTATTATAATTGATATTATTTTTCATATCATCATAAATAATAATTATATACCTGAAATAATATGAATGTTAAATCAAAGACATTAGGTCACGACCATCTTTGTAAATAGATAGCAACTAAGCAATCTATGTAGTGGCGTGATCACAGAACGAGCATATAAAAGCAAGACTAGGAGGAGGACTCGGGAGTTCAATTATTGAAGCCACGGTGCAGGTCTGTCTGTCCGTGAGTTTTGTGTAATAAATAAATGTTTATGTTTTAAGACATTTGAATTACTTTTATTAAGAATATCTGGTTGGCAGTGCTTTAAGCTAAGGCCAGTTACAACACGTCCCGTAAGCCAACGATTGAATGACAATATGGCAACAATAATAATAAAGGGAATGGTGGATCAATTAACAATTTAAGTAAAAATAGATAATATATGTATAGTATAAGTGTATATAAATAAATAAATATATATATATATATATATATAAGGGGGGTAATGTAACAATTGTTACATCGTTAATTATACTTAATAAATATAATATGTACATTAGGTACATATTATATATTATATATATGTATCTCGTAGACATAACATGCTGACTAGATATTAAGCTCCCCCCCTGTTTTGTCCCACATTAATTATTGTAAGGCTACGGCCAAATACTAACATGTAAGAGTACGGTAGTTCTCCGCGATGACCATCACGCACCAAGAACTCCGAGACTCGTAATAATATAAGAATAATATAATATGTTAATAAATAGTTATTTAGACCAATCTGCATTTATTTGTAATATTAACATCCTAAACACTATTCTTGCTCCCGAGCAGGGGCGTCCTTATGGGGGGGGATGCCCCCCGTGAGAATTGGACTTAGTTTATTACAGTCATTGGTTTAGAAATATGATAATTTTTTATTTGAAAATTGTTTTTATCTTTTAAATAATATGTTTTTTTTCTTTATCCACATAGATAACACAGATAACATTCATGTTATCACTTATCTGTAGTGATATACCGTGGTCGAGGTCTAATAAACCGTGGTCTGGTGCCGAGTGGTCGTGGCTATATTTATTTTGTGGTCGTGGTCGGGTAGGCGTAATATATTATACTTTTTGTTAAATGGTTCATTTCGCTCATAGCTCATACGTTTACACTCGTTCGTCGTTGTGTCGTGACTCGTGTGTTAATTTATAAATTATTATTTGTGGTAACTGGTCTCTGGTAGTAATTACACATAATGAACAATAATAATAAACGTAAAAACAGTGGTACGATTACAACATGGCTAGAGAAACGATCTAAACCAAACATAAATGATCCAACTCCACTTGCTTTATCTTCTGTAACACAGGTAGATTCAAATGAATATGCATCTCTAAAACATGTTAATGTAAATGAACAACCACCAAAAGAACCTATGTATCCAATTTCAACAACAACAATTGAATTAAGTTGTGATATTGGTGATTATTTAGAAAGATGAAGGCATACTGACCATATTAAAGCAAGATTTTTAGAATTACCTAACATTCCTAATAATGATTTTGTATACCCTTTCAGTTTATATAATAAGCAAGGTAAACAAGAAAAAAGATTCCTCAAAAGATCTCATTTTATTCAATATAAATGGCTTATATATTAACCTTCAAAAGGTGGCGTATTTTGTAAATACTGTGTTTTTGCATCTAAAGGAGGAAAAGATAAGAATGTAACTTTAAAAAGTCTAGTTACTGTTCCTCTAAATAAATATGCAAAAATATTAGGTGAAAATGGTGATTTTAACAAACACAATAAAAACTTATATCATATAAATGCAACACAAACTGCTAATGCTTTTTTAACTTGCTATAAAAATCCAGCAAAAGAAATTATTAATGTAGTTAATAGTGCTAGAATGAAACAAATTATTGAAAATCGAGCAAGGTTAAAACCCATTATTGATTCTGTTATTTTTCTTGGACGTCAAAACATTCCGTTGCGTGGCCATCGTAACCAATGTAGTTTGTTAGGCAATGAACATAATACAAATTTATCTGTTGTAAATGAAGGGAATTTTTGTGAACTGTTAAGATTTCGGATACTATCAGGTGATATAGTTTTAAAAAATCATTTGGAAACAACTACATCAAAAGCAACATACATTTCACATACATCTCAAGAAGAAATTATACGGTGCTGTAAAGAAGAAATTTTATTTCAGATTTATTTATTTATTTATTTATTTGTTAACGGGCTGGGCCCTATTCAACAGTTTAACATAATACAATAATACATAATTTAAGATAATTAATACAATGACACAATTAAATTTATATAAGATAATAATTACAGAATAATAAGTATAATAATGATAATAAAACAAATATAAAAATATATAATAATAAATAAATCAGTTTTGATGAACGGTGCTCTCATTGGCCAGCCGCATCATGCGGTCTAACGGGTTATTCCTGCCATAATTGGTAGTGTGCGCAGGAACAAGGAAAGGAGCATGGTATCTAGTATTACGGGAAGGAACTTTGAAATTGACTATCGAGAGAAGTGAGGGAGCATCTATAGGACCATCAACCAGTTTATTCAGAAACTCTATGTCAGCGTTAACTCGCCTGTCAGCCAGTGAAATGAGGCTGAGTTCCTGCATAACTAAGAAATAGTCGTGGGGAGGATGATTTATTTTTAAGACAAAAGCTGCGCAAGATAAGAACCGTCTCTGAACACGTTCTAATTGACATGAGTCAGATACCGTATAAGGGTCCCATAGGACCGATGAATACTCTAAAAGTGAACGGACCAATGAGCAGTATAAAGTTTTTAATGAAGAAGATAGATTGAACTCCTTTGATATGCGCATTACAAACCCAAGCGTTTTTAAGGCTTTGCAGCCTATCATTTCAGTGTGGGAGTGAAAATTGAGATCGGAATTAAAGATAATACCTAAGTCTTTCTTACTACAAACCGATGTTACGCTTGAACCATTGATGGAGTAAGTATAGTTAATAGGGGAGCGGTGTCTTAAAAATGACATGGAATGACATTTATTTACATTAAACTGAAGACCAATATTATTAAACCACGAGACAAGGTTGTTGAGATCATTCTGGAGCGTAGAGCAATCAGATAAGTTATTCATTTTCCTAAAGAGCTTCAAGTCGTCGGCAAGCATGAGTAGTTCACAGTTTTTGACTATTTCCTTGATGCCATTTACATACAAAGAAAACAATATTGGAGATAAATGTCCTCCTTGAGGAACTCCAGAAGAGACCTTTGAGATGGATGATTTGCATCCGAACTCTTTTACCCACTGGACTCAGTCTGACAAATAAGATTTGAACCAAGACAATAATGGTTCACCGAACCCAGTTTTGTATAGGGTCTCGATTAGGCGGCCATGGTCGACTCTATCGAAGGCTTTAGTAAAGTCTGTGAAAATAACATCAACTTGGATGTGCTTCTCGACAGCCTTCATAACAAAATTGTTAAAAACGATTAAATTAGTAGTGGTCGAGCGACCCGGTCTAAACCCATGTTGCTCGCCGATTAGAATAGAGTTAATTGGCGATTGAATACTTCTCAATACTAGAAGTTCAAACAGTTTGGATATGTGGCTCAAACTAGAGACAGGTCTATAATTTTTGACATCAGCTTTATCGCCAGATTTAAAAATAGGAGTGACAGAGCTAATCTTGAAAGAAGAGGGAAAAACTCCGCTATCGATTGAACGCTTAAAAAGTAGTCACAGTGGAAAACATAATGAAGATTTCACATTGTATAAGAATATACCTGACAAGCCATCGGGGCCTACGGACTTAACATTTTTTAGTGCGTCTAGACCAGCGTCCACATCATCGATGTTGAATGGACAAGTGCTAGGTAGGTCATGGAACAAAAAAGGAGACGAATGGTCATTAGGCAAAGGAGGAACATAGACTGTATTGAAGTGAAAATAAGTTAGAGACAGACTCTGTACCCGAGCTTTGTAAATTCTCAAAATGTACTGAGTGAGGAATTTCGTTGCTAGATTTATTAACTCGGACAAAGTCCCAAAACGACCTGGGGTTAGATTTTAGCATAGACTCAGTGCGAGACAAGTAGACACTATGACATATCTTGTATTCTGCCTTGTAACCCTGATAGCATTTTCGTAATGATAATATCTAATTAATATCATCTCATCATTATAAAAATAATGTTTTAAGATAAATATCAAAATAATATCAAATAGTTATTTTTTTAAATAATATTATGAAATTATTAATAATATGACTTCATAAATGAAATGGTAAATTGATATTCTGAATTAATCATTATTATGTTAATAAAAACGAATTATTTAAAATATATTTTGAATATTATAACAATATGATATTATTACAGAAATAATAATATTACAGTCCGAAAATAAGATTATTAAATTATTAATAACGAAATATCTAAATTATATTTTGAGTATGTTATTATAAAGATATCATAATTTTAATAATAAACTAGTATTCTGAAAATATGATTAATATATTATGTTATTAATTATTAAAACTAATAAATATAGTTATAAAATAATATTTTGAATTGTACCTATAAAATTAATGTATATTATGTATTAAATTGGCCTGAGCTTGGTCGTACATGGTTGCGATACTTCGCGATAGCCGTCGCCGTCGGCCTACCGAATGGCGATGACTATGCCTATATGTAATTAATTAATGGTTTTTCCAAATATTTGCCAAATATAGCCATGGGTCGGCAGGTCGGCTGGACGAGCACACTGTGCACCACGTCCACCTACCCGCTTACCATAGGCCACAACAGTGTCTACCGATAACCGATAACGGATGTTATTTTGGTTTGAATTTTTAATATAATATTATATACATTTATAATATACGTATATAATATTATTATTGCGTCTAGATGGTTTTGACCATAGATAAGAAATGCGACCGCCGCGCCGCGCGCATTGACTACAAGGATAATAATAAATTAATACTTAATAATATTTTTTTTTAAATGCCGAATTCGTGTTGTGCTGTTAGCCTGTTAATCGAATATTCTTGTAATCTTGTTTGACGTTTTGGTCTGTACACTGTCGCCATTCATTTTCGAATTTGTGTCTTCGTCACATCGTATGCTCAACGCTCATATAGTCGCCAAACTGCGCTCTGTTCAATACTTCCATTGTGTTATTCGTATCTACCTACCTCGTATTCAGGACGTGTCATATAACTTTGGTAAGTAACTACCATTAATTTGTAATGTTATAAAGTAATAGCAATTAAATATAATCTTATTATTATAATAAAAATTTTAATAATAAAAATATACCTATCAAACATAAAAACAATTTATTCATATACCTAGCCACCTAGGTACCTATAATAACTATTAAATAAATATAAATAAACAATTAATTTGGATAGTTGATGTGTATTTATGTTACCTATTGGCTTTTTTTTTATACACATAGGTATGTATGTAAACACTTTTTCGGTTAGATATACTGGACCAAAAGTTTCATACAGCAACTGTATAGATCGGAAAATAACCCAAGAAGTCACAATTTTTTTTTTTACAAGCGTTTAAAGTTTATATTTTGATGGAATTTCTTATTTTTACACCAAATTACACACATGCGTTTAGCATGTAAAAAAAAATTGGTGCAGTATATTTATATGAAACTTTCTTTACACCTAGATGATGATGTGGTGAATATTTTGGTGCAATAAAATTTTTTACGGGTTAAGAATTAAAAATTTTACAAGGTTTTGAATGAAAAAAATCGGAAAAAGTACGGACAACATTTTATTAGAAACAAAGGAATACTTACTTTCATGAAATCGATTATAGTTTTTTAGTAATATCTCAAAAAATAATGATGCTAGAAACTTAAAACTTTTATCAACTACTCAACATGGTCTCACGCATACTGAATAAAAATTTCAAAAACATTTAACCAATTTTGAGCTAAATATAGCACTTTGAAAATATTGGACATTTCTCGTTTTTTGTGATTTTTTCCTTCATAAAATTTTTATGTTTTTTTTCTGTTTTTTCTTTTTTTCTGTTTAATTTCTATAGTTGGGCTTTCTTCAGTTATCTAACTACCCTCACAAACATATGGCTTAGGTTTTTTATATTGTATATTTAGCCCTTAATTATAGTATATATTTTCTTTTTATATTTAGAAATTATGTCATTTCATAAAAAAAGTAATTTGAGTATTCGGTCTAAAAGAAGAAGAGTTGAAGAGCATACCAATGTCCTCATTTAATGATACTCCACACATTCCTTCTACGTCTAATTCAAATTTAAACCTTGATGACTGTACATTTATTTCCTTATCTAATACTATTATTGATAAACCAGAACAAACTTCCAAAACTAACTTCTCTTTTGATATCAATTTTGATGTACAAAATAATATAAATATTAGTATTGATGAAGACATTCATTGTAATAATTCGTCTTCATCAGATGAAAATAATGACTCAATTTCTCATGGTATTAAATCTGATCAAGAATTTATTTCATTAATTGGAGAATGGGCTATAAAATACAAAATTAGTCATATTTCACTTAATGGTTTACTATCCGTTTTACAAAAACACAAATGCTTTGAATCAATACCCAAAGATTCAAGGACTATTTTGCATTTCAAACCAATAGATGTTTTGAATTTACACACAGTTGAACCTGGAAAATATTATCATTTCGGTCTATCTGTTGGGATAAAAAAGAATATTCCAAGTATACTAAAAAATAATAATAATATGTCGGTCATTCAAATTGTTGCTGGTGTAGATGGCCTCCCATTATTTAAAAGTAGTCCAGAACAATTTTGGCCAATATTGGCTTATATACGCCCAAAAAGTGATGTGTTTCCAATAGGTATTTACTATGGGAAAGAAAAACCTTTGGACAGTAACATTTTTTTAAAATATTTTGTCGAGGAAGCAAATGATTTAATAAATAATGGTATAACAATTGATAACAAAGTTTTTAAAGTTGAAATCCATACATTATGTTGTGACGCACCTGCTAAATCTTTCTTATTAATAATTAAAGGCCATTCTGGTTTCTTTTCCTGCTCAAGGTGTGAGCATGAAGGAGAATTCTTACTAAACCGAATATGTTTCCCATACACATCCCCAGATAGACGGCCTCCAAAAAAAACTCATCAGAATTATATTACTCAATCCAAAGAAGAACACCATATTGGAAACATTTCTATATTAGGCGCTTTAACAAATTTTGATTGTGTCAATGGTTTTTCTCTGGACTATCAGCATTTAGTATGTTTAGGTGTTGAGAGAAAATTAATATTACTATGGGTGAAAGGGCCAATTCCAATACGTTATGCTTCATGGAAAATAAAAGAAGTATCAAAGGCATTAGTAAGTTTCAAAACTAATATACCCTGTGAAATGGCTAGAAAACCAAGAAGCTTGGAACTTATTAATCGTTGGAAATCTACAGAGTTACGTATGTTTATAGTTTATTTAGGTTGTACTGCTACTAAATCTGTATTATCTGATAAACATTGGACACATTTATTTAATTTGAGTTTGGCGATGATTATCTTATTGAGTCCTGATTATGGTTGTTATCTTCATATAGCACAACAACTTTTGGATAATTTTGTAAAGAACTTTGAAGTTTTGTATGGTCGGCATCTCATATCACACAACGTACATGGATTAACTCATTTATGTGATGATTATATTAAATTTGGTGCATTGGATAATTGTTCGACATTTCCATTTGAGAACTATATGAGTACTCTTAAAAACCTTATAAGAAAACCAGATAAGCCACTCATTCAAGTTATTAAAAGGTTTAATGAAATTCATGCACTACAATCAAATTCTCAAAAAGAAGAAATAATTTATAAATGTACTGGAACTCACACTAATGGGCCACTTTTAGAAAATAAAGAGGGTTTGCAGTATACTACATTAAAGATGGAGACATTTTCTATTAAAACACATGTTGAAGCCGATAGATTTTTTTTAACTATAAATAATAAAGTTGTTAAAGTTTTATAGTTGAGCAAAAAAGTTCAATATATTTAATTTGTAAGCAATTTGAGGACACTAATATGTTGTTTAATACACCTATTAAATCTACAGAGCTAGATATTTATGTTGTTGACAAATTGAGTGATACATTAGCCTGGTATCCTCTTAATAATATTAAAAAAAAAATGATTGTATTACCTTCAGATAATACGTTAATTGCTTTCCCTTTAATTCATACTTAATTTTTAATATATTTATTTAAGTATGTACCAAGTGTTTTTTTTTTAATTGTATGTATAAAGATAACATAATAATATATTACTTTTATAATTAATATTATACAATATTATAAGAATAATTTTGTACTGAAAATATATGTTATTAATAAATAAATTAAGTATAATAAAAAATATGATTAAAATGATGAAATTGAAATAATATTAGGATTTAATTAATTGATATGATTATTATTAATATTATTATTATTATTGTTATTATTTTTTTTTAACAGTGAAAAAATATTACAATCTATCTTATAATGTGGTCAGTCATTAATTTTATTAATGACAATACAGTCGAAGTTGTACCATCATTTTGGGTCCATAAAACTCAATGTGCATGGCCAAAAAAAAAGCCACACATTTTATAAAACGAAGAATTCCACCAAATAAATTTGATTTCAACTATTTACCAGCTAAAAAAATGTGTAGTGATTTAGGTAATATAAATTTAAATATTGTGACTATACACTATGTGTTAATATATTTTTTTATATATATTTTATACAGATGACTATATTATTGCTAAACAAAAGGCTAAGCTTCCGAAGAGACTTCAAATATTTCATCTTCAAATGAAACTTATGAGGAAAGACTCACACGGTTCCAAAAAACCAAGAAAAAGGTCATAAAAAATGATTTAAAAAAAAGAGAGAAACTTATGTGGAACACTGACTCTTTAGACAGTCCAGGTAATTTGTATTTATGTTTTGTTGTTTATAAATAGGTACCACTTAATTTAAACCTTATTAATTGTTTAGCTTCATCTATCGACGAAGAAGACGATGATACAGACAAAGATCCAAACTATTCTAACATTTCTAACAAAGTAATTTGTGAGGAAAATGTTATACTCGGTATTATTCTTTTTTTTGTTATATTTTTCTTAAATCTGTGTTTGTTTTATATGCTATTCTTTTAACAGTTAATTATTTTAAAAAAAAAATTCAAATTTACTCTATATCAAATATTCAGTCAGTACAAATCACTCGAATGATAGATTTTTATTTTTATTTAATAGAAACACCACCTTCCAAGCAAAAATTAATTCCTACAGAACTTTCACAAACTTTTCCCGGTACATCGTTTAAGAGAAAACTAGACTTTGGTACAAACAAATGCAAATCTCTGAGCCCAAAACCTAAAAAGTGCAGTAAGTTATTTCATATAGTTTTGGAATTTATTGTTTAAATTAAGCTTTAATATTTGGTTAACTATTAGAATATATTTTAAAAATAATTAACATTAATACATTATGATACTATAGTATATAATACTGATGTATAAAATATATTGTATTCTTCCTATATAATTTGTAGGTATACAAAATATTTATTTTATACTGATTTGTTTAGATGTAACCAATATTGATGAAGTTGAGAAGATCATTACAACTTCATCATCTCCATTTAGAGTGACAACTGTTAGCACTGTTTTTCCGTATTATCGTATTATTTATTAAAAGTATAATGAGACCACACTGCCGTTGGCAGTGTGATACCCCTCCCGTCCCGCGCCTACAACACAGATAGGACAAGTGCTTTACTGTGCGGTAGGACTGCTCGAAAAGCTCTCGCTCTCGTCTCGGAACGCTCGTCGGGTACGCTCTCGTTCGTGTGCTCGTCGGCACACGCCGCTTAATTTTATATGCTTTGTATTTGTTGGAAATAAATTTTTAACATTTCAGAAGTGGGATACGCCGATTTCCGTATTAAACCGCGCGCGACCGATTTCCAAAACCGCGTGGTCGAACACCGTACTTGTTCACCACCATTATAGTCCCACATATTGTATACGATACGCCGATTTCCGTATTAAATCGCGCGCGACCGATTTCGGAAACCTCGTGGCCGAACACCGTTTTTGTTCGCCAGCATTTTAGCACGTGCGTGAGTCGCTCATCGTTTCGTCGTGTTGTGCGAGTGCGTTATTCGATCGCCGTTTGGTCTTGTAGAACACGCGCGTGAGTCGCTCATCGTTTCGTCCGAGTTTTTGTCGCATTGTGCGAGCTCGTGGGTATCGCGTCCACCGTAACTCCCCGCCTATTTACACCGACGTAAAGACATACTTTGTGGTAATACGATATAAATCCGATATGAGTGGAAAAGAAACACAACCCTCTTCGGCCCATCAAGTACCGACCGCCCCGTCGTACAACGACCTCTTCAGTCAAGTGGCGGAATTGCAGCAGAGACTCTCGTCAATGGAGCGAAGTGCCGCCTCCTCACCGTCCGGCGCTGCCACAAATATTATCACGACCGATTATAGAGTGCTTCCTGATTTAAACCAGACCGTGTTGCCTTTCACTGGACACGAAACCAGCTCTGCAGCGGAAGACTGGATAAATACTGTCGACGGATTGGCCCGCCTGAACGAATGGCCGCTGAACTATTGTTTGCAATACATGCGATCCAATCTAACCGGCGCCGCACGCAGTTGGTATATAAGTGAAACGTTTGTAAGCTGGGAAATATTGCTCAGTAAGTTTAGAGCTGCCTTTGTACGAACGATACGGATGACAGATCGATGGCAAGAACTCAATGGCCGCGTACAAAACGCAGAAGAGCACATCATGGACTACTTTTATGATAAACTCCGAATGTGTCGAGGACTTTCACTCCCGTTCGAGGAGGTTCGTGACCATATTATTCTTGGAATACGCTCCGAGGAGATGTCGTTATACGCCATGGGCCGACCTCACGTAAATCCATCAGAATTATTGGCAGACTTACAGGACTGGGAGCGTCTATACTCCCTCAGACTTTCTCGTTTTAAATCAACCCGTATGCACACGAGAGGAAGCCTTCTCCGGGAGAATCGCCCGCCTTCCACGGCCGTCGCCGGAAACAGTCGGAGCGTGGTTACCAAGACTGATAGCGCGCCCATGAACAGGGCAGGCGGTACCGCAACGACGATTCGTCCGCCGCCACGTTGCTACAACTGTGGTATTTTTGGACATCTTGCGAATGCGTGTCCGAAACCGAGAAAACCGTGTTCCATTTGCAGTTCGACAGAACACTCGCGTGGACGATGTCCGAACGATCGATCGCGTCGTGTTACCGGTGAAGCGCTCCAACTAGGAACGGTCGCTGTGGTTCGCGATAATCCGTTTTCAAAACAAGTCAGTCTCAATGGATATGTCGTCAGTGGGTTGATAGATTCTGGAGCATCTTGTGTACTAGTACGCGAATCGGCTGCCCGAAATAGTGGTGTCCTGATACATAAGAACCGTTGTCCGTTGTATACGGTTGGCGACGTCAGTCGGCCGAGTACATCCGCTATCGGCGGAGCAGTGGCAGACATAGCTATCGACGGTGTAATGGCAGCCGATCACGAGGTATTAATAGTTCCGGACCAGACAATCCCGATCGATGTGTTGGTTGGTCGAACGTGGTTGGAATTACCTCACATTAGCTATCACAAGCAAGGTACTGACTTCGTGTTAGAGTCGAACAGCTGTCTAGATCACACCGTGCTATCTGACGATCGACCCATCGATGAGGTCAAAGAACTATATTTAGCCGAGTACAACGAACAATCCAAAAGAGACCCTATAGTCTCATCTGAAGTAAACATCGACAAATCGGTAATGGTACAAGATACGGATCGACTAATGGTTCTCATCAATCAATTCCGTGACGTATTCGCTAAGTCCGTCAGTGAATTAGGACGTACCAAGGTTCTCCAGATGGAAATAACTGAGGTGCCCGGTAGCGTTCCTGTGTGCATGAAACCATACCGAACATCACCAACCGACCGACAGAAAATTGCACGAATTCTACAAGAGTGGAGAGCTGCCGGTATAATTAGCGACTCATCGTCACCTTATGCCAGCCCGGTACTGCTGATAAATAAGGCGTCGGGTGAAAAACGATTATGCGTGGACTACCGTAAGCTTAACCAGCAAACAGTTGAACAACCGTACCCCATGCCAGATATCGATGGACAACTGAGTTCGTTGGCAGGAGGTGAGCTGTTTACCACCCTCGATCTGTCTAATGGGTTTTTACAAATCCCACTCAGTTCCGAAGCAAAAGAGAAGTCGGCGTTCGTAACGGAAGACACGACTGCAAAGTTTGAACGAATGCCATTTGGACTGAAAGGCGTACCTGGAACTTTCCAGAAGTTGATGAACTTGGTATTTAAAGAATTGAAAGCCGCTGGTGTAGTTAACATATACCTAGATGATATAATAATCCCATCCAAAACCTGGGACGACATGCTCTGCGTTCTAAAGCAAGTATTTGAGGTATTGCGATCTGCCGGCCTCACGCTGAAGCCATCCAAATGTACATTCGGAGCACAACAGTTGGAATACCTAGGTTTCCAGATTTCCAAAGGCGTCATCAGACCTGGTAAAAAGGTAGAATCAATCGCACTTTTCCCGCGACCGCAAGACGCTCATGAACTACGCCGGTTCCTGGGCCTCGCTGGATATTTTCGTCGATTCATGGTCGGATATGCTAAGGTGGCTGCCCCACTTACTGCACTCACCGGAAAGAATGTGCCATTTGTTTGGGACACCAAACACCAAGAGGCGTTTGATGATCTTAAGTCACGTCTATGTAGTGAACCAATTGTGCGCATGTACGACCCTGCGGCCCCGTTTACAGAAGTGCACACTGATGCTAGCAGTATAGCGCTATCAGGAATACTGCTACAGGGACCGAGTCGTACTGATATGCATATGATATATGCTGTCAGCAAAAAAACAACGGAGACAGAGTCCCGCTACCATTCGAGCCGCCTGGAGCTGTTTGCCGTTATATGGACGTTGAACCGCCTTCGCCCGTATCTGCTGGGCTTAAAGTTCACCGTGGTAACCGACTGTCAGTCGCTGGTCTACCTGAACATCCACAAACACAACAAAGCCACAGGTCGCTCGATGGTTTGAGGTCTTACAAGAGTTCAACTTTGATATCAAATATCGACCAGGAACGCGGATGCAACACGTCGACGCTTTGAGCCGCGTAACTAGTGAGCAGACCGAAAGAGAGTCGGTAGACACTGAAATCGCTCAGCGCTTGGATGTATTTGTCGCGCTATCAGCCGCCGACAGAATTCGATTTGCACAGCAAGTAGACGAACGTTCCAAACGGATTATCGAGCTGCTGCAGATCAGTCCGAAGAAACTCACTAAACACGACGCTGAACTGATAAAGTGTTATGAAGTAAATAACGGCGTGTTGTATAAGGTAGTGAATAAAAAATCACTGCTGGTGGTCCCGAGGCACATGAGGAAGGGAATCGTGATAGCTGCCCATGATTTTGGTGGTCATTTCGCTGTGGATAGGACAGTAACACGAATCACTAATGATTACTGGTTTCCCAACATGAGAAGATATGTCCGCCAACACATCAACATGTGTCTGGAATGTCTCACACACAAGAAACCCGCAGGGAAGAAGCCAGGACTACTTCATCCAATACCACCCGGTCGAAGACCTTTTCAAATAGTCCACGTCGATCACCTAGGACCATTTGAAACCAGCACGAGCAAAAATAGGTATTTGTTGGTCGTCGCGGACAATTTGACCAAGTATATTCACTTGTATTCATGTCGTACAACCGAGGCTGCTGGAGTGGTGCGGTTGATGGCAAAGTTCTGTGGCGATAGGGGAATTCCAGACCGCATCATCAGCGATCGAGGGTCGTGTTTTACGTCCCGTTTGTTTGTCGAGTTCTGCCGGAACAAGGGTATTAAGCACACACTCAATTCGTCACGCCACCCACAAGCTAATGGGCAGGTTGAGCGAGCCAACCGAACGATTGTGCCGATACTCAGTATGTCCACTAATGACCAAAATCGGTGGGACACGAAGGTCGCGGACGTAGAACGGATGTTGAACACGGCAGTGAATAAAACAACGAGCAAGACGCCGTACGAAACTCTTCACGGCTATCAACCCCGATTTCATGGTGGAGTCCTACTTGAGCACAGTTTGACGCGGAATGATTGGGTAGAACCCACGGAACAACAGCGTCAGGCTCGTGATAATATACTCACCCAGCAACAGCAAATGAAAAAGTTATACGACCGTCGACACTACGAGGGAGTGACGTATCAAGTGGGTGAAGTGGTGGTGATGTTGAAGCCACCTACTATAGGTGAACCGTCCAAGTTACAGAGCAAATATCGCGAACGACCTCTGCAAATACTGCGGGTGTTACCTGGTGACACGTATCATGTCGCTGAGATAACTGCAGACGGACGAGAAGTTTATGCGACAACTGCACATGTGACCCAACTCAAGTCATGGAAGATCTTGAAGGAGGATGAACCTGAACCATATGGAGAAGAGGACGAGTTTGATCCAGCCAGCGAGGTAAGCGAGGCGGTGACCAACGGGAAGGACGAAGGAACACCCATCAGCGGAAACAGTGGATCAAGGCCTACGCGTACCAAGCGGGCCCCCGCTCGTTACAACGACTTCGTCATGGGGGAACAATAAGTGTTGCCCTACAGTTGTTTTTCCTCCTTAAACCAACCATATTGTTCATATATATATATATCTACATTTATTATTTTGAATTTTTCTGTTTGCTAATTATTTTATTTTATATCCATGTGTCTGGAACTACAACGGACCAAATTTTTCCTCATTCGTTTTTTTTGTATAATTATGTTATGAAGGTATAATGTTTATATATCTCACTGGTAGCATGACCAGCTAATTTGTTATATTATTATATTATATTTCATATATTTGGCTAGATCCGAGCAGAACGAGGGCGTTCTGGTGATGCAGGAGGGCCGAGTGTTAGCACTGTTTTTCCGTATTATCGTATTATTTATTAAAAGTATAATGAGACCACACTGCCGTTGGCAGTGTGATACCCCTCCCGTCCCGCGCCTACAACACAGATAGGACAAGTGCTTTACTGTGCGGTAGGACTGCTCGAAAATAGTGATGGTAATCTGTTATCAATTTTGATAACTGTTATAACTGTTACTGCTATTATCAAAATAACAGTTAAAATAACAGTTACCGTTATTTTGTCAATATAACATTATAACATAAATAACAGAGTAAAATGTTATTATGCATAATATAACATAGGTATTATTTATTGCGTTCGTGACTAAAATAAGGGGCAAAATTGAGGCAATTTGTCAACTTGTCGGGCAGCTATGGGTTTGTCGTAATCGTAAATAATTGTTTTTTTAGATTAGGGAAGATTTTTACAGGGTGCATTACGTTGTTAAAACCAAATTAAGACAAAAATGTAAAAAAATTGTAAAAATTGATTAAATTCTAACTATTATTTTTCATTTCAATGCATCATGTAAAATATTTTCATTCAAAAAAAAAAAAAGAAAAAAAATGTTCGACATCATATAAACTCGACGAGTCGTGAGATTTTTTTGTAAGGTATATTTTTGAACAAATAACAGGTCACACACAGGCCCCTTAACAATGAAAATGAAGAGATCTGAAGACTGAAATTCGTTAATATCTACTTGACAGTAAAGCAGAAATGAAAATATTATTTAATTAACATGTTTTTATTTATAATATATCTATTAGATATTACATATGTTCAATATATACGACAGGCCACATCGGTTATCGGTTGGGATTTCACCGGCCGACTATTTTTCGTCGAGTGATATCTCGGCCACTTTACCCACCTGCCCTCCTGTCATGGTACCGGCTGCGATAACTATTGTTCAAAGTCCGCCGGCTGAGCTTTCGCTCGCCGATCAAGTCGCGCTGCCGCCCGTCGCCCCGTGGTCGTTCGAGAGTCGTCGTGTGTCTAGTGATGGCAAGTTGTTATCTTTTTCTGTAACAGTTATAAACTGTTATTGTTATTTGAAAAATAACAGTGAAAATAACAGTTACTGTTATTGATACTGTTACTAGATGAAATGCTGCACTCGGCTCTCGGGAATGCCGAATGTTACAGTAGCTGTTATTTTTTGGCATATTGATATTAGTGTTCCTGTTATTATTTTATTAGCTCGAGATTTAACGATGAATATTCATTATTATTTCTAGCGTGGGGAGTATTTTAACTTAAGTTACAATTAACTGTAACAAAATAACTTTTTATGTAATTTGATGGTAGGTACTTAAATTAATTTTGTTGTAAGTACGTAATCTTATAAGTATCTTTTTTGCATGAAAATTTACTAAACTACTCGTTACATTTTTTTGTTTAATACATTTTCAGATCTTATTAATAATGTATGTAATTAAATCATATTAGGATAAATGTCCTGACATATATTTTTGTAATTGCTATTATTGTATACAATAAATATATTATGTAAATCAAGTTTATACTCTTAATTGAGTTTTTATTGTGATATCATTATATTATGGAGTTCTGGAAAATTTGTTTAAGATAAATAAATTATTTATAAAATTATATTATACTCTTGTATTTGTATTCCTTTAATCCTTTATTTTCAATATTGTCTTATAGTATCAATTTATTTAAACCTTGGTTCCTCATGAAAATTCAAAAAGAATATTTTGTAAAATAAACATAATAGTATTATAATATATTGTATACTATTATGTAAAAATAAATACAAGAAAAATCTGAGACTTCACATAATTGGTCAAAAAAGCTTGTTATAATATTAATATAGATGAAAAGTTTATTAAATAATTTTATATCGTAAGAAAATATTAATTACAACTAAATCAAGATCAAAACAATAATATAAATATTTCAAAATGAAAATAGCAGGAATACATCTACATAATAACAGTATTTAATTTTTTATATTAGATTATAAATTTATACAATCATTTTAAGTATTTAAATAAAAATATAATTATGCCTTATGCTAGCATATTGTTCTAATTTGGTTAAAACCTAAATGAACAGGGATATGCATGTCTGTTCCTGAGTGTGTATTTTTTTTTTTCCAAAGTTATGTAAATTCATATCTTTATTCTGTCATTACGATTCCGTAACTTATTGTGTGATATTATATTTTATTAAGTACATAGTAAGCATAATCAGTGACTTCTCTAAATTTGTTTGAAATATATTTACTTAAAAGTTTTTACATTTTTATATTAAAATGGACAAACGTACAAGTGGTATTTGGAGCTATTTCTCAGTAATTGATCAAACAAATAAAATTTCGAAGTGTGATATTTGTTTAAAAAAATATTCTTTTAAATCTACACTGACAAATCTAAAAAAACACTTAGCAGGCGTTCATGCAATTAAAATGTCGTCGAATTCCTCTAAGTTAAGTACATATCCATGGATTTTTTGTTATTTTAATTTATAAAAATGTAAGATTAAACTAAATTAAAATTACAACTTCCTAAAATATTTTGTACATTATTAGACATGACAAATCAAAACTAAGGATTTAAAAAAAATAATGATTAAAATATTAAATAATACACTATTAAGTACTAAGTATTGAAATTAATTCAATTTAATTTTTATATTTATTATTATTCGAAAATCATATAAAAATTAATAACTTTTATACAATTATAATTCTTTAACTAAGTTCTTTTAATTTTACATTAGAATCATAACGAAAGCGAAAGTATTGATAACCCGGATAATCCTACACACAGTACACAGCCATCTGAGCCTAGTTCTTCACTGTTGTCTGAAACAAATGAAACTGAATCCTCTCTAAATACACCATCATCATCAAATGCTTTTACCATAATGCAAGCATCAACTTCTATTCTGAAAAAAGACAAACGTCTGTTGTTGGTTATTTACCAAAAAAACTATCTGTAGATGCAAAAAAAAAGTTAGATCAAACGCTATTAAAACTTTTTGTTTACGATTTCCAACCTTTTAAGGTTGTTGAAGATTTAGGTTTCAAACAATTTGTAAAGATCCTGAATCCTAATTATGAGCTGCCAAATCGTCATACAATATCCAAAGAACTCATTCCAGCTATGTATGAAAAATGTTTAGGGGAGATGAAAAGCTTGACATCAACTGTAGAAAGTGCTTGTTTGACGACAGATTGTTGGACATCCAGAAACAATGAGAGTTTTATGGCCATTACAATACATTTTATTGACACTAAATTTGAACTAAAATCTATACTTCTAGAATGTTCTTCGTTCAACTTAAACCATACTGGACACAACCTCGCACAAGAAATTAACCGAATATTGGAATCATGGGAATTAACTAAAAAAATTACATTTACAGTTTCTATACAACATAAAAAATGCCCTTAATAACTTAAGTTTAAAGAATATGGGCTGTTTTGCACATACAATGAATCTTATAGTCCAGTCTGCGCTCACTTTAGAAGAAGACCTGATAAACAAAACAAAAAATATTGTTTCTCATTTTAGAAAGAGTACAGTAGCCAACAATTCATTCAAAACTTACCAATTAAATAATGGTATAAAAAATCCAAAAAAATTAATTCAGGATGTCTCTACTAGATGGAATTCAACATATTATATGGTATGCAGATTTGTCGAGTTAGAAACCTCAATTCGTGGTACTTTGGGTTTACTTAATAATGCTCCTGAAAATCTTCGGCCAGAAGAATGGACTATTTTGAAAGATCTTATTAAAGTATTGAAGGCCTTTGAGGAATCTACTCAAGCAATAAGTGGACAAAGATACATGACTGCGTCATTAGTAATAGTAATTGTTCAAGGACTCTTTAAAGTTTATAATAGTTTAAAAAAAACTAACCTGGCACCAAGAGTTTTACATGTGGTTGATAAACTTATAGCTAATATGAATGAAAGAGACGGATTTAAAAATTTAGAAAAAAGTAAAACTCTTTCAAGATGCACATTTCTTGACCCAAGATTTAAACACATTCCATTTAACCATAATGATACTCTATTGAATACTACAAAAAATGATTTAATAGAAAAAACGGCAAACATTATTCGTAGCAAATATACCGAAGAGTATGAATCAGTAAGTTTGGCAGATGTTAACATACCTCCCAATAGCGAACAACCGTCTATATGGGATGATATTGACAGTTGTGTAGCCAAGTCAACACCTATTGGTACTGCAACATCAAGAGCTATTGTGGAACTGCAACGTTACATGGAAGATTCGATAATTTCTAGACATCAAGATCCATTAAAATGGTGGAAATACCACAGTTATAACTACCCAAATTTGAGTATTTTGGCCAAAAATACATTGTGCCATCTCCGAACATCCGTACCTTGCGAGAGAGTTTTTTCTAGTGCTGGATTAGTTCTCAATGATCGACGCTGTAGGCTAAAAAGTGAGAAAGTGAACATGCTACTATTTCTTCACTACAATTCAAGTTAATTTATAATTTATAATGTTTATATTTATAAATGTATATACTTTTTCATTAAAATGTTGTTTTTATTATTTTATATTAAATCAAACATAAAATATTGCTTTGATAGGCAAGGTGCCAAGGTGATTGTTTATTTGAATTATTATTATTAAGTAATAATTTTATTTTTTATTTATGAATTATGCATTATAATATAGGTAATATTATAGCAATGAAAACATTTTTCATAAACATTTAATGTTTATATAACAAGTTTTATTATTACTTATGAGTTATAAAAATTACTTTAAATTAAATGTTGTTTCTAGTATGTATAGTTTAGACAAACTCATTTTAATTATTATTTATATAATTTATGAACAGTTTATTATTATATACATCATATATCAGCAAAGGCAATTGTTTGAATTAAAATTATTATAACTATTGTGTTTATGTTGAGTGTTGTAAATATCCTTTCATAATACCTACATCTCATCATTGAGTATTTACAGAAATATTATTGGTAAGCTACAGTAAAGAAATCGTCACAAGAAGGATTGGTCGTAAGTAATAACGGTAAGTTATACGGTAAGTAATAATTTATCAAAATTTTTACTTTTTACCATTTACCATTTAATTTACTTAACAAACAAGATTTAAAATTATATAAGATCAAAAACAAACACAGTAACACTAAACATAAACAACATTACCATTACAACATTTTTTCCTTGAGTCTTGAGTTTGAGTACTTCATAACACTACCTTACTAAGTAACTAAAATCTAAATGCATATTGCACGTGCATAATGCATATGTATATTGTGTACTATATTAATTATTATAATTATTATTTTGTGCGAATGCAAAATACAGCAAATAATTTAATTATATAGATATCATTATTCGATCACAGATTAAACTGATTAAAGCTAACCGTGGTGGCGTGGTTGGTTTGGTATGATATGGATGGATCATCGGCATATTTTGGCACCATCGAGATATATAAACTATAAGTTTGGCACTAAATACTGATAAGTGATAACAAAGGAAAATATAATCTGTAGAAACTAGAAATAGAATGAAAAAACTGAATAAAATATTATTATCACTATTAATTTATAACAGTTACAAACATTCATAACAAGTTGACATCCATTACAATTTATTATCTAAGATCGTGTAATGAAAAATATATCATAACAAAAAATAACAATAACTGTTACTTTTTCTTCCAAGTAACAGGCTGTTATTGTTACTTCAGTAGTAACTGTTATAAATCACTGTTACTGTTATTTTATCCCATCACTATCGTGTGACAAACATCTCACGTGTGCTGTGTGCGCGACCGTGTGTCGGCCATTGTGGTGGCCGTTTTTATTTGACCGTCGCGTTTCTATTGCGTTTTGGTGTCGCTCCGTCCTCGCCGTAGTGTACACATCCCCGTGTGCGGGTGTGTGCGTTCACGTGTCGGTCGTGTCGACTGTCTGGTTGTTCATCGAACCATCGCGTCGTTCAATACGCGTTTGAGTCGGCGTCGCGCTTTGTTTACTGTGGTTTTTTTGTATCCTGAGTTGAACCGTTGCCCGTTGTCCCCTGCAGTGCCACCCGGTCATGTGTTGAGTCAGGATCTTGGATGTTCGAGAGCTGCCATCAAGTCGACGGGATCAGGTGATCCATTATATCGTGGATATTATTATTATTATTATCATTATTATTTTTGTATTTTTGTATTATTTAAAAATAGAGTGTGAGGGCGCCCATTATTAATTGATTTATATATATACTGTTTATCTAATAGTACGGCGGTGCTTTCTGGGCCCGCCATCGAAAACAAATTGGTGTGTGTTATATTTTTTTTTTTTATTAGTATTATACTTGTACGGTCACCTCTTCTCCTCGCTCGACTAGAGCGGTTGTCTCGGTTTTTAGTTATTTTAGATATATTTTTTTTTGTTTTGGTAATACTACTAGCGTATGCAAAATTTGGGTAATATAGCCATTGTAAAGAGGCCGGCGTTGGGTACCTCTGGCCGCGCAGATAGGTCTCGTTTACAATTTTGGTAGCAGAGCGTGGTTGCGTTTCCCATTTTTATTTTCGTTATTAGTAAATTAGCTGTATTAACCAAAGTAGGATCTATGGGCCCGTCCTAATTAATATATTTGCTTCGCAGTAGTATTTTTGGTTGTCGAGCGTATTGCGTGAGGTCGTCGTCGTTCGGTCGCATTGAGCGGCGTGATATCGTTTATTACGTAGCAGTAATAACGTATCGTTATTTTTATTTATCACTGCGATAAAAGTATTGAGGAACTCGGAGTTTCCATAAACGTCGTGAATTATATCGTTCATATCTTCATCAAATTGATTAATTTTTATTTTGAACTTTCGTTAAGGTAATTAATTAATTATTTCTCGTGGAATTTTAATTTATTTATTCGTTTAATTATCTATTGAATTATTTATTCGTTTTAATTGTTTTTTTTGTTTGAATTAAATTTTCCGGTGTTATTCTTGGTGAATTTCACGTTTACACGTATATGTGAATTTTTATGATTATTTCAATTATTGTTATCTATTTTATACGGTTTATCGTGTACCGGTAATCACCACGGTGTACGTTTGTCCACGCGCAGTATTAAAGTCGCGTAATTTCAATATTATTATAATCTTTATACCGCGGCGCGTATAATGTCGGCGAATGCGGAAATGGCACGAGCCAAACGGCTTAAAGAGAGATCCGAAATTAAGAAGACTTCGTATGTCAATCGGATTAGATCTATTCATGCTGTCGCATTACGGAGCTTAGAGGATCCTACGGTGGTGCCACAGCTGGTGGTCATGGTGGAACGTCTCGACGAGCTATGGGCGGCGTTCAATCTTGAAGATGAAGCCGTGCTCGATCAATTACTCGAAATGGACATGGCGAACGAGTATTCTAACGCATTAGGCGTGCAGATGCTCGAATTAATTAGTTTCGCAAAAGCTTCGGCGAATCGTGTCATCGAGCATGAGCAAGAGCAAACTATGTGTTCCGAGCATGGTGGATCGCACACGTCGTTGAATAATGATGTCGACATCGAACCAACGGACCGGGCGGCCAGTGAGGTCGACAGACCGCCAGTCAGTCCAGGCGATGCGCAGTCACACGTCGCGGGCTCCTTACAGTCGAATGGTGCGAATATTATCAAACCTACAAGATTACCCGATATTCCGTTACCCACATTTTTCGGGGATATATTCAAATGGACATCGTTTCGCGATCGTTTTGTGGCTATGGTTGACCGTCGAACGAGTTTATCCGACATTGAAAAGTTTTATTATCTCGTCGGCTGTTGCAAAGGAGACGCGTTAGACGCCATTCGAGGTATTCCGGTGTCAGATAATAATTATAAATTAGCGTGGTCCACTCTCACAGAACGGTTTGACAAGCCACGGTTGGTGGCGTTCTCTTTAGTCGACAATTTGTTAAATGCGCCTAAGGCTTCGACCGAGTCATTAGTCGAACTGAATAAATTTCTAGTTATTTTTGATGAGGGAGTTTCTGTGCTCGAATCGATGAATTTACCCAATTTGGGAGATTTTATGTTGTTCTCGCTTGCGTCACGGTGTTTGCCGACGTACAGCATCAAATTATTTGAAGCTCAACTGGCCAACGGTTTTCCGACTGTCAAAGACTTGCTGTCGTTTGTGAAATCGCGTGTGGCAGTACTCGAATGCATACCACGCGAGCCGTCTTCAAAACACGTTATCAATCAAAAATCGACTAAGGTTGGGTCGTATGGGCCAAAAGGGTTTAACAAATCGAAGCCGTCTCACCACACGTCGATGCTAACGAATAATCCGTCATCTCAAGCACAGCCGTCGTCGTGTAAATGTTGTGCAGGCACGCACGCACTCGCGTCGTGCACCAAGTTCAAGAGCTGGCCTCAAGATGTAGGTACGTAATACGTGGGCGCGCGAGCAACGTATTTGTTTTCGATGTTTACGTTCTGGTCATTGGGCAACCAATTGTAAGTCGTCGACTGTCTGCGGTCAATGTTCCCGTAATCACCACTCGTTGCTACATCCGAAGGCGTCGGATAGCCGTGTCCGGGAAGAACAGACTTCCGCTGTGGGTCAGTCGGGAAATGAAGCGGCATCGTCGTTGGTGAGCCACCTCAAATCGCCGTCGGTTCTACTCGGAACAGCGTTGGTTCATATACAAGATAACGCCGGCGTGTTACATACGGTTCGCGCGCTAATCGATTCCGCGTCTCAAATCAGTGCGATTACGTCGGAATGTTCAAGTCGACTGGGATTACGTTTATCGAAATGGACCGCTCCCGTCTCCGGTCTCGCTGGTGCAGCGGTCACAAATGTACTGGGTGTAGTTAAATGTCTCGTGCAACCCAGATTTTCCGTCGAGCCCGTGCTCAAATTCGACGCATGGGTGTTTCCGACCATAACAGCTGATGCACTCGCTCGTCAACAAATATAAACACCTCGCGTTAGCTGACCCATCGTTTACTGTTCCTGGTACTATTGACGTATTATTAGGAGCAGATTTATTCGCTCAGATTTTAAATGGCAAGCGGATATCGGTCGGTGACGCATACCCGGCGGCGTTCGGAACAGTATTTGGGTGGACAATTATTGGATCGGTTCCACACTCGAAATCGAGTAAAAATAGCAATGTTTCCTGTCCTACGTCGCTCACGGTGTCCGTCGAAACGTTGTTACAAAAATTTTGGGAACTTGAGGAACCGGAGGAGGCCCCAGAAAAGTTCACTGACGAAGGACAGTGTACATCGTTGTTTCGCGACGGATGTGTTCGCGAAGCCACTGGTAGATTTTGCGTACCATTATTATTTCGTCGGGACGTTACTGAAAAGGATTTCCGTGGTTCGCGCGCCGTAGCGGAGAAACGTTTCGAACAATTAGATCGAAAGTTGCAGTCAAATAGCTGTCTTCAAAAATTATATTGCGATTTTATGCAAGAATACTTGGAACTAGGTCACATGTCACCAGCCACGTCGACCGGAGTATATTTTATTCCTCATCACGCGATTTACCGCCCATCGGACATTAACCCGAAAATTCGTGTTGTTTTTGACGCGTCGGCGTCGTCTTATTCGGGTACGTCGTTAAACGACTGTCTATTTCCGGGGCCTAAATTACAACGTGACATCATCGACGTGTTATTATTATATCGAGTGCACCGTTTCGCATTTACTACTGATATCAGTAAGATGTACCGTCAGGTAGCTGTCTCTCCATTTCATAGGCGCTACCAACATATTTTATGGCGATCGTCCCCCGATGAAGCTCTACAGGCATACGAATTAAATACCGTCACGTATGGAGTTAATTGTGCTCCGTACCTCGCACTCCGGGTACTGCAATGTATCGCCGACCAAGACTGCCAAAGTAGTCCGCGTGTTCGTGAAGCTCTGTTGTCATGTACTTATGTGGACGAAATTTGTGTTGGTGGAGACACAGTCAAGGAAGCTGTGGCGCTCCAGACAGACTTGATTCGAGTACTACGTCGTTCGGGAATGGAGCTCAAGAAATGGGCGAGTAACGCGGTCGAGCTACTCGAAACAGTACCCCCCGAGGATCGGACGTGTGAATTGCTGTCGTTTGAGGACTCATCCCTCAGTAAAACGAAAGTGTTAGGTATGCAGTGGCTACCGCGAGAAGACATATTTACGTACACGTTTCAACCGGCACCGATGATTAATACCAAGCGCGGTATGCTATCGTGTATAGCACGTATGTTCGATCCCCTCGGGTTGTTATCACCGGTTATTTTATTTGCAAAACAACTGTTACAACGCGTGTGGCACGCCGGTTTGTCGTGGGATGAGCAGCTGCCACCGGAAATCGCGGATGTGTGGCATAATTTTGTAAACGATTTATCCAATTTACAACACGTAACCATACCTCGATATGTAGGTACACATCGAAACATGCAGTGTTCTCTGTGTGGTTTTTGCGACGCGTCGTCCGTTGGTTACGCGGCCGTCGTTTATTTACGCGTCTTAGACTCGTCTGGTTGTCCTGTTATTTCATTGCTGGGTGCGAAAACCAAAATGGCACCATTAAAATCATCGACCATAACACGTCTGGAGCTGTGCGCCGCTCTTTTGTTAGCGAAGTGGATGGCCCGAATGAAAAACACGTTAAGTACAAAACTTCAAATCGTCGACTTTTACGCATGGTCGGATTCCGCTACTGTTTTGAATTGGATTCAATGCCCTCACGAACTATTTAAAATTTTTGTATCGAACCGAGTACACAAAATCCAGTCTTTACTGCCACAGTGTCAGTGGAATTATATATCGTCGAGCAACAACCCGGCAGATTGCAGTTCGCGCGGCCTCATGCCGTCTGAGTTAGTCAAACACAAATTGTACTTCAACGGTCCGGCAGTGCTGTACTTATCAAAGGAAGACTGGGAAACCGAAGTGCCTGTTATGCCAGCTGCTCAGCTTCCCGAAGTAAAAGTCGCTCGCCCGGTGGTAATTACAACGCACGTAGAAGAAAACGAATGGTACGCGCGGTTCTCGTCGTACGTACAGTTGATACGCGTAACGGCCCGCATGCGTCGATTTATCGCCAGATGTCGACAGACAACCCGCTCCAGCCGGATACATTTCGCGCGATGAACTCGATGAAGCAGCGCTTATGGTATCGCGGTCGAGCCAATTATATTATTTTCGCACGTTACGACAAGAGCTTTTACATGACCGCCCTATATCGAGTCGCACAATCGCCCGCCTTCGTCCGTTCATCGACGAGCAAAATTTGATTCGCGTTGGCGGTCGATTATCTAGATCAGAGCTCCCTGAAAACCAAAAGCATCCGATATTGTTGTCCAAGTTGTCGTACTTTTCGTTATTGTTGATACGTCATTGGCATGACGTCACGGGTCATAGCGGGCCGCAGATTATTTCGTCTCTGTTGTCCCGTACATTTTGGATATTGTCGCTCCGTACTTTAATACGTACTGTGATCAGTCGTTGTACAATATGTGTCCGTCTCACGGCCGTCAATCCTCAGCCGGTTATGGCAGATTTGCCAGCTTCCCGAGTAACGGAAAGTCGCCCGTTTTCAAGGGTGGGAATAGATTACGCTGGTCCGCTATTGGTAAAGGAAAATCGACTTCGAAAAGCACGACAAAGTAAAATATACGTGGCTGTTTTCGTCTGTTTTGCCGTGCGAGCAGTACATCTGGTGCTAGTATCCGATTTGAGCACTGAGGCGTTTATAGCAGCGTTAAATCGGTTCGTCGCGCGTCGCGGTTTACCGTCCGATATCTATAGTGACTGCGGCACGAATTTCATAGGGGCGGACAACCAGCTTCGAACCATCATAAACGATCCAGCTTCACGTGACCAGTTGTCAAGCACTGTCCACTGCGCCTGGCACTTCAACCCGCCTAGCGCCCCCCACTTCGGCGGATTATGGGAGGCGGCTGTTCGATCGACCAAGTCACTGCTGGTTCGGATAATGGGGGAGCACGTCTTCACCTTGGAAGAATTTAATACCATTTTGTGTCGAGTAGAAGCGATCCTCAACTCTCGACCGCTTACTCCCGTATCTTCGGATCCCGCCGATTTGGAATGTTTAACTCCCGGCCACTTTATTATCGGCCGCCCGCTGCTCGCAGTGCCAGAATCGCCAATTCCCGCCAAGACACGCACACTCGTCAACCGGTGGAAATTGATTAATCAATGTGTACAATCCTTTTGGCGAAGATGGCGTAACGAGTACTTACAGACGCTTCAAACGCGAAGTCGTTGGCTCACAGACGCTCCGAACATCGCTGTTGACGATTTGGTTATAATTAAGGATCCGCAAACGCCGCCGTTGAAGTGGCGCATGGGTCGCGTAATCGAGGTACTACCGGGTGCCGACAAAGTCGTACGAGTCGTCCGACTGAAGACCGCCACTGGAACGCTCACTCGTCCCGTCGTGAAAGTCGTCAAGTTGCCGACGAACGAATGAGTGTAAAAATATATTCTATTTATTTATTCATCATACTTTTTATATTATTTTTATTATTGTTCTTTCTGATTGCGGTTCCAGAGTAGTCGACCCGACCTCATTGCTGGTAGTTTACTTTCTTTTGCATATATATTTCACAACGAGACACCGTTTTAGGGGGCGGGAAAAGAGAGTGACCGCATAAATGTTACCATGAAAATTAGGGGCACATAGTCTTATTTTTGTATTTATTGTTGCCCTGGTAATTGAATTATATAATTTGTTTGAATACATTTTTACTATTGCTTTATGTTTGTATGTTTTGTGCCCATACGCCTTTTATTGATTTTTTTTCTTTTCTATGTTTTTATTTTTCGCATGTATAATTTTTTGTCGAAAAGGCTACATCGTGATCTCCACGTCATTCACCTCGCTACTCTATCGGCCCTCAGTTCATCGATGTCGACTACGGGTAGTAAGACGTGCTCGTCTTACTAGGGGGAGGATGTTCAATATATACGACAGGCCACATCGGTTATCGGTTGGGATTTCACCGGCCGACTATTTTTCGTCGAGTGATATCTCGGCCACTTTACCCAACTGCCCTCCTGTCATGGTACCGGCTGCGATAACTATTGTTCAAAGTCCGCCGGCTGAGCTTTCGCTCGCCGATCAAGTCGCGCTGCCGCCCGTCGCCCCGTGGTCGTTCGAGAGTCGTCGTGTGACAAACATCTCACGTGTGCTGTGTGCGCGACCGTGTGTCGGCCATTGTGGTGGCCGTTTTTATTTGACCGTCGCGTTTCTATTGCGTTTTGGTGTCGCTCCGTCCTCGCGGTGTGCGGGTGTGTGCGTTCACGTGTCGGTCGTGTCGACTGTCTGGTTGTTCATCGAACCATCGCGTCGTTCAATACGCGTTTGAGTCGGCGTCGCGCTTTGTTTACTGTGGTTTTTTTGTATCCTGAGTTGAACCGTTGCCCGTTGTCCCCTGCAGTGCCACCCGGTCATGTGTTGAGTCAGGATCTTGGATGTTCGAGAGCTGCCATCAAGTCGACGGGATCAGGTAATCCATTATATCGTGGATATTATTATTATTATTATCATTATTATTTTTGTATTTTTGTATTATTTAAAAATAGAGTGTGAGGGCGCCCATTATTAATTGATTTATATATATACTGTTTATCTAATAGTACGGCGGTGCTTTCTGGGCCGCCATCGAAAACAAATTGGTGTGTGTTATATTTTTTTTTTTCATTAGTATTATACTTGTACGGTCACCTCTTCTCCTCGCTCGACTAGAGCGGTTGTCTCGGTTTTTAGTTATTTTAGATATATTTTTTTTTGTTTTGGTAATACTACTAGCGTATGCAAAATTTGGGTAATATAGCCATTGTAAAGAGGCCGGCGTTGGGTACCTCTGGCCGCGCAGATAGGTCTCGTTTACAACATATAAAGATCATACTTGGTATATTTTAATTTAAAATTGATGTAAATCAGTATTGTTGTTTTGATGATTTAATTTACGTTACATAATTCTATTTCTATACTGTAATATTATACATTATACAATATTTTAAATTTAAATATAACATTATTATTATTAAAGAAACTGTGTTTATGAATTCTATTTTTATACCCAATTATCACTGGAGTTCTATAAAAAAATTAAAATCACAACTCATAACAATATGTTGACATGTTATGAAATGTGAATACAAGTTAGATATTACAATTATTACTATATAGCAGCCCTACCATAACAAATATTATTCATTACGTTTCTACTGTTAGGACGATCAAGTACTGTTGTTATTTAATAAAAAGGTTTATTCTGTTTATACTGTTGATAGTTTTTTTATTATATTTCAACAAGTAAAATTTATTTGTAAAAATAAGTCATGGATAGGAGAAGCAGCTCAGTGTGGGCTTATTTTACAATTAAAGACAATGTCAATGCTAAGTGTGATATATGCCATAAAATTTATTCTTATAAGTCCACACTAACTAATCTAAAAAAACACTTATCTAGTCGTCATTTTATATTTTTAAAACAAGGACAAAGTATAAATGAAGTAAGTAAATTTATAAATTAATATCACATTAAAACAACTTAATTTTTTGATTTAATTAATTATTCTTTACTCTTGTTGTTCTTACAACTAGAATCAATCAACTGAATCCAGTATTGATGACCCTAGTAATAAACATCATACTAACGACAATTCGATAAATTCTTCTTCTATATCATTGCCATCAACTACCTCTATACCAAGTACTTCTCAACAAAATTCATTAATTGATTCAGCTCCATCAAATGCAAATGCAAATGCTTTTTCTCAAATAGTAACTGGTCAAAGCCAAATGCAAGCTGATAATAATGCGAAATCTCATAAACGTAAACAACTGTCTATAGCTACATACATTCCAAAAAAAATGACAGTTGATATGAAAAAAGATATAGATCAGTCACTTTTAAATTTATTCACAAAAGATTACCAACCTTTTAAATTAGTTGAGGACAAAGGTTTTAAACAGTTCGTTAAAATGTTGAACCCTAATTATACACTTCCTAATCGCCATTCAATCTCCAAACAATATATTCCAGCCTTGTATGAAAAGCGATTGAGAGAAGTTAAAGAGTTAGTAGTACAGGAAGCCAAACATGTGTGTTTAACAACCGACTGTTGGACATCTCGAAACAACGAAAGTTTTATGGCCATCACAATACATTTTGTTGATTAAAATTTTAGTTTACAGTCGATTCTCATAAGTTGTTCTTCATTTAATGAAAACCATACTGCCATAAATTTGAGTGAACAAATCCAAAAAACTATTGATGAATGGCAACTTGAAGGCAAAATAGAGTTAGCTGTCTCTGACAATGCTACTAATATCAAAAATGCATTAGGTTTACTTAAACTTAAACACTTAGGATGCTTTGCTCATACCTTAAATTTGATTGTTCAATCAGCTCTTACTTTAGAAAACGAACTTATTGATAAAGTTAAGACCATTGTCACATATTTTCGTAGAAGTACAGTAGCCAATAATAAACTCAAAACTTATCAAATAAATAATGGGATAGATAAACCTAAAAAATTACTCCAAGATGTCCAGACTAGGTGGAATTCTACGTATTATATGTTGAATCGTTTTATTGAACTAGAAAATCCTATAAGGGGGACATTAGGTTTGCTTGATAAGGTACCTCAAACCTTAAACAGTGATGAATGGTCTATAATAAAAGAATTGTGTACTGTACTCAGACCTTTTGAAGAGGCTACTAGAGCAGTCAGTGGTGAATCATACATGACTGCATCTATAGTCATAGTATTAACTCAAGGCTTATTAAATGCATGCAAAAAGTTGCATACAATGGAATTTAATGAAAGGACACTGATGATTATCAAACAACTATTAGATAACATGGAAAAACGAGACGCATGGAAAAACGTTGATAAAAGTAAAACATTATGTAGGTGTACTTTTTTGGATCCACGTTTCAAAAACATTCCATTTAATAATAATAATTCACTATCTGAAACAACAAAAAATGAAATAATTGAAAAAACTGCAAATATAATTTATTTAGAAAGATCGAATCAACTGGATGAACAAAATCAAGACCAACCTGATTATATAAGTATAGACACCCCATCCACATCAAATAGCCCATCGATTTGGGAAACTATTGACACGAGCATAGCCAAATTAATACCTTCAGGTACATCTAAGTCGCGTGCAATTATTGAGGTACAAAGGTACCTAGAAGATGGTATGCTAAAAAGAAATATGGATCCTCTTAAATGGTGGCAAGAACATAAGTATAACTATCCATACTTACATATTTTGGCTAAGCAAACTTTATGTTGCCTTGGTACTTCAGTTCCTTGTGAACGTATTTTTTCGAAAGCAGGACTTATTTTGAACGATCGTCGTTGTCGACTTAAAAGTGAAAAAGTAGAAATGTTGTTGTTTTTAAATTATAATTCAACATGAAATTATGACATTTGAGTAAATATTATGATGAATTTAAATGTATTTTTATTATCTAAACAATATGTATAACAGAAATTGAGGTTTTAAATTAAAATGTAGGTACTTAATTATTTTATATTTTTAGTTATAAAATATTAGTCTATATCAAAGCTTATTTATTCTGTTTATACAATTATGTAATTTAATATTGTAAAGTATAGTATATAGTATTTTATATTATATATTAATATATATTATACAGTATTCTAAAGTTATTGAATATTGTTACTATGTATTGTAAAGATATTAAATATTGTTATTAATGTTATTTTATTTTATTTTGACAATTAAATAAGAAAGTAACAAAAAGGTAGGTGCTACCAGTTCTTAGGTGTATTTATGAGTTATTTTTAAAATTAATTGTATGTATATAATATTTAATCCCTACATTTATAAAAGCTATAAAGCTATAAAATATTGGTCTATATCAAAGCTTATTTATTTTGTTTATATATTAGGTGTGTGAATAAGTCTTTCCCGTTTTTTGTAAGAGATGGCGCCACCAATACTGTGCGAGTATTTAATGGTTACATATGTCATAATTAAAGCTTATTCATCTGTCAACAATTCCACACTATCACATTAGTTGAAATTTTTTCGCATCATAAATTTTTGAAATCGTGAAAATGTCGAAATTTGAGCCGAGTCGACGTCATTTGCGGGAAGTTTCACTTTATTGGTTCAATTTGAAGAAATCTGCTGCCGAGGCGCATCGGTTGCTTCAGGAAGCTTATGGAGAAGGTTATGTCGATGATTCAAGTGTTCGCGGATGGTTTCGACGCTTCAAAAGTGGCGATTTCGACGTGGAAGACAAGGAGCGTTCCGGGCGGCCGCAAATCTTTGAAGGTCAAGAATTGGCGACTTTGCTTGATGAAGATTCGTGTCAAACGCAAGAAGAACTTGCTGAAGCATTGGGAGTTGACCGAACAACCATTTCCAAGCGTTTGAAAGCCATGGGAATGATCCAAAAGCAAGGAAATTGGGTGCCGTACGAACTGAAGCTGAGAGACGTCGAACGGCGTTTTTGACAATGCTCGCCCACATGTTGCACAGCCGGTGAAAACATACTTAGAAACGCTCAAATGGGAAGTCCTACCCCACCCGCCGTATAGTCCAGACATTGCTCCGTCTGATTACCATCTCTTCAGATCGATGACGCATGGCCTGGCTGACCAGCACTTCCATTCCTACGAGGAAGCCAAAAAATGGGTGGATGACTGGATAGAGGCCAAACCGGTCGAATTTTTTCGCAACGGGATTCGTATGTTGCCAGAAAAATGGGGAAAAGTTGTAGCTAGCGATGGCCAATACTTTCAATAATTCATTTGTAACCATTTTTTCACAATAAAGGCTCAAAATTTGAAAAAAAACGGGAAAGACTTATTCACACACCTTATAATTATGTAATTTAATATTGTAAAGTATAATATATAGTATTATATTATATTATTATATATTATATATTAATATTATATTATACAGTATTCTAAAGTTATTGAATATTGTTACTATGTGTTGTAAGCATATTAAATATTGTTATTAATGTTATTTTATTTTCATTTATAAAATATGTTCAATTATTTAACGATTATATAAAATAAAAATATAGTGAATATTAAAATAATATTAAAACAATTGTTATATTAATGGTATTTTTTATTTTTTATACTTACTAATATTTTGGTAAAACTCTAAAATACTAAAATGGTAATTTGTAAGTTAGCAGCTATTTAATATTAAAATTATAAAAAAAATAACATGTTATAGAACATTAAAGTAGGTACTAATACTTATATAAGTATAATCAAGTTGACAAGTTATAACCTCGTTAAAATATCTTAAATCGTATAATAACAGTTGGTCAGTAAAGTTGTTGTAAATTTGTAACTGGTTCTTTGTAGTATAACAACTTTGCTATTATCTGTTATCGGTGTTATCGGAACAGCACATCAGGGAAATAACATTAGAAAAAAAATATTAGTAACTGTTATTTTTTCTTTTGAGTAACAGCCTGTTACTGCTACTCGTTGGATAACTGTTATAAATCACAGTTCCTGTTATTTTATATCATCACTACTCGAAAAGCTCTCGCTCTCGTCTCGGAACGCTCGTCGGGTACGCTCTCGTTCGTGTGCTCGTCGGCACACGCCGCTTAATTTTATATGCTTTGTATTTGTTGGAAATACATTTATAACACAACCAATAATCTATCATCATCTAACAATTCTACTCCGCATTTTAATAATGGTAAGTACAAAAACTTGAAATCATACTATACTAGCTGCCCGGTGGGATACAGGTGAATCGTAGAGTATTTTAATTGTGAAGTATTAAAATGCGAGAATCGTTAAAAAAAACCAAGTGACTATGGAGAGACTTTAAAAAAAATTGTGTACAATAATTTAAGAAAATCACTTGGTTTATGAGATACTGGTGGTAGCAGACTGAGATTGTAATCAATTTTATATTGATAATACAGTATCGGATTCGTGTGAGATGCCGCCTATGGCGGCAAATGGCGTTCGCTGTCTAGCAGACACTCATCACTCTATGAAATTTGTGTTCGTTAGAAAATGTAGATGGTAATAATAAGTTCTTTTAAATATGACTCATCACCTAGGCTAATAAAATTTATTTGCCAAAATAAGCATTTGATTTTTATAAGATACACACAAAAAATAATAATTGAAATCAGTGATTTTAAACGATACAATAAAAATCAACGAATTATTTATTTATTCGTTTATTAAAGCTCATCGCCTGGGCTAAGATTTGTATGCAATAAAAAATTGTAATATATTATGCATTTTATTGACCAAAAAATGCAAAAACGTGTATTTTAATTTTCATGAAGTGTTAAATGCTGGTTTTTTAGTTAAATTATGACTTGAGATAAAAAACAAATATTAATTATGTAATAAAATTACATTGAAAAAGTCTAATTAAATGATGATGCACGGACGTGCAGCGTTATCACAGGAGACGATAAACGAAAGTAAAAAACCAAAAAAAAAAAAGCAGAAATTAAGTAAGTTGCCCGGTGGGATACAGATGAATCGTTGAGTATTTTAATTGTGAAGTATTAAAATGCGAGAATCGTTAAAAAAAAAACCAAGTGACTAAAAAAATTGTAAACAATAATTTAAGAAAATCAATTGGTTTGTGAGATACTGGTGGTTGCAGATAGACTGAGGGGCTGTAATGCAATCAATTTTATATTGATAATACGGTATCGGATTCGTGGGAGATGCCGCCTATGGCGGCAAATGGCGTTCGCTGTCTAGCAGACACTCATCACCAGGGCTGTGAATTTAATGCATTTACATGTTTTTTTTTTGCTGCATTGTATAAGAAAATGGATTTGACCATAATACGTTTCTTGTTATTTATAATTCAAACACAAAATCTTATTTTGCATATTTTTGCTTATTTCGTGGGTAAGGGCATAGAAATGCATATTTTCATAATTTCTTTAAATAAATGCTTTTTTCTTAATATATACATTTTTTCGATCTATGTGGTCTAAAATTACAATCAATATATTATTATTCTATTTTTCGAAACATTATTATTATTATTACATATTATTAATCTGAAGCTATTGAAATTGTACAAGATGTTTCGACAAAGTTTAGTCAATTAACAGGAACCGCTGGAACTGCTATTAATAAAAATTACAAACAGTTTTTAAGAATAACAAAGAATTTCAAATTGTTTGTGAAATTTCAAAAATATTAACTGGTGAAGAAGAGAACGTAGGTTTGGATATACCAGAAGATTTAACCAGTAGCGACATGGCATATTTTAAGTTTGCCCCAATAACATCGGCAGATGTAGAACGCTTATTTTCTTTATATAAAACTATCTTGGCACCAAATAGGAGGTCTTTCAAGTTTGAAAATATAAAGAAGTCGTTGATTGTACAATGCAATAATTAGGTACTTTAAAGGTAAAATATTAAAAATTGCTCTATTATATATTATGTAGAAATCTGTGCTAAGTATAATATTTTTTTTTTTTAAGGTCTTGTGCACAATGAAGATCAAGATTAGTCCTATAGACAATAAACGATATTTTAAATTTATAATATTTCAACTAAAATTTCAATAATTAATAATTATTAATTGTATAATGAAAAAAATAAAAGTTTATTTTTAGTTTTTTTCTCGCATATTTTTGAAAAATAGGAACATATCTTATGGATTTTAATAGCATATTTTGCCAGTTTTTAGGACATATTTGCATGCATATAGTTTTTAAGTGCATTAAATTCACAGCCCTGCTCATCACTCTATGAATTTATCTGTTTGAAATTTGTGTTTGTTAGAAAATGTAATATTTTATGTAGATGGTAATAATAAGTTCTTTTAAATATGACTCATCACCTAGGCTAATAAAAAATTTATTTACCAAAATATGCATTTGATTTTTATAAGATACACACAAAAATATAGTTACAAAAAAAATATTTATTGAAATCAGTGATTGACTTAATACGGTACAATAAAAATCAACGAATTATTTAATTAAAACTCATCACCTGGGCTAAGATTTGTATGCAATGAAAAATTGTAATATATTATGCATTTTATTAACCAAAATATGTGAAAACGTGTATTTTAATTTTCATGAAGTGTTAAATGCTGGTTTTTAGTTCAATAAATTATGACTTGAGATAAAAACAAATATTACTTTAAATATACGCTAGATCAAAAATGAAAATTCTACAACAAATCACAATAATTTTACTAAAATTACACTGGAAAATTCTAAAATATGATGATGCACGGACGGCTGAACGATTTGTACTACATACTGAAAAAATTAGGATTGTGGAGAATACACAAATACCCGACAAAATATATCTTTTATTGGATTTTATATTGATACCTATATATTTTTATACTATTCTTTTCTATTTTCTTCATTACTTTATTATCATACTACATATGCAAAAGTATACATAAAGCTCAATATATGCAAAAACATGCAAAATAAAAATAATCCGATTTCATCAGAATAATTTGAATTGTGGACATTACTTATTAAAACTTCATTCATAATAAAATGAAATATTACTTGCATGAAATATCTCTTTTAAAAAGTACAAAAGATATCATCATTTTACACAGTCAGTGAAAAACTGGTACATATTATATGGTATTGACTTACACTTGAAAGAAAAGTTACATTGTAAGCGCAAACAGTTCAATAGATTGGTGCAACTTCTAACAATATTTGTCCTCTACATTTGAAGACCTTATTAAATAGTTTAATCACCCACCTCAAATATACATGTATTACAATTTATTATTTAGTATCATACATTAACACGTAATCTAATCGAATAAAATGGTGATTCTTGAGATAATTTATGTAATCAACTTAGTACTAATTCTTTTATAAACGTAAAACAAATTCAGATTAAATCTAAGAACGATCTTAACTAAAGCATGAAAAAGAGAAAAACAACATTTTTTTTAATTTTATTTATTAAGACCAAAGTTGTGATTCACATACTATTTACATGTTATAAAAATAATATAGTTTTTGATTGATTGACCCAAGGAGGCAGGAACATGGATTGAGGGGGAATGAGTTACCTAGAAATACTGACAAAATAAAAGTAAATATATATATATATACATATATATATATATATATATATATGTATGTAAATAATATAATCACAGTTTCTAAATCCTATACACTACAGTACATTTGACAGGATCATACCAAAATTATTTTAAACAGTAATTCATCTCCTACATATGAATAAAATATTGACATGGTACACTACAATATATTCATAATATTTATACATTAAAAATGGAAATATAAATTCAATGTATAATGATTTTGAGTGGGAAAAACAAAATAATTTATATTAAAATTTGTGAAATTAAAATTGATATAAAAAAGCATAAAAATGAGAAACAAATATTTACATTGAGTAAAAGATACATTTATCAGATATTATAAAAAAAGAGTAAACTCATCATACACGGAGTTAGATGACATAGTTAATTTCACATATTTATAAAAATAATACTTTGCCACTCAACACCATGTTGTAATACAATCAATTAACATTTAAATAAAATCATTGTATTCTTGAACACAGTTCATTATATACAGAATTGAAATTACATTTCTATAAACAGGTGAAGTTCAAATTAATATTAATAACTAAAAAAATAATTGGAGTATACATGCCTTGCAACAAATTAATTTGTATTTGTTTATATTGAAATACACACATTAATTTATATCATTCATTGGGCACTTCTAGTTGGATGAAAACACTTATATCCTCTCATATTGATATCTTATCCGATAGATCTTCATTGCTGTTTCAAGTGGAAAAAACTGGAAAAAGTTCCATCGTAAAGTAAAAACAGATAAACGTATAGTAAAAATGTTGGCGTCAGTTACGTTTTTCACTTCAAACATTATCAAAGGAAAATCGCATCCAAGAAAGACCACGTGGAGGTCGCCAACTCCTTTCTCATTTTAGAGTACTAGCAGTACTCGTCGTCGGTAAAAGTAATAAGCGAAAGTTTATCAAGAGTAAAAAAAAATTATCTGGGTACTAACAGTATCCATCGTCTGTAAAAGTAATAAGCGAAAGTTTATCAAGAGTGATTCATTAGATGATTCTTGTACTCAGCTCCGGTATCAATACAAAGTTCTTTAAAAAAAAAAAAAACAAATACAGGTTATATGTCATCATAGTATTGCCTAAAATAATATAATACATGAAAAAAAGGAAAAATATTGATGTTGTATTCAGTAATGTAAAACTAAAGAAAAAATCGAACAATGTTGAAATTAAATTTGTAATAATATAATATAAAATTTATAGGAACATGTTTAAGTTCAAATCAATATGAACAACATAAATAAATTTGAATAAACTTATATCAAAAGTCATAACAAATTAATAAAAACAGTGTACAGTAAAAATATTTACATTGAATAAAAAATACAACACATTATATAGTGTTGAGCGAAGATAATGAAATACTCATCTAGATAAATTTAAGGATGATTTTCGTTCGATTTCATTGATTTATAATTACAAAAGTCAACATCTTACATCTTATAGTAAATCAATAAAAAACATAAAATAAAAAAATAAAACTCACACATAAAATAAAAAATATGCCACCAAACATTGTACATTACAATAATATGTTATATAAGTTAAGTTATTTATCTCAATAAATTCATCTTATATTATAATAAAAATGTCACTTTATTATACACATAGTTTAGATGAATTTGTTAATTTCTCATATCTTTATGAACAATACCCAACACAATATTATAATACAATGATTGTATGTTTTTAAACCATACAACTTTATCATTCTACTCTGTCCAGTTAAAAAAAAGTTGATTTACAATTACGAAAGTCAACATCTTACACCTTATAATAATAAATCGATAAAAAACATAAAATAAAAAAATAACATGTACACATAAAGTAAAAAATATACCACCTAACTTTGTACATTACTATAATATGCTATATAAGTTGAGTTTATCCTTCGTAAAAAAAAAAAAAAAATTGTTTTACATTTTTTTACACAATTGATTTAATGAATTCACATTTAAATCATACAACTTTATCATTCTACTCTGTCCAGTTAAAAAAATAACAAAAACACATAATATCATTACTTCCGAAAGACAACATTTAAACATAAAGTACAGTGAAGAAACGTAATTTCTACACTAATGTGTGAAATTAAAAGCGATAATTGATATCATACATCAGTATAGTATTTACCAAAGAACAATTCTAAATCTATGGCACTTTTTTACAATATTAAATAACATATTAGGTACAAAAGCTCGGTTAGGTAATAGTTTTTACTTTCAACACTCAATCTTTAAAAACAAGACCACTATGAGATGAACGCTGAGGTTTTTTGGTATGAAAAATATTAAATTACCCTATTAAAATGTAAATCAAACATGATACAACTATATTAAAGAGTGAAAAGTGCTTATTAAACTTTGAAATACATAAGAAAAAAAATTGTCCTACATTACACAGTTTTAAGGTTGGCAACCCTAAACAGATCACTATAGCAGTACATCTTTAAAAACACATATAAAGTTAAGTGTAAGTTTATGAGATCCAAAAAAAAAGTGACATAATAACATTTAAATATATGAGAGCTTTAAAAAAAAAAAAAATCGGTTCAGTCAACGTAAAAATACATACAACGATATTTTACACTCAAGTTGAAAGAGCAATGCGATCCGTATGAGGTCTTCTGTCACCTGTGTACGCGTAGTCTGTGGAAAGAAAATTTGTTCGAAATGGTTTTTATTGAAAAAGCAAGTCTGTGTCGGGCACACCTGAAAAATCACGTCTGTTAAAACACGATCCGTTCAAACGGTTTATGTAGAGATACTCACCCAGAAATGCCGGAGTCTGAGACATCCTATCGTAAAATCGAGACATCCGAAAAAATTCTGAAGAGACATACATAATAGTGAAAATATGTAATATTCGTACACAGTTTTTCACACGCGAATGCGTTATGGCGAATTCGAAAAACAAACGAATTTTTTTTTATCACTTTAGCGTTATCACGGGGAGGATAAACGAAATAAAAAAGCAAAAATTAAGCATTCGCCGCCCGATATCGAAACCGGTGGCATCGCCTTGCGACGATTTGTACAATGTTTCATACCTAACGCCTAAACCTACCTAGCCACCTACTCGAGTTGATAATCATGTTGAAAACTCGAGCTCTTAAACGGTTCGTGATACGACGACGCGTACTATATTATCACTAAGACAAATGGTGCGAGCGGTCGGCGGGAAAGATAAGCCGGGGAGGAGCCTCCACCGATAACGTGAAAACTAAAACTCGATAACGTAAAAACTAAAAGTGATAACCCCATTATAACCTAAAAAGATTTTCATCCGGTCGAATCGGGAAAAGGGGACGGAGAAAAATCGGGAAAAAAGCCGAAATGATTATAAAACGGTCCAGAGTATTAAGGAAAAATACGATATAAGAGTAAAAAGAAAAGGGGAATAAAAACGAAAAATCGCGTACCCCCCGTAAGGTCCCACTCTACAAGAATTTTTTTAATATATTAGATTTCTTTTTAATTTTCATAACTTTTAACTTAAATGCAAGTATGCGGAATTGTGTTCAACAACAAGACAATCAAAATTAAGTACAGGATGTGGCAAAGCTAACTTTTGCTCCAATTTTCCTGTTTGTTATTTATAGCCCTTCTAAGCTCTTCAGTCGGCACTGACACACCCTGTACTTTAAAAGATACAACTGTGGTTATATGTAGTATTATCGTTATTGATAAATTTATATAGAATGTACTCTCGGTTATCTGCGAGTGGACTATCCACATTGCAGATTATCCACTGTCATCCACGGAATCATCTACATACCTACATGTATATAAAAAATTATATATATATATATATATATATATATATATATATATATATATATCTTTACATTATAAATCATTATAAGTTTAAGTTTGTGAATTTATGATAGCCGATTACTTGACTCGATTAGTCAATAAAATACGTAAAATACACTTGTTTAATATTTATACATATGTACTTTTATTAATACATATGTAACATATTATGTTATTCTCCTTTAATACTAGATCCTCGAATGTACATTGTACATTATTATCGGTTTAGTTGGGTTGCGATAGTTGATTACGTGAAAACGTACATAACATTGTATTTGATCACTTATAATGCGTTTACCTATTTAGTCTTTTGTCTTCTATACAAACTGTCTACTGTAAAAAAATTCAATTTTCAATTTATTTTTTAATTTAAATTTAAATTTTGTGGTTGCCACCCTATTCTGCGGATAATCGTGAGTACACTGTAGTAAAATCTGCTTATGATTCCCAGCCAGGTACTGTTAGTTTTATATCTCCTGTGCATCCATGGATATAATGATCTGATATTATAGGTCCCCTGAATATCATTATAAGCCAATTCCTGCTTCATTTAAAATAATTTCACTTACATTCACTAATTAACAAAGTCTTAAATTTAATTAAAATTAAAATATTCTGTAACATTTATGTATTTATAAATTTGAATTTTTAATTATTTAGATATTTTAACCAAAATCAATAGAACAACCTTAAATACATGGTATGAAATAAAAGGCTTAGTAGAAAGGATTGAAAGTCTCGAGAATGCGCTTTTAAACAATGGTTACAAAGGAGCTCTCACTGAGGATATAGATAATAATTTCATCTTCCCACTACCACTATCGAATGAAGAGGAATTGGAAGTTTTTGAACAACAACTACTAGATGAAGCATTTAAAAAAAATTGGTATAAAATGAATATAATTTGTTAAAAATGTGTTGAATTTTATTGTTTGTAAATATTTTTAGATTTCAGAATTATCCCGTTTGGTGCGTGGAACTCTACCAAGCACAGTGCGTGCAATAATGCGCTACATGTTTAAAGATCAATTATTGGAACAATATAGTTTCAAAGGTCAAAAGAAAAAAAAAGTATTTTATACTTTAAAAAGTTGTTCAGTTATTTTTGGTGAGTAAAACATATAACCACTTAAAATTAAATGTTGTCATACAATTGTTAATTGTTTTTTTTATTATTATGTTTTAATCATAGACTCTATTAAAAAAATTAAGAAATTTCTAAACTTTAATTCAATTGATGTGGAGCAGCCAATCAAAATCTTTATTGCTGGTGCCAAATTTAGAAATAAGTCAGAATCTGAATCTCAATTATAAAAATTGTAAACTATTATCATTTTATAACGATCAAAAAAGGAACTTTTCTATATACTGCATGTTTCATAAATAGACTAATTTTATTTTAATTTAATATTGTAAATAATAAACATAAGGCTTATATATATATATATATATATATATATATTATCAATTTATTTGTATCTTTTTTTTTAATTTGAAGTTTAAATTTTCTCTAATATCAACTTTAATATATTAATTAGATTTTTAATGTGTTAAACATTATATTTTGCATATAAAGTCATGGAATTGACCGGTATGTAATCATTAAAATAATTTTATTTATTATACTTACAAATTGTAAAGTATTGACGTACTATGTACTACGACCTGTTTTATAAAAGATTTTTATTTTAAATGTATATTCTAAATAATAAACACAATTTTTTAATATATATCATTATCAATTTATTTGTACATATTTTTTTTTTAATTAGTAGTTTGTAGTTTCTGTAATATCATCTTTAATATAATATTCATTAGATTGCTAATAGACTATTAATCATTATTTTTTCCATAATAATTCATGGATTGGCCAATGTATTAAAATGAAAAAAAAATTGTAATACGTTGTGCAATAGCTTAAAAATAGGGGACTTATTCATAATTATAATAAAATTAATAGGTACAAAAGTGTGTGGTAAGGGACGAGGGTAAAGAAGCATCAGCAAAATTCTTCTTAGACTACTGATATTACTCTTATACATATGTTTTAAGTTAAGAAAATTAACTATTATTAGGTCTATTCCTAAATTATAATATTACAAAGAAAAAGTATATGAATCATAACATATAATTATATTTTCATATTATTAATTTATTAATAATTTTGAAATAATATTTAATCAATAATACAATAGTATTGTTTTATTATTATTTGAAATATAACATTTAAAATACAATTTAAATGTAATGTTCAATAATTATTTTTTATAAATATTTAAATGATATTACAATTGTATTATCTCATAATCATTATTTTGGTAATATTTTATTGATGACAAACTCGCGGCCAACCGTCATTTTATAATCATTTTTTAAACATTTTTTAAACAAAAATGACGAAGAAAAAAAATATTTATCGAATGATATCATACAAAAAATAATATCAAATTAATGATAAAAAAATCTGTTTTTGCTATCTGGGAAGAGGCACGAAGTGCGGAAAATTCCGCATAATCAAGGGGACAGCGTGAAGCTTTAAACTTGGCATGTGCCCTTTTCTTGCTTAAAACAATATGCTTAAGATTTTTTGAAAACCATTTCGGGGATGTCGAAGGTATATAAGACACTTCCGGAACAAAATTTAAAATGCAAAAGTGCAAGGCGTCATAAATTGCCTTAGCAGCTTCATCGACGTCGAGAGATATTATGGTCTCCAACCAATTAAATGAATTTAGGAATTCGCATATTTTTGAATAGGGAGCACGGCGGAAGTCATAATAATTATGGGAACGATCAAGTTATGGGAAGAGTTTATCCAACTTTATCATAATATCAAGAGCCGGGTGGTAGGGATCACATGGTACTGCTGAAGTTACGGCTTTAGAGATATAGATTCTGTTATCATTGGAGAACACGAGGTCCTAGACAACACCAAAGGAGTTTTGAATATCATTTAGTTGGAAAAAGTTAAAGAACGCAAATGCATCAGGGATACATTGAACTCTGGGATTAGAAACCGTATTGTAAAGTAAACCAAAATCATCGTTGGACCATATAATATCTGGCAAATTGAAGTCACCACAAAAAATGAATACACATTCTGGATGAAGGAGAAGAACAGATTGTACAGCGGAAATAAAAGACTCATAAGCAGAAAGCGGGCAATTAGGAGGAAAGTACACTGAGCACACTACATAGTTGATGTTATTAAAACTAAGTTTAACAAATAGATGTTCAACATTAGTAGCTGGAGTGTAAATTAAATTATATACTATGTCACTACGAATGGCAATGAGAGCGCCGCCACCTCTAGAAAGATTACTTGTTAAACTATTTCTATCACATCTATAAATGATGTAGTTGGATATACCAAGTTCACTATCATAGACAGAGCCGCATTTAACGGGGGGCAATTGCCCCGGGGCGGCAATTTTAAGGTGATTTGAGGGGCGGCAGATTTTTAGAAAATATATCATATTATAATATTATACGTTCTCCGTTACGAATTTCGCATTAAATTTTTAAAATAATTATTATTATATTAAAAATATACTTGTTAAACTATTTCTATCACATCTATAAATGATGTAGTTGGATATACCAAGTTCACTATCATAGACAGAGCCGCATTTAACGGGGGGCAATTGCCCCGGGGCGGCAATTTTAAGGTGATTTGAGGGGCGGCAGATTTTTAGAAAATATATCATATTATAATATTATACGTTCTCCGTTACGAATTTCGCATTAAATTTTTAAAATAATTATTATTATATTAAAAATATTAATACCATTAATAATTTTATCTATCAACGATTCAATAATAACTAAATGCATCACAGTTGTGTGTGCATGTGTTATTTATAGCTTTTAATTTGCGGTGAGTGAGTCAATCACAACGAAGAGCTGTCGCCTGTTTGCTGTTGCGGGCAATGCGGGCTGTATCTAATAATAATCGCAAAAATACGTATTTGACTAATGATAATTTTAGTAATCTTATCATCGACTGTCGTCTGTCGACGAGTCCACAGTTGTCAGTCTCGACCACGGTTATCTACACAGGTTGGCGTACGGGAGTGTTATCTCTGTTAAAGTGGCATTTGTAGTGAACTATTAGCGCTAGTAGTCATCGACCCGACATTAACATGTAAATTATACAAAAAACTGTAGTTTTTCATTCTTTGCTCATAAACGATTACAAGAACATAAAAATTGTTAAGCACCTAAATTATAGATTGAACATTTTTACATCAGATAGAATTTTTTTGGTGTTTCTATCTTCAAAAGTACGTTTTATTTTCAATGAAAACAATTATATTATTTTGGTGCCAAAAATCAAAATAACATGATAAAATCAAAATAACTGATAAAATGCCAATAAATTAATTAATAAATAATAATAATAAAATACAGAAATCAACCTATAATAATTACATTTTCTTTTTGTAATAATTATTTAAAAACCAAAGGGAGTCTACATTATCACCTTTGTGTCATATTTTTGATCGAACCGGCCGAATGAATAATTATATCTTTATTAGACTTATAACCAGATGTGCATCCAACAATACAACACTTAACCATTTTAACGATACACGAAAATTCAAAATTGACACACTCGGAAACTCAGACACTACGACTACGACAACGAGATAACGAATAAAGATTTAAGATACAATATAACAATTAACAAAAATTATCACTTATCTGAAAACATAATATTTTGTTTTTTGGCGCCAAAATAATATATTTTTTTAATTGAAAATGAGACGTTATTTTAAAGATAGAAACACCAAAAAAATTCTATTTGATGTAAAAATGTTCAATCTATAATTTAGGTACTTAGCAATTTTTATTTTTTTGTAATCGTTTATGAGTAAAGAATGAAAAACTACAGTTTTTTGTATAATTTATATGTTAATGTCGGGTCGATGACTACTAGCGCTAATAGTTCTCTATAAACGCCACTTCGACAATCTAATGCATGGAATACATATCGTCGTACGCCAACCTGTGTAGATAACCGTGGTCTCGACGCAATTTCGATAGACAACAGTGTTGTGTTTGTTAAATGTATGTTTACCATTCAATAATATATTATACTATGTCTGGTAAGCGAATTAAATTAAGTGGTGCAGCTTACCAAAAAGCAGCAAAAGAAAAAAAAGAAAAATAACGAAGAACTACTTAAGAAATATCCAAAAGTTCATTCTTTTTTCCCTACTAGAATTGTAGGAAGTGTAAGTATTTATTTTTGTATAAATTAATTGTTTTAAATCAGATATGAACTTATCTAAATATTTTCATTGGTTATAGCCGAAATTGATCCCCACAGAAGAATATTCTCAATCTAAAACGTGTTTACCAACTGATATTTCTAAAATTGAAATACCGTTGAATACAGCCGATGATACGAAAGTTACGGAAATTATTACGCAGCCTCATAGTCTACAGGTATATAATATATATATATATATAAAAAATATACTTAATAAAATTTACTTCTTAATACGGGTAGTCAGATTTTTTTCAAATAATAATATTATATTATTTTATTTATAATAATTTTTCACTCATAAAATATGTTAAGAGCTTCTATTGCTGTTTCCTATTTACTGTTTCTTAAAAACATATGAAATGTATTTTAAATACAAAGAGTTCCGCTTAATGTAATCAATGGTTTATAGAATTAACTGTTTATTGAAATCAAAAATTATAATCTTAAACCAAATCTTACCTTACTATAGTCTATAATGTTAAATTTACCTTTTATTAGAATCACTGGGAAACTATCGTATAAATAACATCTGACAATTGTTTAATTACTATGTTGTACTAAATTGTATCAATTTATAATATTATTTGTAATTTAATATTTATTTTATTTTATTTTCAATTTTTTTTATACAATTTAATACGCTATTTATCGGCACTGATTGGATCAATGTGATCACATTAAACAGAACTCACTGTACTTTTAAAATAATGTATTTGTGTATAATCGTATCTGTATTTAAATACAATTTTAAAAGTATCTGTTATAAGACTATCTATTAAATCAAATATCTGACATCTATGTCTCACGAGTCACGGTTAGTACCGTTTTAAAACAAAAATGTTTCCGTTTTATTTAGGCAGAAATCACTGTTTATGATTTTAATGACCAATCACAAATTCCCGGACCTGATCCAGGAAAATGGAACTTAAATTTAGATTCCATTAATTTCTTACTTGCAAATCCTCCGAAGATAGATATATCAACTATACCATTAGCAGAAACAAAACGAATATTTGGTAATATAAGTAGACGTCTAACTCCTGATCATTTTATGAGAAAACTTCAGAATGGTGAAAAGAAACTAAGAGAATGGGTTTTATATTCTCCTTCAAAAAACGCGTTATTTTGTTTCCAGTGCTTGCTTTTCTCGCCTAAACCAACTGTTATCGGAAATAAAAACGAAGGTTTTATAAACTGGAAAAAATGCAATGAATCTCTACAAGAACATGAAACTAGTAAAACTCATGCTGAATCAGTTAGAATCTGGTTTTCTAGAATCAAGAAAGACAGTGGTGTCATAGACTTAGAACTAAAAATAGATATTGAAAATCAAATTTCTTATTGGAAAAATGTTTTATATAGAGTCGTTGAAACTGTTTCCTTTTTAACTTCTAGAGGCTTAGCTTTTAGAGGAAATAATCATAACTTTGGTTCAAAACAAAACGGAAACTATCTTGGTAGCCTGGAACTAGTGGCTAATTTCGATCCTTTTTTGTCCGCACATATAGCTAATTATGGAAATAAAGGAAAGGGGAACGTGTTATACTTATCTTCCAATATATGTGATGAGTTTATATCTTTAATGAGTGATACTGTAATAGATAAAATTGTGTCCGAAATTAAAGAGAGAAAATATTTTTCACTTATAGTTGACTCGACTCCTGATGTAACAACACGAGATCAACTCACAGTCGCCATAAGGTATATTTCAAATGAAGGTTTACCGGTGGAACGTTTTCTTGGTTTTATTCCCTCCGTTGGACATAAAGGATCGGGCATGGAGCAAGCATTATTTAAAAAATTTTGTGAACTTAATATAGATTTGAAGTTTTGTAGAGGCCAATCTTACGATAATGCGTCTAATATGTCAGGTGTTTTTAACGGATTACAGACTCGAATTAAAAAATATTCGTCGACAGCCTTTTTTGTGCCATGTTCAGCACATTCTTTGAATTTAATTGGTTTCAATGCTGCAGATACAACTCAAGAAGGCACAACATTTTTTTTTATATGTCAAGCAATTTATAATTTCTTTTCTGTTTCAACATTTAGATGGAATATTTTGACTAATATTATCAAAAAGAATCCAGGTTGTGTCAAAATAAAAAAACTATGTTCAACTCGTTGGTCATCCAGGTACGATGTATGTAAAGCAATGTGTAATGGTTATGCACAAGTACTCAGTGCTTTAAATACTATTTGTGATGACGAAGGACAAAAAAAAGATACAAGACACGAAGCTCGTTCAATTAAAAATAAAATTGAGAGTTTAAATTTTTGTTTTATGATTTGTATGTGGACACCTATACTTGAAAGATTTAACGCAACAAGTATAAGTTTACAGTCTATAGATATAGACCTAGCCACAGTTGTTGCACTGTACGAATCTTTAGAAAAATATGTGGAAGACTTTAGAGAAAGATTTGATGTGTACTTAGAACAAGCAAAAACGATGTGTTCAAAACAATTATTTTCCTGGGATGGCGTGAGACAAAAAAAGAGAAACAAGTTTTTTGATGAAACTGAAAGTAACGATGAATTATTGGAAGGAGAACAAAAAATGAAATGTGAAGTATTCTATGTTAATATTGACAGGCTAGTTGTGAATTTACGTGAAAGAAAACTGTCCTACACTGATATAAATAATAATTTTGGATTTATATTAAAATTAGATACATTGGATACTAACGGAATACGCGAAAGTGCTAAAAACCTAGTGAAAATATATCCTGAAGATTTAAACGAGACATTCATAGAAGAACTGGTACAATTTAAAAATATTCTCAATTTGTTTTCAAAAGAAGATAAATCATCTTTTATAAGTCTTTTAAAATGCCTCACAAATTCTTCCCTTTTGACAACATTTAATGTAGAAACATAAACATGTAGAAATAGTATTGCGAATATTTTGTTGTATGCCTTCATCCAATGCAAGTGGAGAACGGTCATTTTCTGTATTAAAAAGAATAAAAAATTATCTAAGGTCTGCTTTAGTTGATGAAAAGATGTCATCATTATCCATATTAAATATAGAAAGCGATATTTTACAACAGATTGATTGGTCGGATATAATACATAAATTTGCAGTTTTGAAATCAAGGAAAAAATTAATATAAGTTGAATGAAAATGTATTTTAATTTACTATTTTTAATTTTTAATAATAATTCTAATTAATTGTATTATTAATATTTAATAAATAATATGTTTAAAAAGAAAAATTAAGTATACATTTATTGTATAGGTTACTAAGTAATTACTAGGTAACTCTTTAATATTTTAAAACTAACGGAGAAACGTATTAAAATATAATTCTGCTGTGTTTATGATAGCGAAAAGAGAGAGGTAAAAATCATATGATAATTTTTTTAAATATATAGAGGCGGCAAATTTTATATTGCCCCGGGGCGGCAATTTGGCTTAATGCGGCACTGATCATAGAAGCTGTCACATAGCCATGTTTCAGTGAAACAAATAAAAACATAATCAAAAACAGCGACATTACATTTTAAATTACTTAGTTTGGTTCTTAACCCGCGGCAATTTTGATAAAAACCTAAGAGAATATGGTTACAAGTACATACATCACTACATGAACAATAATCCTTACTATTATAATTATAAGCGTGTATATCAACAAGAGGATCACAGATAGGCGTACATGAAGAAATTAGTTTTTTGGAGTGTCGCTTAGAATCATCTCGGGCGTAAGACGACCCCAAAAGCGTTTGACTATTACGCCATCAGGCCAAAATGTAGGTTGGAGGACTTCATCAAGCTTCTCCGCAGGCAGGCGCACATGGAATGAAGAATATGATGGGTGTTTAGTCACTAATTTATTTATGGTCACATCTGAGTAGCTATTGAACAATTCAGATTCAAGCATAGTGGTCGTTACACATGGCTCAAGTCGTGAGACAAAGATATCAATATGCCTCCGCACCGGCACTGAAGACAACTTGGAGGATACCTATTATGAGAGCCAACGATAAATTTTGATTTTATGGACGAGGATAAACTAGTAGTCGATTGGATTGCAGGCTGTCTAGAATGAGTATCCGCATTCACCTTGGAGAGTAAAGTAGTTGGTGGATTGCTTGAACCAGTATTTAAATTAGGAGAAGTAGTAACCTTAGCAGTCATATTGAGACGGTTTAGCTTATCATGTAACTTAGAGTTACTAAGTGCTACAGATTTGAGCTCATCGACAACAGATTGAAGAATAGTGGCCACATTTAATGAGTTCTCAGAAGTTAGCGATGTGGGGTTAGAAGAAGATCCTTTTAAGAATGTTGGCAATCCCTCACTCAATTTTACACCAGTAGGTAGTGATTGAGTAATAATGAAGTCAACGAGCATGCTTTTTGTCCACTTATTCAGCTCAGTAGAAAGTAGATCATTACTTTGGGCCATTGCGTTAAACGACTAATAGTTTAACTAATAAGCAAATAATCAAAGTTAATTAAAATTAAAATAAGACGCCTTTGAAAATGTAGATACTCCAATTAAATTACACCCGACGCTAAAAGCAGCTATATGTGTTGGCCTTGACACGTGCCGTGTTCTAATCAAGAAAAATTCAGACGCGGGACGATAAGCCGTAATTAACTGATAAAGTGAATTTATTTGGTTTTACCTTTTCACGTTCACGTAGTATAACAGAATTAAAAAACTAACATTAGGTGAAGAAATATTAGGAAGACTGACTCAACAACGACACCAGTCATCCGCGCACTTTTTATAAACTTAACGAGCTTAAAAACGTAAAAAACGGTTAATTATTTCCAAAGGAAACAAAAAGCGAACACAGAGCGTAATTGACCACTCGTAACTGTAATATATTTTGGAAATTATGGAAGATATAAAAGAAAGCAAATATTTTTGAATAATATTTGATGAAACTACAGATATATCTCACATTTTTCAAATGAGTATAAGTTTAAGAAATATTGATAAAGAAAATAAAGTTCATGAACGGTTTATTGGCTTCATTAACTGTCATAACTATATGTACCAAAATGAAAAATGTAATGACTCGGATGATATTATAGAACCTTGTACAAACGTAAATATAGAACCAAAACTAACTGGTGAATTGTTAGGTAATACTGTAGTTAATGTTTTAAAAGACATGTCACTGAATTTACATGATTGTATTGGAATTGCAACTGATGGTTGTGCTGTCATGACTTCGGTAATAAGAGGTGCTGTTCAACACATTCAAAAAAGTTGTGTTAATGCTGTTTATAGTCCATGCTCTAACCATGCTTTAAATTTGTCAATCTCTAAATCCTCAAATGTACAACTAGTAAGAAATACCATGGGCATTATCAAAGAAGTTATATCATTTTTTAATTTATCTTCCAAAGGCAGTTTTATTTTGAAAAATAATCTGAAAGGTCAAAAACGATCAATTATTTCTTTATGTGAGACCAGGTGGATCGAACGACATGATGGTATATTTGAATTCCAAACAAACCTCAGAGAAATAGTTGATAGCCTAGTAAACTATCAACTATTTCTCTGTAATTTAACACTAATTATTTTATGTGATTAAACAATCAATATTTTCTTTCAATTCGGTTTATATAGGATTAAATATTCCAGATGAAGTCTTTTCTGCTTTGGATGAATGTTCTGATTTATTTTTCCCTTGTATAAAAAAACTGTTACTAGTCTTAGGAATACTTCCTGTTAGCATTGCTACTGCAGAGCGTAGTTTTTCCACTCTTAGAAGGTTGTGTTCCAATTTAATTTATTTTATAAATCCAATATAATATACAAACATGTTAAATATTTGTTTTTTGAATATGACTTTTGGTATTTTTTAACATGTTTGAATATATTTAAATGTAAGTTTATTAATTTTATTTGATGCTGCTTTTATATTCTATTTTACCATGAGTGCTATTTTTTTATATTATTTTATTAGTTATATTTTATTATTTTAACTTATTTTTGGGGGTATCTTATATTTATAATTTATACATAATGGCATGCATCAACAGAATGTCTGTAAAATTAATAAATACACTACAATTGCACATAATAAAAATATAATGACAATCTTTTACAATATAATATAATATGCTTTTGCTTTAATTTTAAAGTATGCTTCTTCTTTATGTTGATTGCTTATTAGATTGAAAACTTGGATAAGAAGTCAAATAGGCCAAAGTAGACTTACAGGCTTAGCGCTTTTGCATATACATAGACAGATCACATTAAATGTAGATACAATAATTGACCGCTTTGCAAAGGATAAAAGGTGGAAAGATTTTGTAATATAGTTTAAAAAATAATAAATGTTTTTACTGTGATGGCTATGATGATGTGTTTTTATTTTTTAATAATGTAACATTTCAGTGGCATAACAATTTTGTAGAGGAGATAAATCCTAAATTGTAAAAGACTAAAAAAAATTATTTTACCCTCTTTATCTAAATATTAAGTTTAAAATTATTTCGCCCCCCCCCCATATCCAAGTGCTGTAGACGCCCCTGCTCCCGAGCTACGGATAAAATATATCCATAAGAGACAAACTTCTTCCCTGAATATATCATATTTAACTGGTCCCTCCCGACCACCTTACATATGTAACAACCGTATTTGAAAATAACATACATGCACTATTTGTAAATCATGTCGAACGGAATCAAAAGAAAAATCTGATTCGGAATAAATATAACTTATATGCATGTATATTAATTTTTTAATTTTTCATCTCCAGGTTAAATGTATTATTTTTTAAAACAGTTGAAGTATAATTATATATTATATAATAATATTATGAAATTTTTATTTGTCATTTCAAAAATTAATATTAATATTTTGATTTGATTTTTTTTTTGATTTATGATAAGTTTTGACTAAGGAATGTACTTGCCATTTATTAACAATAAATAGTCATAGTGATCCTAAAATCGAAATGTTTATTTCCAACGAAATTCTAACTGATAGTTCGATTTACCACTTTTAATGTGAAAAAACATTAAAGTGAGCGCCACGCTCATACGCGCCTAATCGTGTTATTAATGTACACGCGCCTACTGACGGGTTAAACTCGTATTTCACAGCTAAATAGTCGTTTAGGCGCCGCGGAAGCAATGCGAAAGCAGATCCCGCGGCGTCGTCGGTTAAAACAGGAAAAAAAAAAAAAGCTAAATAGTCGTTTAATTATTTTTACTTTGAAATAACGTAAATTAAAATATAAATTTGAATAATAAAAGCTTCCTGCTAGGAACAAATAAAAACAATATAAAATCAGGATCAAAGTTAACTAAACAGTAAAAATTAATAACTCAACATCTCTTTTACTTAAAGAGTTAGTATAATGTATTTTGGATTTTGTATCGTCATATATTTCCCAAACATCATTTCCTCGATATGCTATTGCTGTATAATACCCTGTTGTAGATCGGAGTCCCCTTCTTTCTCCTCCATGAAATTCAATTAATCCTCTCTATAAATAATTTGTATCATTTATCTTAATTTGTTTTTCGATATCTTGCAACTTAGTTTTGTTTGGTAGAGTAAAATTTTGTTTAACCATGTCTAAAGGAGTAAAATCAATATTTGTTGTGCTCGTAGACGCTTCTAAATCTAAAAAAAAATTTTGAAAAAATAAATAAATAATTCTCGAATAAAGTTAATAATATATTAAAATCATCATTATTAATTTGCGGTATTAAATTTAGCTCAATAAGGTTCAGGAGTTAAAATACTTTTTTTTCCACAGTAGACACAACTTTCTTCTACACTTTCCATGAACGCTTCTACTTCCCTTTAGAGTGAAAAATGTTCATCATATTTGTTGAGTGATAATTTTATTGTACTTTGTTCAGCATTCTGAACGGAGCAAAAACTGTTCTGACACAAGCTTTTGGTGACAAATGATGGCATTTCTTTCATTAATTTTTCTACCATTGAAGCAACTGTATCAGAAATATCTAAAATTTTTAGACCACTAACCAAGAATTGTACTTTAGATGCAAAATGTTGAGTTAATAACAATAATCGGTCGTAATATATACTTTTTGTATTATTTTGTGTGGTCATATTTTTGATTAATTTCACAACTAAATTAGATTCAGGAATACTTTTTATATAATTTCGGAACTCAATACTGTCTATTATTGAAGGTGCCAAAATAGACAAAAAAGAATCAACTGAACAAGTATTTTGTAACACCATTTTTCCTACCCCTGGTATGAATTGACTATTCCCATTTTTTAATAAAAATATTGGAACCTTAGGACCTCTTTTGTTCAAATTTATTAACTCAAAACCCGGTTGAGGAACAAGATAAGAATGCGCAGATCGTTGTTTCAATGATGATTGCCTTTTTTTTCCAAACTTCTGATGCATTTTTTTCCACCATTTTTGAATCATTCCTATCACATTCAAGGCAAATTCTTTTTTCTCCACATCCTTCTTTAGTCCCAACTGCAACTGAACATCCAAAAAGGTAGACCGGTTTATTACAAACCTGACATTTATGTAACCCCGTAGGAAAATCTCCGTTTATACAAGCTATACATGCAATGGGATCAGTATCTTTTGGTGTTTTGTTTTGTTTATTTCTGTCATTACCAACTATTCTATCAACATATAACGAGTAATTTTTTTCCAATACAACTGACTCTTCACAATTTCCTATTACATCACTGCTTTTTCCTTCATCATAATTATTTTCTCCGAGGATCAATACAATTTCACAAATGTTATCAAAATTGTTAATTTTCGAGTTGGTCATTTCCTTATTATAAAAAGAAAAAATATTTATCAACTCATCGTTTGTTGTAAGTTCATTATCCCAATCTAAATCACTTGCTTGGGTTAATAAATGATCTCTTTTGTAGTATGTTATTAATTTTTCTAAAATTACGTCGATTCTTATGGGTAAGTTTTCATTTTTTAAGACGCGGTTTTTTAAATGGTTGAAATTGCTCTCAATTCTACTACTGGATGCTGTTACCGTACCAAATCCAAATTTTTCTCTCATAACTCCTGACCAGCAAGGAAATAATTTCATAACATTTACAATACAAGGTTCTAAAGTCGGTGAATATTGTGCATTGTCAACGACACCAATTATGTGTTGAACTTTTTCTCTAGCTTAATCAGCTATTAATTGTGCCCAGTGTTTAAAAGAATTTAAAGAGAATATTCCAGCATTATCACTACTTAAATTTGTACCATAATCATGTTCATATTCAAAATCGCACTGTTCTATAAATTCCAACTGTTTATTATTACTTGATATAAATTTCGCTAACATTTTTTTTTTTTTCTGCACATGGTGTGTTTACATTTAAGATGGAAGTATTGTCAGATTCTAAAATTGCACCATCTAATTTGCTCAATATTATTATAAATATCGCTTCTAATATTTGTTCAGCTTTATCAATAGAAGAACACAGAACAAGGAGACCCATTCCTCGTAATATTAATTCTTTAGTGCGATCGAATTTTGAATTTTTTATTTCTTTCCATTGTAAAAACCAAATGAATGAAATGGTTAACATCGTTTCTGACAAAGTAATTTGGTAACTCTATATTTTTCTTTAGTACAACTATATTGAAACAAACTTCGAGGTATTTATCTAGAGTCTGATAATCACAAAATGCTTGTACTAATGCCGACATAAGTGCTAGAAACTGGTCACATATTACAACTTTAGGTGTCTTGACACCGCACTGCAGCCATCTTTTCAACCACAAACAAATAGATATGGAATCATGTTGTTAAGACAACATAGACATAGCCGTAAAACTTTTTCCATTGATTTCCATAACCCCTTCATAAAGAAAAATTGACCCGCTAATTTTAATTTTGATTCCTTTTAATTTTTTTAACACAACCACCTGTAGCGTCAAAGATATAGTTGGTACTTTTTCCTTTTTGGAAAAATCGTTGTATATTTTTAATTGCAACGGGCTCCAAAAATGCACGAATGTTTTGTTTAAACCAATGTCCTGAATACAATTTTCAAATTCTGGAAGACATTTCATTTTATTTAACATTTCATTTGGTCATTATGAAGTCTGGTATCTGCCAATGTTCTATGCTTTGCTACTCTTAAATTACCCACGTTTGGTATTTGTGCGAGAAGTGAATCACCTAAAAGTTTTTATTATTTAACTAATTTTATCGAAAAATATAAACATATAAAATCAATACTCTTAAATTGTAACAATGGTTATTGAGAAAAAGTTCAATAATATTTAAAATAAATTGCAACCATATGTTATTCACAAGATGAAAATCCCTATGTAAGCAGAAAATATTCTAAATATTCTACATTATGGTGAAGTGTGAGCCATTAGGTAGAGGAGCCATTGAAAACAATAATGATGAAGTTAGCTTGAAACTTTGTGTAATTAGTATAGATTAATGAAACCTTTTTTTTTCTTTGGTGGGACACTCGCTCGAGATTGTATGTTTTTAAATGATTAAATTTTTATTTTGTTAAGTTGAAGTATATAACTTATATTCAGTTACAAAGAAATAAAACGTACATCATACAATTTTAACGAGTTAATTGAATACTCCCCAATAGCATTTTATCAGAAGTTATTTTATTTGATATATTAGACACAACAAAGATTTATTTAACATTTTTGATAACTGAATCAGTTTAATAATAATTAATTATAAGTTTATTTTAGAAACAGGTTTTCAAATTAATAGTCTACCTATTTGTCAGAAATAAAAATATAAACTAATTATTATATTTTCTAAGTTAAATGCAGCATATCATACACTAGAAATTAAAACTATTGTAACTGTAAACTATGCTATTTAAACAATTTATTGATGAAAAAAAAATTTGAACAGTATTTCAAGAAAATATTCAATAAATTATTTTTAATATACTCAAATAATTATTTTTTGAAATCCTTTGAAATACGTATTTAATTCTTGAAGAAGTATTTGAGTAGCGGTGATTAATTCAAATTTACTCAAATGTTTTACTACATTGATTTAGGTATACTTAATTTTAAACAAACTGAACGAACTTTTAACACTATCTGTGCTCCATACGTTGCATGAATTGTAACACTCATTGCTTTTTTTTTTGGTTTTGAAGTTAGTATTTAAAACTAAGAATAAAAGAGGAAAGTTTGGAGAATATGAGTTAATTATTATTGATGTATAAAAAATGTATGATTAATTAATTAATTAATTAATTTATAATTCAAAACAACGTTGTATACATAATTTACCTTCTTTCATTATGGCAGATGCTTCATTTCGAATGTATATAGATGGATCAATTTTACGTTTCAGAATGTCATTGAGTGCTTTAGTTCTTTGTGATCCCTTCAATCTTCGTTTACGAGAGTACATGGTACGGAAATTTCCTTTGAAACTGCATTTCATTATAACTAATAACTTCATTATAAAAATGAAAATATTTCTAAAAAAATATAGTCGGGGTCGGTGGCGGTCACTAGGGTGGATGAAAAAGTATTGAATAATTATTTTAAGATTGAAACCAATGATTGAATCATTGCTTAAATAGAAAAACGATTTTGTTCGAAGCTCAGTGTGATACTTAATATGTACGTCAAACCTTACATTTATAGTAAATACACAACTTTAATTTTTTAACTACATTTATATAACCCCTCTTAATAATTCATATTTTCATGAATTTTTAAAAAATTTGAACGCCTGCAAAATAAAATTTTCTATGCAAAAATTTTATGAAACTAAAGTATTAGACACAAATTTTCATTCATAAACTTTTTGAAGATACATATTACCTTTTTTAACAATCAATGAAATTCAATCAAAAAAGTGCTTTAGATAAAGTACCATCTGAGCCCAATTCTTTACAGAAATCACTTTTAAGACTTAATAATCGGAGCATATTTTTGACAATAAAAAATTTTTACAAAAAAAATTAAAAATAAACGTCATTGGAAAATCATAAAATTCTTCACTTCGCTAAGCATATAAAATTAGTGCTTCACTTAGAGGGGGGGGAACTGGGGAGACGGAGAACCCAAACTAATTTTTGGATCCTCAGCGTTTTCGTGCTACTTATTTACACTTTTCCTAAGTCAAGCGCTGTCTAAAATATACCTATTTATAAAATGTTTTATTGATATACCTCACGTGAATCCGTAGATCTTACTTACCTAGATTCTTTGGCGGGAATTGAATCAATTTCTCCATTAAATATGGACCCACAATCTATACAACGGCCATCCACTTTCACAAAGATACGCAACTTACACTAACCTTGGCTTTTTGGACATAAGCTGCAAGGAAGTCGAGTGTGGAGAAAAAAATGACTTTGTACTATATTACTCCATTCGTAAGGTGTGAGTACGTTATATTTTTTTGGCCCCAATTTTCCACTATATTCAATTTCCCGTGGTATTATTAAATCCCACTCTTCGACCGTAAATGTTACATCAAAAATAAATTTTTCTTCATCTGAATTCTTTATGTTTTCATCACTTGATGTATCTGATTGTTTATAACTCATAGGTATTTGGTTTTCTAAAAAAAAATGTATATATATATATATATATATATATATATATATATATATTAAATAAATAAAAATTAACAAAAAAAAAAAATAAACATACATTAAAACAGTTGATGATAAAACAATTAATTTGTTTACAATAACAGATACCGGCACATTTTAGTTTCTTATTCCTTTAAACTTACCTTCTCTTTCTGTATACTTAACTAAAAGAAACGTCAAAAAAAAAAAAACAAAAACTGCATTTGTACATACCTACTTCACTAGATTGATTATCTTTCGATTCTGATGTCGATTTGACCAAACCTAGGTTTTCAAGCAGTATTCCTCCATTACAAGCGACATGCATTCGTATTGAGGCAGGTGTTACTTTGTCTTCAAGACTCAAGTCCTTGACTTACATTGGATGCAATCTTTTTCCACACGTCCGCTTTTACTCCAGAAATATCTGAATGAATATTATATATTATGAATCACGACCAATAAAAAAAAAAAAAAATTTTTAAAATCTTATATCGTTACATTCATAAAACGATTTTAAGCGAAGCTCGGAGATAAATTTGTGATTATTTAAAAAAAAAATTATCAACTGATTTTGACGAAATTTAGGTTTAAAATTCAACTTATTTTGATTAAAATTAGTAATAAATTTGATTTTATAAAAAATAACACTTTGAGCTAAGCCTTCTAAAACTTGAATGGTTGATAGAAAAACACGTGGCAAATCTTTTAGTGTAATAACATTTTTACTAAGTGATTATTTAAATATTTTATAAAGGTTTTAAATTTGAAAAAAACCATTGATTTACGAGGAAAAAAAATGATTTCATGCTTTTATAAAGCATTTTTTTTGAATCGAATGTTACGAAAACATAGGTAAAGCTAGGGCTACACATACAGAAACTTGTGTAAAAATTTCAGATATCAATAGCAAAAATTACAAATACAATGTAATAAAATACAATTAAATCTGACATTTAAAGAAAAATCACAATCTGAGCCGTACCTACCTATTTTCAAATTTAAACATCTATAAAAAATAATTCTTTGTGTTTGTCTTTATTGGCGGTAGATTCGCGTGGGCAAACCGCTATAGTGTGACTCGAGCCTTACGTAATACGTAGTGACCAATAGGCAAGAGCTTAATGCATTTTAATAAAAAAAAATCATGTAGTCCAGTAACATGAAAAGGACACAAGCACATCGGGTTTTAGTCCGCCTGGCCAATCTAACTCTTGGACGAAGTATTAACAACATAATATAAATTACAAAACTTACTTTTACCATTAGCCAGCATATTTAATTATTTCATTGTTCATGATTGATGCATCAACTTTCCTTTTCCGTCCCAAGTGGCAGAGGGTGTATACTCATATGAAAAGTGGGCTGATTTAAACGAAAAAGAGAAGCAAGAAAAAGGTAAATTTTAGATAATTTTTAGTATTATTAAATAATTTTTTTTTTAATCAAAATATTTTAAATAAACATGACATAACTAGTGCATTATTATTTTTTTAATAACAATAACATTAACAATATATTATATAAAAACGAATTGGTTATTAATATTATATTGATTAGGTAGGTACTTAATTATTAGCATATACCAACATACAGCATGTTTTTATTAAAATTCTTTGTACTGAAATAGTACTGCTCCTTCGTTCATAAAATAGTTGGCATAGTTATATTATTAATTTCTACGCCTCGAGAACTCACATTTCTACCGTTGAATTGTAAATTTGGTAATTGTACATCGCAGTTTAATTCTGCGTCTTCATAATTACTTCCATCTCTTTTCCGAACGAAATTATGAAGAATGCAACATGCTTTCACTATATTGTCACAAAACTCTGGCTCTACTAATATTGGTGTGTGTAGTACTCGCCATTTATTTGTGAGCACCCCAAATGCGCATTCAACTGTTCGTCTTGCCCTAGACAGTCTATAGTTGAATACACGCCGAGTTTCATTAAGACCACGACCTGGGTATGGTCGCAGTACATTGGTATGGAGACCAAATGCTTCATCAGCAACGAAGACAAATGGTTGCGCATTGTCTACAGTTGAAGGCAATACTCTCGGTCCAGGAATTTGAAGTAGATTTGAATATAATTTTTTCCCAAATGAACTTTCTCGAAACACACTTGAGTCGGCCTCCCGCCCATGAGCTCCAACATCAATAGCAATAAAATTTAGATTAGCATCGGCAATTGCAATCAACACAATGGAAAAATATTTTTTATAGTTAAAATACAAAGAGCCGGCGTTGTTAGGATTTTTGCATCTGATGTGTTTCCCGTCTATACTACCTAAACAATTCGGGAAATTGGTTTTTGAAAAAAATACGTCCGAGATTTGTAACCATGTTTCTTCAGTAGGTTGTGGCATTTCAGCCTTTTGTAACACTGACCATAATATCTTACACGTTTCCTTAACTATTCCATTAATAGTGCTTTCTCCCAGACAAAAATCAAAATTCAAAGCGGCAAAATTGGTTCCCGTGGCCAAATATCTATTTAGGTTTAAAGAAATATAATAATTGATAGGGTTATATGTTATATTAATCAAATAATCAAGTTATAACGAATTCAATATAAATCAATAAACAATTTTAAAACTTGGTACAACTTTTACAATTAGAAAAACGAAAGTAAATAATACTTTATTTAATTTTGTTGTTATTGGATTTGAAGGTAGCAATTATATAAAATTTATTTTTTGAGAATATTGAAAGTTCAAAATGTTATTTTCATCAATTTTATGATTTTCGTAATTTTTAGTTTTTTTAGAAGAACAATTGATTGTCAATGAAAATAAAAAGTTAATTTTTATTCATTTTTTTTAGTAAAACATTAATTATATAATGTAAGATAAACGTTTTAAGCCCCGCAAGTCTTTACAGAACTTAATCATCTTTATTAAAGTATTAACACAAAAGACAATCACTCTGCATACATCTTGCGGGGACACCGGTATATTTATTCTAATAGTTATATTTGAATATATAATAATTTAATATTATTATTACTTTTAAATTATAATTTATATAATGTAAACAAAAATATGTTTGCTATAAATTAATTACTCATAAAAATTTAAACATAAAGAATAAAAATGGTTATACATTTGTTAGTTAATCAGTGGCGTATTTTTTTTGTGGGGGAGGGGGGTGTCCACGGTGTCTGGACACCCTCAAACCAAAAAAAAATTTCAATCTTAGTTTTGATAAATTTTAAAGGGAATTTGACAAACAAAAATATTTGGTTCGTAATGAACTATTTTAATATTATATAAAGTCCTAAACTAATTAGGAAAGAAAATAAATTTAGTTATAAATAATGTATACTTAATACTTATTATCCTATTATATTTTTAATTATTTATTAAACTGTTATTCTTATAACACCACATAATTCGTAAATTAATATTTATTAAAATTAAAACATTATAATTAAGTATTTTTTAAACTAAGAATAGGCATATTATATAATATTCTTTATCTAAATTATATAGAATTAGATTGAATACATGTATGATTTAAATGACATAAAATTGTTATTACTTTTAATTAAATAAATAAAAAAGGTTTCATTACAATATTTGATTAGTATATATTATGAACTTAGTGGTAGTAGATGTAAAACAGAGAAATATTGCAACCAATTAACAAATAAGTATATACCTATATTATCTGGACACCACCCCAAAAAACATACAAAATACGCCACTGGTTAGTTTTAGGTATAATTTCGTTTAATTTAAATTTTTTTTTTTTATTACTTATATAATATAATAATCAAAATTTAATATTTTTGTTAATTATTATTGTTTAAATAAGTAAATGTACGTGTATTCGCCATTATTCTTAAATAATTTTAGTAGAGTAAATCAGTATTTTCTAAAAGTAAATAAAGGTTGTCACAAAAAAGTTTGAAAAATTATCTTAGTAAAAAAAAGAGAAAACATTTATTTCAATTTTTTTTAAATCGACTACTGTATACAAAATATAAATAAATTATTTAGTACTAATTATTTGTGTGATATTCAAATTTTTGTCTTATTACACAGTAAAAGAATTAAAAGACAAAAAGTGGAGACATGTTCGTGATGCCTATATAAAACATATGTCGGAAGAAAAAAATGCTAAAAGTGGCTCAGAAGCTAGTAAAAGAAAACCATATGCTTATGCAGAATCAATGTCGTTTTTAAACACCACACTTAAAAAAAGAAAGTAAGTCAATATTTTTTGAAATTGTAATAAAAATAAAAGCCGATATACGAGATATGATAGTGGAAGTTCATCCTTCAACATTTTGGTCATCGAATAAGATAATGGTTGTTTGGTGTTTGTGGTTTAGATTTTTGTAAATTTTAAAAACGAAAATGTGCGAGTAGGTAAATCATAGACAGTTTTATTTTTATGATTCGAATGTAGATTTCTTTTAAATATAATAGAATATTTGTTTATATTATAATTATGTGATACAATTTTAAGTGATTGATTTTAAGGCCTAAAAATGTATTAGTAATTTCAAATTGTATTAGTCAATATAATTAAAAAATAAATTAAAACACAAAAAAATAAGACAACTACATTCTTCAAATATTAAAAACAATACATTTTTGTAGAGTAGGTAGCTTTTATTTCAATGTAGAATTTTTAATTATAAATTAAGGAAGAGGAATCGATATTGGATATTAAAAATATGATAAAAAAATTTTTTTGGATTTTGAGTAAAGCCAAGAATGTATTGGTGTAAAAAATCAATTTTTTAAATTTTTTATTATGTATTGGAACACTTTATCGGTTATAAAAAATATTGGTCTAAAAGTTTCATTCAGCTACTTATTAGATCAAAAAATATAATCTAATTGGTACTGTATAGGGAGGTCATCGAAAATCTCAATATTTTTTTTGCAAACGTAAGCAAAAACTACCGAAAATTTACAAAAAAAACTGTAAAAATAGGATAAATAGCCTACCCAAAGTGTTATTCACGCTCAACATCATTATGCTGTCCGAGAAGCGAAGTGACGAAGGATGAATTTCCACCACTATTATCATACCGTCTTTTTTTTCTTATCATTATTATTAAAATTTTAAATATAATATCGTGGTTTTGTTCATTTTTACGATTCATTTAGGACAACTGGCAATTTTGAAATCGATGTTTCCGATGAAACTATTATTGAAAATGAAAATAATAATATTATTAGCAATGAAATAGAAAGTCCTGCAGCCACCACTTCATTCAGCACCAAAACTTCATCTCGAAACCAAAAATTAAATAAAAACTCTTTGAGCCCTTTCCAACAAAGTCTTATCCACCACTTAAATGATGATACTAATCCCGATAAAAATATAGTTATGTCTTTTCTTTCGTATTTAAAAAAATTAAACGACGACGAAAAGTTAGACTTTCAGATGCACACTCTTCAATATTTAAAAACAATAATTCAAAGTAAAAATTCCCCACTTCAGTATCCACAAAACCAGGTTAATCAAGTTCCTACAATGTATAACAATATTCATTATCCAACTCCAACTCCCACTTTACCAGAAAATTATTCACCTGCTCAAATCTCATCATATTCACAATTATCGTCAAATTCTCCATTACCTAATTATACATGTCAATCATTTCAACCTCAACAATTATCTTATACCGAATATTCAAATAATACTTCTCAAAAATCATCACCTACTTTTCCAAAACCATCACCTTCTAATTAAAATCTTAAATTTTTTTTCCAAGCATTTTAAAATATTTATAAACTTTGCTCAAAGTCAACATTTCTTTTTTTATAGTATTAAGTACCAAGAAAGTGTTATTATTTTATTGTTTATTGTTATTTTAAAAAATTTAAATTACTATTGTATTACTTATTGTAGCTAATATTTAAAATATTGATTTTGTTAATAATATATTTAAATAATATGAATCGTACGCATGAAATTATTGTTTATTTTATGTAACCTATAATATGATGTTAAAAAATAGTTTTTTACCTTATTGTTACCGTTAATCTTTTTTCTGCCGATATTGAGTTTCGAAAAGTTGTATTTTGTTTTGACAGATATTGACGAACTTTTTCAAGTAAATCCTCAAATGACAAAATGGACATTCGGTAGTAGTTAAAAAATTTGTCTGGATATTTTTTTAAATTATCAAAAAAAATAGCAAATCTCTCGTCACTTTGGCGAACGCTATTTATTGGATGGACCCAATACTTTCTATAACTTGGTTCTGTAGGGGGATCAAGTTCACCCTCAGCCTCAGCCATGCATAGTATTTTGACGAGATTACTCATTGTATCTATTTATAATTTTATATATTTGTATGAGTAAAAAATATATCTACGGTTATATTAATGCTAAAATAATTTTTATAAACGTACCTGAATGTTTGTATTTTCTAGTAAATACGTAATCTTAAAATCTTTCTCGTAATTTTTAAAATTATTATCAAATTCAAGCATACAAATTTAAATTAAGTAAAAAATTGATTGATTGACGTATTAATTATTTTATTTAATTATGCATGCTTTAGAGTAAAATCACGGCGAAAAATATGACCTGTACGGTTTTGTAACTTGAAACAGACTGCAATAATATACTATTTCGTTAAAACCATTCGGTACATTTCATACATCTAACTATCGTTTATCCATTATTGTACATTTCGTAGAAATCTAAAATGAATGTATTATTTATAATTTATAATACACATTTTGAAATTGATTTCAAATTATAAAGGATTCGCGTGCTTTTTAATCTCGGATTCGCCGGGAGCCAGACATTCGGTAACCGATAAAACGCATAGTGTAGTCGGTCATCCCGATTGCGGTTTATCGGGATTGTATTTTTCGGTAACCGACAAAACGCAAATGACCAGAAGGTATACGGCGAATATAAATTATAAATCGATACGGCGATTATAAATCTTGTATCTACGTTAACTGTTTATCAGGTTTTTGTTTTCACTTTGGATTTCTTATTTATGTTTTCAAAATAATTATCATTTGATGTTCATTTATTTGATTATTTGATTGGCAACCAGCGATTTGATATTAATTGTTTATTAATTAATGATATAAATCATGGGACGGCAATAGGCGGCCCGCGGGTCAAATCCGGCCCGTGGAAAGGAAATAACTGGACCGCCGAAAATATTTTTCTTAGACGTCGGTTTTCTGCACATTTTAGAATTCCGTATAGAATTTAGATATTTGATCCGTTTATTATGACGTAATTGGAGATTACGATAGCGAATACATTAATTATCTTAAACTGTGATTTAATACGAAAATAAATACATTGATATTATCTAACTAATATTTAAGTTTTTTCTTGCCCTCGAAAATTTGTTTACGAATTATCTGGACCGTCATAAAAATCAATTGCCGACCCCTGATATAAATCATAAAAAGTAAAATTCAATAAACAAAAAAAAATATATAATAACGAAAGTAATATATAAATCTTTAAATTTATTTCGAAAAGTATCATTTGCATTTGGAATTTTATACAAAATTCAACATAAAATATAAAGATCCTAATTCATTGTTTTATGTCGACAAAAAATGCGCCATCTCCTTGAAAAATTCTTGGATCCGCCCCTGTACGTTGTATTATTCTCTTTTTGTATAGGTTATTTGGTTCAAAATTAATTAATACCTACCTATTTAATTGTATGTTGCATGAAATATACTATAAACTATATGATACATATTTAAGTATAACATCATAATTGATCATTACATTATAATTAATATTGCTTTGATAATTTTTCAATTTTTGTTAAGACCAATAAGCCGGCAAAAATAAGCGTATTTCTGATTGTCCAATTTTAATTAAAAAAGTTGTTTGAAGTCGACTTTTTTCACGATATTATGTACGAAAAACATTTTCATTTTTTATTCCGTGACTCTGCGAAATAACTGAAAAGGTAGTATTGAAGGCAGATTAAACTGAAACGTGTTAAAATTCCTCAGGAAAATTTTCATATTATTTTATTTGGTCTCTGTTCGGGTTACTTAAGTCATTAATCCCAAAAGAAAATTCTAAACATTTCTCTGAGATTATACAATTTTTGTAAAATAACATATTTACTCATTTATTTAAATTAGTCACTAATTTACTTATCTGTTTTTTTTATATTTAAAAGTATTTCTTTATGCTTTAAAAAATTATTTTAGAAACGTATAAAATGTATGTCCCGGTTTTTTTTAGTTGAATTAAGGCACCCTACGCCACCCGTATATTATAAAATAATTTATACCTACCTTAACAGTAAATATTTTTTGTACCCTATACAATTTATTTTATTAGTTGGGAATACAATTAATTTTGGTAACACGAATAGGTAAGTTAAATATTTCATAAATCACTGATCGTTTCAGCTTTATGGTCTAATTTTAATTTTAAATTCTTGGTAAACGAAAATTAAGATGCTATCTATATAAAATTTAATTTCTGAGGAACGGGTCGACATTTAGGCTTTGAATTTGCCATTACAAATCCGTACAAACGAAATAACAATCAGTAGGTTGGTTTGGGAATCAATAGACTTGAAATACAAAAAGTGGGGTGCCAGTGTAACGTTACATTAGCACCACTGTATTTGAAATTTAATTTCTGAAGGATGGGTGGATATTTAGGCTTTGAAATTGTCATTACATAACTGTACAAACTAAATAACAATCATTAGGTTGGTTTTGGAATCGATAGACTTGAAATACAAAAAGTGGGGTGCCAGTGTAATGGTACGGCCACACTGCACGTGATTTGCGATGCGAGGGATTTATTTAGTTATTTAGCGATTTAGCGATTTTTTCAAAACTGCAGAATCGCTATGACATGGCCACATAGAGCGCGTTGTGGGATTTGCGTTTTGCGATAAATCGCGTCTATCGCGTCAAAATCAAAATAGTTTGTTTCTTTGCGATTAATCGCTTTGTAATCGTTGTTTAATCACCATGTCCGTCCAGTCGGAAAAGTTATCGTCAGAAATTTTCATGAAAGAACCGATTTGGAACCCTAAACATGCTCAACATAAAAACAGAACCATCATCCAACAGTGTTGGACCGACTTAAGTCTCGAGATGAATATCGATGGTATGTATTATATAATACAAAACTAATGAAATAAAAATCAATCATACGCCTAGATCACGGTTATCTACACAGGTTGGCGCACGCCACTATGATACTAATGCAGACGGGTGGTCTATGCGGTGACCGTAGTGAACTATTAGCGCTAGTAGTCAGTGGGCCTACGTTTACATTTATATATACTGGGAAATCGAAGATTTTTTTATTCAAATTCGTTATATCACCCAAACGACTAAAATTACGAATTAAAAACATTCCACAATTATTGTAGACCGTGAAAAGGTGATAAGAACACAACCGACACCTAACCTAGAGATAACACGAGTACATTCTTAATGCATGACAAAGAACAAAATAATTTTCGAATTTCGGCATTATTTTGTATTGTTGTCATTACATAATTGGTAGTAGGTAGTTTTATTGCGATGGTGGCTTAGTGTTGTATAGTTTGATGTACTTCAGGTTCAGGCTACAAAAGCAACACAAAAAAGGTGTCACAGTTTTCAGCACCAAAAGATACTGGTTTGCGGCAAAAATAGCAAAAAGCTATTCCCAGGAAAAACTTTGTTGTAAACGACAATACCTATGTTTATTCCAAACATTATATTGCTGTTAGGTATTTTTACAATTTTAATTATTGGGTTTTAACATAAATCATTATATCTTGGTCAATAAGTATGAAGAAAAACTTTCTACTAACATCATATTAAGTATTAACCAACTACTAAATAGGTTTTATTACATAAAGAATAAGTAATAAACAAATTAATAATAACATATTATGTTTATTCGGTATTTTATTTTACAGATATTTTATAAATAAAATAAATTATAACTGGGTAAGAAAGACTTGTAGTCATTAATTATTTGAATTGAATTGAATTTATAATTTTTTTTTATTATTTGAAAAACACAATACAAAGAATTTAAAGAAATAATACAAATTACCTACACCTTTAAGCTAAGCTTGTGGTGGTGTAGGGAGTAACAGTACATAATACACGTGATTTAATTAATTAATTAATTTAACAAATAATAACAAACACTATAAAATAAATAAGAGATACCAATGTATGCATTTTTTTATAATAAACACTTTTTTCCGTGGTAAAACTAGGACCGGGTGGGGACTGTTTCGCACATTACTGCCACCAATAAACACTGCCTTAGTTAACTAAATCAAACATTATTTAGGTAAATATATTTTATGTTAATTTTATCATTAAAAATATTTTTACCAATTAATTTTGATTATTATTTGCTGATGTCAGTTATAATCACCTTTTCACGGTCTACAATAATTGTGGAATGTTTTTAATTCGTAATTTTAGTCGTTAGGACGATAATAACGAATTTGAATAAAAAATCTTCGATTTCCCAGTACATACGAATGTAAATGTAGGCCCACTGACTACTAGCGCTAATAGTTCACTGCGTTCGCCGCATCGACCAGCGATAACACGCCGTGCGCCAACCTGTGTAGATAACCGTGGCCTAGATTCGACAGAAGTGTTTAACATTGATATGGGACATGAATGTGGTGATCCCGACGTAGTATCTGGAACAGGTCCAATGATGATCTACCCGAAGACGGAACCAAACGCGACTGGCAACGTCTCACCAACAGACACACGTTTGCCATCCAAGACCTGAGCAAATATGTCTGCACCTAACAACAGGTCAATGGCACCTGGAATTGTAAATTAAGGTTCAGCTAGCGCTAGATGTCGGTACTTCTCTGATAGAACGTGAGACAATGGTTGTCGTGGCATATTTGCCGTGATTGTCGAAAACACCCACGCCTTAACCGGGAACACGGGTTCCTCAGAATATCGAGGCTGCACATTACACTCCACGATACCAAGAGTATCTGGAACCGACGCACCGGACAACCCTGTGACCGGCGCCGTCCATCGCGATACACGCAATCCAAGGCGGGAGGTGCATGAAGACGTAATAGCGCTTATCTGGGACGCAGAGTCAATTAGAGCCCGAACGGTATGCAAGATACCTCCTTGGTCACGAACCTGCACGAGGGCTGTACCCAGTAACACAGAATGAGAATCAAGCTGTCCAACACAAGACGTCGACACGGACGATGACCTTGTCTATTCAACCATAGGAACGTTGTCTTCCTTCTTGGCAGTTACGGCGGCTTCATCTGTATGGACCAGTGTGTGGTGTTTGCGTGAGCACTGAGAACACACTATTGATGTTCTACGTTAGGGCTCCAGTGACCCTCCGCCAAGCATCGAAAGCATAACTTGTGTTCTCGGGCCCATTTTGACCGAGCGTCGTTAGACCACCTTTTAAATGTGTTGCATGACGATAACGCATGTTTGCCCTTATCACAACACATGCATTTGGACTTCGATGACGGCGGTGGTGCTGCATTAACAAATGACGAATGCGGAGGTTTTTCTGATTTTCGGAAATTACCTTTTTCGATGCGAGGTTGACCCGAAGATCGCGATGACGATTGGACTGATTTTGGCACTTGAAGATCCTGGACTCGTTCGAGGATAGATACACGCGACTTGACAAAGGCAAATAGTTCATGAACTGTAGGGAACTCGGACGTCACCTGAGTTTCGAACAACGTCCTGGAAGAAGCAGGTAAGCAGCGTGAAGCTAACGAGAACAATATGAAGTCACCGAGATTTGGTATAGACAGAGATTCGAGCACAGCGACACTCTCACAAAAGGCGAGCATAAAACGGTTGAGCTCTGATAGAGATTCAATAGTAGCTGGTGGCGTGGTCAACAACACTTCCACCACGGATCCAGCAAGCAAACGGGGCTTATCAAAACGAGATTCTAAACTCGACCAAATTAATTTATAAGTATGACCTGATGGCGGTATACTCCGAATCGCATCCGCCGCAGCTCCCTTCAAGCACCCTAACAGATGATGCAGCTTGTCGATATTGGGGAGTGTCGTACGGTCGACCATATCTAAGAATGTGTCACGAAAAGAAGGCCACTGAAAAATGTCGCCATCAAAACTGGGTAGGGGAATTTCAGGCAAACGCGTACGCGAAACCTGACCTGAATTGGTTGCAGTCGGCGGAACGTCTAAAACGTTGGCATGATGTTTATCTGAGCTCGTACCACCTGGGTCCGAGGCTACTGACGCACGGGACCCACTGCGCACAGATGCGTTACTGGAACAGTGCTCCGACTCACGATATCGTTCTGCAACAGATCGGCAAAACGTGACTATCCCGCGCATCTCGGTACCTAATTCCACCTTGTAATCAGCTGAGCGATTGAGAGCGAATAAATGTTCAAGGATTGCCTCATCGTCCACCTCAGACTTTGCCCACAAGCTGTCCAGGTCGTCAACTGCCTCTAATAAATGCGGTGACGCTTCAGGATCCTTCATAGTCAGCTCTGCCAGAGTCATGATTGAGCGCAAGCGGTTGATAGTCACATTACGTTTCATAACATCCCGCTCCATCAAGCGTTGTATACGGTTCATCTCGTCATTGTTAAGTGACATCGTGACGAATATTCAAATTATAGAAACGGGCAGATAATAATACGGATAAACGACAATACGCAAGTAAAATAATACAAATTAATTGAACCAAAAGTTGTATCAAAATATTAAAATGTAATAACGTGCTACCGCCAGTAATTTGTACGGTTACTAACAACTATAAAGCCCTGTAATAAATTATAATTACAAACAATTCACGAAGACATAAAGTCTTGAACTATTTAAAATAAATTTAATAATTAAATAAATTAATATTAAATAATAATCTATATAAATTCAACTCAATAATTAAATAAATTAATAATAAATTTATACCTATTAAATAATAATACTTCAATTTGCCAACACGGTGGCTCAAAATAATAAATCAATCAATAACAAATTAATAAAGTTTATAATAATTAAGTGCGGTATCGCGACTTTTATTGACTACATGGATATAAACAATAATAGGATTATAAGAACTGTAATAGGAAATATTAGCGACACAGTTGAATGTCGAACAAAAGGAATTCCTGTTACCCACTAAATATACCACAGTGATACCCACAAACTAAGTACTGTTTTTACGGCTACTTGCCAAAAATGCTACAGTAACCACGCTCTGCTACCAAAATGATCGCCAATGAGGCTCTTATTAAACAGTTAGCCCCAATGGCTCGCAGTTACATTTGTAGGATACTAATAATATAATAAAGGATAACTCCAATCAACAATAATAATACTGATAATAAATAATATGTATTGAGGAAACAAAATTAATAAATAATTAAACATAGCACGTACCAATAATTAAGCGGGCGCCCTTGTAAATATAAAAAGAAAAATAAATAACAATAACGCCTAATAGGCATAAATACAAAATGATAATATATAATTTGAACGTGAACTTAGCGGCACTACGCGACGACACGGCAGCGATGACACGTGGAAAAAGGCGGCACTTGTCGCGGAAAAACGCGCGTAATTTGTCGACACGACGATACGGCAGCGACGGCACGTGAAAAAAGACGATCGCACAAAATTAGTGACGACTCGACACTTACGACTTTTATTCGACGCGGCTTGCGTACTTTGCACGCGAGTACAATAATCAACGCGATCGATACAGCGTATATTATCACGACACGTAATGGCGGACGAACGACTGCCCGAGATAATTGCGTAACGCACACGCGAACTCGGTGACACGTCGCGTCGCAACCAAAAAAAATCCAACGCCGACAACGAAAAACGTGGACCCGGACGCACCAACGACCACACGACTCACAACGGACACCCGGCAACGCGCAGACACCGTCGGCGTCCGTCGGTTGGCTTCGCCGGTTACCTGTCGACAGTGTCAACCGCCGATATCGGTTGAGACGCGGAGTGGGTACGTCGTCGTTATCGCGGGAATAGCCCGGTATACGAGTCGCGAACAATAGTCTTATTTAATATTCTCCATTTTGATGTTAGAATACCAAAACTGTTTTCCACTGTGCGCCTGGCGCGAGAAAGTCGATAGTTAAATATCTTTTTTTTAAATTTTGACGAGTTGGTTTCCGGGATACGGATGTAACATATTAACCAATAGCGGAAATCCTTCATCGCCTATAAATGTATATGGTACATAGGTGTTTGTATTGGGAAGTACTTTGTCATTTGGAATGTCCAATTCTTTATTTTGAAGTTTTTTGAAAAATGCTGAACATCTTAGAACTCCACCGTCACTTTCTCGTCCATATGCGCCAACATCAACCATTACAAATTTATAATTAGCATCAGTAATAGCTAGTAAATGAATTGAAAAAAAAATGCATATAGTTATAGTACATAGACCCTGTATGTTCTGGCTGCTTTATTCTGATATGTTTTCCATCAATGCTTCCAAGACAATCTGGAAAATTCCAATTTTCATAAAAGTCTCTAGCATTCGATTTCCATGTATCAATTGTAGGTTTCTGTAAATAAGTTACAACTAATTCATCCCAAATAGCAGCACATGTCTCCACTATAATATTTGAAAAAGTTGATTTCCCCATACGGAAAGTGAAAGCCAAGCTTCTGTAACTACAACCAGTGGCCAGAAATCTAAAATGTAAATACTGAGATCATAAAAATCTAGAAAATTAAAACATTTTTTATAAGCATATTAAGTACAAATTTTATTTACAAATATTATTATTACCGATATTCGTCAAAATCACGAATATTTGCAAGTTATTTTGTAGTTAAAAATTCAAAAAATATTTAATTATTCGAATCTAAAATTGTAATACAAGGTTCTACATAAGTTGAGATTAAATTAATTATAATCAAACGTCGAGCGAATTTTATGAGCGTTTATTAAAAATAAGTAAAATTTTTAGCAGATACTTTGAAAGCGAAATGGAAAAACATGAGGGACTATTATCGCGCGGACTTAAGGAAACACCCTCCTGGGAAATCTGGAGCTGAATCAGACGATGTGAGTACTTCTACGTGGCCTCTATTTAAAAATCTGTCTTACCTACGGAACACTATGAAAACCAGACCTCGCTTTACATAGAAACAAGATCTGGATACTAAAGACCAAAATTACGCAAATGAAAGCGACACATTATTAACGCAAGAGTCATTGGTTACTGATGGAGATCTAGAAAACAGAGACTCCGATATTACTTCTGGACCTTCAGGTAAAATAAAAAGAAATTACGAAGTAAAATCTCGCCAAACAGCGGCTAACAATTTTAGAAGAGAATTGTTGAACATGGAAGCCAAAAAAATTAAGTTATTAGAAAACGAAGAAAAAGAAGACGAGGATTTCTTGTTTTTAAAAAGTTTGTTACCCGATCTTAAAAATTTACTAAGGACTCAAAAAATCTCGACAACTGGTGACAAACAACTAGTGATTATATGTAACAAACTACTTTGATATAGCAATAAAAACGCGGGAGTTTCCACACCAAAATCGTAAAAATCGCTGGACAATAACGCTCGCATAATCGCTCGTACAGTGTGGCCGTACCTTTACGTTACATTAGCACCACTGTATTTGTAATTTAATTTCTGAAGGATGGGTGGATATTTAGGCTTTGAATTTGTCATTACATAACTGTACAAACTAAATAACAATCATTCGGTTGGTTTTGGAATCAATAGACTTGAAATACAAAAAGTGGGGTGCCAGTGTAACGTTACGTTAGCACCACTTTAGAAAAATTGATTTTGTGGTGGTTGGGTAAGTGTACAAATACTAACTTTACGATTACAAATGATTACAAATATAATAACAATATTTTCAATAATTTTTTTTATATTTTTCAAATTTGGTGGTGCTAATGTAACTGACCTAACATTTCATTTATGCGAATGAGCATAGTGGTTTATCGTTTGTGTTCCTTGGTGTTGTTTGAACTTTATAATTATTTTACAAATTATGGCACCAAAAAAGGTAAGAGCAATTTCAGCTAGACGAGCTCGATCAGGTCCAAAGTCAAGGTCAAAAAGAATGAAAGAAATTAAAAAAGGGATTAGTTTAAATCGTAACAATCCCCTAAATTTCCGGTAAGTAACTCTAATAATACCAATTATAATAATTATTTCTGCATTTTTTTCTAACATTAATAGTAACAGTCAACGTTTTTAGAAAAAATTAAAATATAAAGTAAGTAAGCACACTAATCTTCTCACTATTTAATATTTATAGAAGTATAGAATGATTATTTCTATTTGGATAAGTGCCCGTACACAATATAATATTACATTAGTATTGTATACCTACATATTTTTTAAGAAGTTATTTTTTCTAAACGGCTATACAGTAGAGATGTAAAATGTATGTACTATATATACTAAATGGTAATGTTTTTTTTATTAATATCTGGATCATAGGAGTGTGCCAATTTAAATTTCCGGTTGAGCCTGGAAAAATGGTGCCCCAATACTTTGTCAGTCAGTGCCCCTATTTTTTTCTTACGACATAAAAATTACATTCGAATTGAAAACTAAAAACTGTAGATAGTTGAAATTTTCACCAAATGTTTATATTGAAATCATCAGGTTTTATAATTTTAGAAATATTTTGATTATTTTTAAGCTATTTATAGATATTATATTATACGAGTATTTATAATAAAAATGTTCGATTTTTCTTAGTTTTTGATTTTGAAATGTCGATAAAAAAAATTTGGCTATAGTCGATTTCACGAACAGTGGCACTCGACGGTAACGCGCCTGGTGGACGTTTTGACTTAGGGCCTCTCAAACATGTGTCAATCAAAGCGCGGCAAATTTAAATTAATTCCTTATTATTTGTATATAATTAATTTTATACCGTAATTTGAATGTAAAATTTCTTAATACAAATTATGCTTATTTAATATTTAGTATCACAATTGTATTTATATATACCTACAAATACGAATACTTACAATTAATAATACATTAAAAAAAATATATAAATAATTAAAAGAAAATAATGAACAAATAACTATTTATTTTTTAAAAATTCATGTTTTCTTCCTCTTCGGAATTGTCGGAATCTTCATCTGGATTAATTGTCAATATAATTGGTTCTAAAATTTCGTCACGTAAACCATCCTTGATAAAATCAGCATCTTGCAGTTTTTCGCAATGACTAACACACCTCTTCCAAGTATCCACGGTCACGGCATCAGACATGAAAATTTAATGTTTAGAAGTTGTCTATATTAAAGATTTAATATTAAAATTTTTTTTATGAAAAAAGTGAATACAATTTTAAGAAAAGGATTTAGACCAAATATTGTTGATTCCTAAGTAGAGTAATGGGGGGGGGCAGAGTGATTAAGCCTAGGGGCGTCGAAAAGTTAAATCCGCCACTGATACCACACGCTTCGGCAGTTTTTGCCTGTGTCTGTTTAAAAAATGTGGCTATCTCCGGATTAGACGTATCCATTGATAACTTTTTAAAATATTGATACACATTAAAAACCGTATTTTTCGTCAGTGAATGTGTATCAGACTGAGAAGCCATTTAAAAAAAGAAATCAACAAGTCGACGACGAAATTAAAACAATATAAAGAGCGCGAATTCGATATCACTTTTCACTACATACGTCATACGAATACGAAATATACACGCTTTTCACCGCATATGTCATACGAATACGAAATATAAACAGTAAACGTTACACGATAAATACGGGAAGTGATACGGCGTTGTGATATTTCTATGAACATGGAAAAACAAGTATTTTATTTCGTTATATTATGGAAGAAAAAAAATGTTGGTAGGTAAAATATTTGGTGTAGTTATAGGATTGAATAACATTATAGAACAAAATAATGCTTTGTTGTTCGGCCACCTGTTGTTTCATACAGGTACCGGCTCTATAGCGGTCAATATTAAGAACCACTGTATTTCAGAAACAGCGCCACCAAGCGCGCCACCGTCGAGTGCCACTTTTCGTGAAATCGACTATAGTCAAAAATTCTTGAATATTTAATACAAGGTTATATAAGTTTTACTTATCACTATTAAAAAAAAAATCAATAATCGTTAATCACAATTCTTTTTATGAACGTAGAAAGTTCAAATTTTTACGAAATATTTTAAAATCGGGAAAATTTGAAGTTATTTTGTAGTTAAAAATTAATAAAATTTTAGGTATTTATAGCATGGAATTGAAAATTTAGTACATGATTTAACATACGTTTTTCTTCAATTATCTGTAAAAAAACTCAACCGGGTTCACAACAAAAAATTTTATGAGTGTTTGAAATTTAATTTTTTACGCAATTGCATAAAATAACAATTTAGCCATAGACGAGTTTTGAAAATTGTTTTTATTTAATAATAATACGCCGTAGAAACTTGAAACTTTCACCAGTTGTTTACAGTAACATTTTATTCACATAGTTTTGTTTTCAAAATGTTTTGTTAATTTTTAAGCTATTTATAGGGCTTTAAAATATTAGATTTTTTTTATAAAAGTTGATAAAAAATTTTTGGCCGAGCTGTGGCAATTGAGGCTGTCGAGAGTGTATGTCTGATACTATATAAATATCATACATCATTCAACTAGTAATTTATATATATACAACTATAAATGTCATTATAATTTTGTTTAGTTACCTTACTGTAAAATTGAGAACGGCCAATTAAAATAAAAAAATAACCACAACAATTTTTATCAAGTGCAAGGTCAACTTCACATTTCAAAAAGAGAAATATGTAATTTTATTATATATTCTCCTCAGTGGTCATCGGTTGAGAAAATAAAGTATGAAAATGATTTTTGGATTACGAAAATGATCGACAAATTAAAAACGTGAGAATATACAATTTTTAAACTAGGTACCTAATTTATTTTTTAATTGTATATTACATAACATTTACATTATTTTATGTAGATTTTATTTGGATCGTTTGCTTCCGGAGATTGTAGATCCAGCTTATAAATATCGCTCGATGGCGTCAGATATTAGGGAATCAAACAAAGTGGAAGTATTAAAAAATAAAATTAGTACATAATATGATAACCATTTTTATTATTATTTATTTCCATCTCTGTCATACTTATTGTAAAATATATTGTTAATACTTCATTATATCTTTAAATTACAATGTTACTGTTTCAAACTGTATGTTTTTTATTTCATTTAAATGTATTGGTTTCTTATAATATTGATTAATATACAACAATAAATATAGCAATATCACAACATGTCCAACATGAATTATTTAAAATGGATAATTCTATAAATAATGGTCAAGGTAGTGTTAAAGAGGAGGATTCTACTAGCTCTTATTACGTCTTCAGTATTTTTATATTATGTTTAATTAGAACATAGTATTTAGTATTATTTACATATTTATATATTTATTATTTACGGCCGCATTGAACTAATTTACTCGCATAAATATAAGTGACGAACAGTGGCGGATACAAGGGGGGGGCGATCGGCGGATCGCCCCCCCCTTGGGCTGTATTTTTATATTTTAATATTGGGTTGAAGCCTGAAAGCCGATGTTTTTATTTTTATGATACTATCTATTTAATCAATTCTATGATAATTGATACTACAATCAAATAAAGTTCTGTGCTAATATCACAGCTGATTTCTATACTTTAATATATTATTATAAAGTTATAGACGTATGTTGTATAGAAATCGGTGACTATTAATATGGCCGTACGCCCGAACATAATTATATAGAAACGTTACTTCTCGATCGCGCGCATGGGCCGTTGTTATCACTACCGTCGTTGTTTTCATCCGCTTATCACAAACGACAAACTGATTTTGCCGTTTACACTATTTTAATTCGTTTTTCTTATGAAACGTGAAGAAAGACAGGACAATGAAACGTAAAGAGGGTCCAATTGATACATTTTTTAAAAAAAAGATCACCAGTGGTTCAATTACACCAAGTGAGTACAACAAATCTTAAAAATATTCATTAATTATGTACATATACAAAAATATATTATATGTATGTCGTAGTTGATCCTGTACACGAAAATGATTCCGTTACTGATGTCAATATTAATCGTACTACTACTACACAAAGTGCTAAAGATGATACATTAGAAAATATTCAGACGTATGGTGAGTAGAAAGTATTTAATTTTTTGTGCGGCAACTTAACTACTGATTTTTACCATAAAAAACTATATTTTCGAATATATAAGTACTGTAGTACCTAATTGTATTTATTTTTAACAATACATAGATAAATTAGACATTGGTAATTTTATTGACAAGAATGATGAAATAAGTGATTTGACAAAATATTTAATTCTCAAACGGTCTAATGTTCTTAAAGATTTTACTTATCCATTTTCACTACATTGTAAACAAGGCAAACAAGAAAAACGTTATTTAAGACCTAATCATCTTGAAAAATATTCTTGGCTTGAGTACTCACATGTAAAGTCTGGGTTATTTTGTAAATACTGTGTAATATTTTTAGTGTCAACAAAGGGTGGTAGAAGAAATACTGAGCAACTGAAAAACCTTGTTACTGAACCGTTAAACAATTTTTCAAAATTAACTGGTAAAGATGGTTATTTAGAAAAACACAACAACAATGTGTACCACAAAAACTGTATTCAGTTTGCTATTGATTTTCAAAAAACTTATTTAAATCCTGAAATGGCTGTGGTGAATGTTTTAGATTCACAAAGAATTAAACAAATAAAAGAAAATCGATAGCGTCTTAAACCTATAATAGAAACAATTATATTTTTAGGAAAGCAAAATATTGCTTTTAGAGGTCACAGAGATGATGGCAATCTTATGACAGAGTCAATTGTGAATGAAGGAAATTTTAGAGAGATGTTAAGATTCAGAATACAAGCAGGTGATACTAAGTTAGAAAATCACTTAAAAATGTCATGTTCTAAAGCTACATATATTAGCCATACTATTCAAAATGAACTAATTGAAGTTTGTAAAAAGGAAATAACATTTCATATCTTAAAAGAAATAGAACAGTCTAAATTCTACAGTATAATGTTTGACGAGACGACAGATATTTCAAAAATGTCACAAATGAGTTTAATTATTCGATACATTTATAATGAAGAAGTATATGAAAGATTTATAGCATTTATTGATTGCCATCAGTATTTATACAAGGGACAAACTGTTGAAGAAATCGAAGAAGAAATTACTATTGAACCAAAAATAACAGGTGAAATGCTTGGGTCAACTGTAATTAATATAATGTCTGAACTTGGATTAAATATTAATAATTGTATAGGAATAGCTACTGATGGGTGTACAGTTATGGTATCAACAATCAAAGGTGCAGTAAAAAAAGTCCAAGAAACTGCAAAAAATGCACTGTATAGTCCATGCAATAACCATGTTTTAAACTTGTCATTGTCTAAGTGTTCAACGGTTCAAAGTATTCGTAACTGTGTGGGTACAATGAAAGAAATAATTTCATTTTTTAATGTATCAGCAAAACGTCATTACATACTAAAAAATACACTTAAAGACCGCAATCATCTTATTAGTATCTGTGATACTCTTTGGGTTGAAAGACATGATAGTATTTTATTGTTTCAAAAATGTTTACATGATATTATAAAATCATTGACAAATATTTCTGAATGGGAAGATATGACATCTTCTTCAAAAGCTAATACATTTTTAAATACAATTAATTGTGAATTTATTATTTCTATGTATTCATTATCATCTATATTATCAGTCACATACCATGCAAGTAAAATTCTGCAACTAAAAAATCAAGATATTTCATCTGCTTTTGAAATTATAAAAGATATTATATTAGTTTTAAAAGAAAAACGCTCTAACGCTACAGATGTTTTTAATAATATATACAAAGAAAGTATATGTATAATGAACCAACTAGAAATTGAAATCAAAGTTCCTAGAATTATTGGAAAACAAAAAAATCGACCTAATCCAATTAATTTAAGTAACTTTGAAGAGTACTACAGAACTACAGTATTCATTCCACTCCTTGACAATGTAATTGATGATCTACAACATAGATTTCTAAATTCAAACAACTTAATTTTACAATCTTTAATGAAATTAGTAACAAAAAATATGTCAGAACTCAATAATAGTAAACAATTGATTAAAGAGATAAATGAAGCTGTTAAACACTTTTCATATTTCACAAATGTTTCTTACTCAACCCTAAATTCAGAGCTGGAACTATGGTTTATAAAATGGAAACGTCTAATATCTGAAGGTACCAATTCATTATTTTGAATGCTTTATATTTATGCTTAATGCTTAATTATTTGTAAATACCTTTTATACTTAGAGTAACTTGCTTTTTAGGCAATGATATATCATCTAACATAATGATGCTAGCTTTAAATAATTGCTCTGTTGAAATTTATCCAACTGTAAAACAATTGCTTCTAATAATTTATACTTTGCCTGTAAGTGTTGCCTCAGCAGAGAGGAGCTTCTCTACTCTTCGCAGGTTAGCTATTATTTATTTTATTTTTATTAATAATTTCAAAATATGTTTTCCAATATCTCTAGTAGCATGATCTATGCTTAGTTGTATAATAGTATATATGTATATATAATATATATATAATATATTTATATTTTAAAGTTTATAATTTATAAATAATTATTATAAGTTTTATTCCTTGTTGCTTTAAATTTATTAGATTAAAAACCTGGTTAAGGTCTCGTATGGGGGAAGAACGCTTGACTGGCTTAGCACTTTTACACGTCCACAGGGACATACAATTAAACGTGGAAGATATTATAGATCGATTTGCCAAGGAGAAAAAAAGATACATTGATTTGATTTTATAGTTATAATTAATTATTATTTTATTATTTTATAATTGTATTGTTTGTATAATAAAATTATACTATTATGGTACTACTAATTATTATACTTTTATATGTTATTATTAATTCATTGTTTACTAAGATTTTTAAGTTTTTTTTCAGATTTATTTACTATTTAGTAGTATAGGTGAAATAATGCAAATAATTAGCCTCCAATATAAGTTAAAATATATTTAATTTAAGGTTTGAAAATTCGCCCCCCCCTTGGGTGACTTCTGGATCCGCTACTGGTGACGAATAATGCAAACTGAAATGATTGATACAGAATGTTTTTTTGGTAACTCGAAAAGCTATAATGAATTTTAAATATTTTCAAGTATGTTTGGAAAAGTATATTTGAATAAATATAATATTAGTATTTAAATTTACGCTAACAGTTTTAATTAATAATAGGTTCGTGGGCAGCCGGCATGCTCCGATATTCAAAATATCGTAGCAGCATTTACGCATATGAATTACGTCTATTACGTAATATATCTATTACGTCGCGTACGTAAACTATACACATCGCTCGTGTAATAATAAAACACTCTTCCAAATCAAACTTTGACGGACTTGTCCGCAGTCGCTGACTACAAGTAATGGGCGTGTCAACGAAAACATCTAAAATAACAAAAGAATATCACAGCAATCACCTTATTCCATACTTATAAAATAAAAAATATAAAATTAATTTGCAACTTTAACAAATAACTATTGACTGTCCAGCGAGAGAACGCGCCGCTTCTGCGTATGTAAACTGACGACCGAGCGAGCACCGAAGCCCCATTCCCCTCTCTCTCAGCTTGCCGAAGACGGTCGATCAGTCGGTCTCGGAAATCGGGAACCTGTTGCTATAATTAACCGTCAGTTAATTAAAGTTAATTAACGTCGGTTGGCCGTCCTGGTGGGGACACACATGACTGGTGCGCGCGGGAATTCGCGAAAACGGACCAATTTTGGTAGGCGCGCGGCGCGTTCTCTCGCTGGACAGACTATAATAATTATTATAGGAACATGTGTTTAATTTTTTTGTATGGAAATCATTGTAGCAGTTTCTTTTTTTCACTGTACATAGTCTTGTATTACAATTTGTACAGATATATATAATTTGCCCTTTCTTACAATAACGACAGCGACCCTTAGTTGTTCGAACAAGGAAATGGTCATATTTATCAAACTTAACATCATCAATAGGCCTTGGAATAACTGTACAAATAACCTTTTTTACATTTTCTGTGGAATTATATTTTTCTGATTTTCTACCTGCTTTTGACGGTCTATTTCTTTCATTTAGTGCAATGGCAATATTTATACGAAACTCCTTCAGGCGCATTATTTTTTGATGTTTATATTAGTGACAGTCTTGTCTATATAACAACAATGCATTATTGACACAGATATTAAGCAACTGTGAAAACACTGCCATGTACCATTTGTGTGTCTTGAGTTCTGTTCTGTACAATGCCACCAGCATGTCCACCAAGTCTACACCACCCATATGAGTATTATACTGTTCTACTATTTTGGGTAGTGGTACATCTACATAACTTTTTGTATCTTTTGAATACCTTTTTACTGTATTTATGGGATGTAAGGATAAAAAAGAACTGGCTAAACAAACTGGTTTATTATCTAGCCATTTAACAGCTAATATTTATTTTTTCTTATCACATTTATAGCTATAACTACCTCTTCCTTTTTTTTAAGTTCTTTTTCTTTTAAAAGTGGGCAATTACGAAGTCTATTTTCTTGTACAGTACCTAAACTTAGTATGCCATAGTTTTTTCTTAAATGATAAATTAAGTCAGGGGTAGTAAAAAAAATATCAAAAAATACAACACTCAAACATTTATTAGGTATAATGTTTGCCAATGCAAGTAATACCTTTGGGCCAAGTCCAAAATATTTGTTCTCATAATCACTAAAAGTAAATTTATCAAATGTAGTTTCACCACTGTAGGGGAAAAAATCATATACTATACCGTTGATTCCAGATCTCACAAAGAATTTGAACCCGCATTTTTTAGGTTTCGATTTGATGTTCTGTCTACGACTTCCTGCATCTTTACCTTTGTATGGTATCATCATTTCGTCCACTGAGAATTGTTTTCCTTTTTCTTGTTTCAAACAGTTTCTTCGTATAATATCTAATAATGGTTGTACTTTATACAATCTTTCATTTGGATTGTATTGTTCATTATTATTAATGTGTATACGTTTAAGTATGTTTTGGTACTTTTTAAGTGACATAATTTTATTAACTTTTTCATATCCCATAAGATGTGACCAGTAATCGGTATAGGCGGGTAACTTGGCAACCCCCATCCATAGCTCTATGCTTAAAAAATCTGTTAGATCATCAGTGATATTACTTGCTTTTGCTTCTTTTTGAAAAGTGTAAAGATTAGTCTGTTCTTTAATGTGTTGAAATAGATCTTCAGAAAAAAACTTATCAAAGTATTCAAATGGAGTCAATACATAATCTTGTTGAAAAACATAGTCGTAGTCAGGAATATTAACTTCAAAATCTACTTTATTTCCATTCACCCAATTAAACTTCATGTGTTGAACTTTACTTTTTGTTTTCTGTTCAGGAATAGTAAAACTGTCTCTAGCTCTCTCTGTCCTTGGTTCTAAAAACATATTTGGTAATGGTATTGTTGGGGTTTGTTTTGAACTTACCAAACGCTTAAATTTTCTTATTGGTGTTACATATGAATCAGATGTACTAGGAGTACATAAATTAAATTCAGGAGTTAAATGACTAAGATGCACACAGTTTTCTGGTATTTCTATTGGTACTTCTAGTTGTTCAAAAACATTATTCTGTCACCCATCAGCTGCATTGTCTATCACTGCTAAAAACTCATGAAGTGGATTTTGCTCCAATTCTCTTAGAAGTTCATCTAAATCTCAATAGCCTCTGAAGGAAGTGGTGATTCTACTCTTTGAATAACATTTTCTTCATCGGAACTTTCACCGCTATACTCTGGTGGGGCCATTGCTAATATTTTAAGTGACCTTTTGCGACGAAGCATTTTTATAAAAATGGATCTATAAAAAATAAATTCCGTTTTAGAAATTACAGTAAAGTATATTAATATAGGTATTGTAATATATTTTTATAATTTATTACAACCTAAATAAAATGTAATACTTAAAAATATGTAAAAAAAAAACTGAAATAGATACTCCTAGCAACGTATCAGTAGTATATAAGTGCCGGTCCTGGCGCACTTTTGATATTTTTCACTTAAAACTAATTTGTTGGTCTTTTTCACTTAGTTTTTTTAAAAAATATAAATATAATGGTCCGTGGTCTTTTTCACTTAAAACTAATTAGTTGATCTTATTCACTTAAAACAAATTAATTGATATTTTTCACTTAAAACTAATTTATTGATCTTTTTCACTTAAAACAAATTAGTTGATCTTTTTCACTTAAAACTAATTTATTGATATTTTTCACTTAAAACAAATTAGTTGATATTTCTCACTTAAAACTAATTTGTTGATCTTTTTCATTAAGTTTTTTTTTAAAATATTTATATTATGGTCCGTGGTCTTTTTCACTCAGTTTTTTTAAAAAATATTTATATTATGGTCCATGTTCTTTATCTCTATTTTTTTGAGTTACTATTTTTGATTACATTTTTAATATGGTCAATGAAGTTTTCTCTAGATATTTCTATTTTATAATGGCCCCAAGCTAGAGTATCTATTCCATTTTCTAGTATAAATCTTTTATCATCATGAGCACTGAGTGTTGTTTTATTTTGTTCAATTGTACAAATGTCATGGTTTTTTGTTCTAAAAATATTTTGTTTAACACTTAGAGATTTTTGAGTTGTTAAACATTTTTTAAAATCATTATGACATATTTCTTTATCAACCACACATTTTTTCACTTCTTTTGCTTTTTTGACTTCTTTCCCTGTACTATGTTCCGTGAAGGAATATAATTTCGATCGCAGACCAATAAATTCAGCCATTATTTTACCATCAAGCTCATCTTTGAATTTCCCTATAACTTTCTTGTTTACTAATGGTATATTATAAATATTATCCAAAGGATAATCAGATGTATCATAATGGTCTATATCATTTTTCATATCTTGATAAAAATCATTCGTTTTCACTTCTATAATTAGAGAATCTGTATCACAATATAATAATCTTATTTTATCACCGTATTTCTCCTTCAAAACATTATAATAAAAATCATACATTAATTTTTTAGAAATGTCTAATATAGTCATCCCAACATAAACTGGCTGAAACAATTTAGTCGAAGTTCTTTTCATATGTATTGCAGCTAAATTTTCTGTGAAAATCGTAGCTCTATCGAAATTTGGTTTCGCAACTAATTTTTCCAATTGCGAAGCATTTGTTACCAATCTAATATCAACATGATTTCTTACATTCATCATTGTTCTACCGAAAACACTGTTATTCATCAATTTATAGAAATCTTTTTCAAAATTATTTCTAGCTTGTGTTCTGAGATTTGTGTTTAAATCAATGTAAGGTTTTAACCAAGGAGATTGGTCAAACTTCAAGATTTTATGAATTTTCTCTATTCTCAAACCGTTACGAATATATTCTTGTAATGTTATGTAGTTGACGACATACTTTTTTTTATCATATAAATTTAGAGTGAGTTTAGGTAGTGGAACACCGTCGAATTGATTTTCTGGAGCCAGGGGGAAATCTGAATGTTTATCATGAAGTTCTTGAGGATAAGTTAAATCAACCTCGAAAATATATCCCTTAGAGGAATTTACACTAAGATTTAATATATTTGTTATTTTTTCTGGATCAATCCATTTAAATCCATTTAATCCAGAAGGTCAGTATTGAGACATTGCCCATCCATAAAGATTGTTCACGTCTAAATATTCCAAATAAACAGAATCTTTATTTGTATTAAATTTTTCCATCATGTATTTATTGTTTGCTTTGGAATATCTAACACTACATTGAGTCATCCCTCCTCTCAATCCTTTCTCAATGAATAAATGCATATCATAATCTGTTAATAATTCCAATTTTACTCCTGTTTTTCTGAGCATACAATTCCATGCAAAACCTGGAGTTGTGTAACACCACAAAGGATCTAACTTATAAGTTTCTAAAGAGAGATGACGAAAGTTTTCAATAATATCACTTAATAAGAAAACATCTATCTTATTATACAACATGGTAAATTGTCTGAGATTTTGTATATTAAACGCATTCCAAACTTCTTTATAATCATCGTTTGTAATATGTTGTTTTGTAAGAGAACTATAGAAAAGCTCTTTGGGAGGTAAACATGTTTCACTATACTTTTCGATGCAATCCATATACTCATAAGGATAAGATAATTTTTTAGTTATTAAATCTAGATGTTCTCTTGGAAAATGTTTTCCGAGTTCTTTAAACTGGTTTTTCTCTAGATTATTAGCTAATTCATCTAAACCGCAAGATAGAAATTTGAATGAATCTAAAAATCTTATCTCGATTTGATTTTTACAGACAATATTTGTTGTACTTTTTTTACAGAATTTATTCAAACATTTATTTTTCATACAAGCAGATGATTGGTAGTCCAAAATATTTGAAAAAGATACATATTTTTCCTCATTATCAGGAATCAAGTTTATTTTTTGATTATCGCCGTTGAATTCTTTTATAAATAAACGTGCGTCGTAACATGAAAGGTTATGGAATAAAACAGGAATAAATCTAGGAACTTGATGATCTAAATTACAATAAGAATGTGCAGCTCCTCTATAATTTCCAGTTAAATGATCATGATCTCGAACTTTTCTCATATTATTTTTGAATTCAGTATTTTTTTCCTTTTTTTTCATACTCTGTAACAATTGTGGAGGTATATCTTCCATTTTTCTCTCACAAATATGACATGTGTTTGCGTTTTTAAAATGTTTCCACTGTTTTTTAGTCAACTCTTTCATAGGAAATTTTACATCTAAATAATTTTCAGCAATATTTAGAGCTTTTTCTTTTATTTTTTGAACAAATACCTTAGGTGCATCCAATCCAAAGTATTCTTCACTTTTCTTAAAACTCCCATCAGAGTATTTTATATAGAATACGAAACTTATAGGAGTATGTTTTTGGTATGGGTTTATATACGAAGTATTATCACAAGGTTGACAATTCTGTATTTTTTCTAACATACACTCAAAGTCTGCGTAAATCGAAACAGGTACTTTTAAAGAATGATTAAAATGAGAAAATTGAAGAATATTATTGGAAGGTTTGGGTAAAACGACCTTGGTACATTTATTATACATACAGTAAGTTTTATGCTCGTTTAATTTATCTTGTGTTTTATGACTGGTTAACCCTTAACTTGGTAAAGTATCTTTTAAGATACATCCAGTTTATGAATTTTTATCGCATTGATTTTTAAAGATATTATAGATTTTCTTTCGTAGACACACTGCGTGACATATTGTTTAGTTGAGTGAAAAAATTTGGTAACACTGTTTCAATACGTTATCTAATATAAAGATTTTGGTTGCACGTTTTTTTTTATGTTATCATAAGTCGTAAAACGGTGTTTTTAAATTCATCATTGTGAACGGCTGTATAAGAAATTGATAATTATTTTCTTGGAAATAACTTATAGGTAAGTGGTACAACATTAAATACGCATAAAATATATATTTATTATTGATCTTCATTATAAAATAAGCTTTCAAAATGTGTGTATCTTAAAAGACACTCTGCCATAAACCACACATTTTATTTATTTTAATATTTGTATCCAATAAGATACATCGCCAATTACTTATCAATTACTAATTCTATTCTATATGATACATGGCTAATAACTGGTAATATTTGATATTTGTTATTTTAATCTAGTTTGATTAATATTCAATAAGAATAATATATAGGTTATGTACATATGTATGTACATAATTGATACAATTACCTATATATTATATTTTATTTTGCAATGCACCGAAGAAGAACACAAAAAATCCTAGCAATGGTTCCTCCTGAGAATAGTGGTAGTTCTGACAACGATTCTAGTGACCAAGAAGAAAACATAGAAGCAGATCATGCCTCAAATTATTTTTCTTCATCTTTATCATCTAATGCTGATGAGAATGAGTTAGATGCACTTCTACTTGATTTTGAGATATTAGATATTTTAAGTCAAAAGAGTAGACTGAATAATTATTTATAGATACAATACATGATCTCAATAGTCATTATATTGTAATTAATCATTTGTTAAAAATATGCAAATTATGAATATCATTAATATTAAATTACTTTTTTAAATTTTCACAAACAAAAATATTATTTAAATTTTTATATTATAATATGTTGTTTTTTTTTCTTACTATGATTTTATTTATGTTACAATATATGTTATTATATAAAGTTATTTTCATTTATTCAGTTATATTTTATGATATTTAAATGTTTAAAAGTTTAAAGTTATTATAATATACAAATTTTACAAAGAATATGGTCAAGAAAAATATTTATTGTTTATATATACATAGTATCCCAACCTGTAGCAAGTTATATAATTTTAAATTAAAGAGATAGACTGAATTGTATCAACAGAATAAATAGGTCATATTATGGTTTCCATATACTGTTATTAATTATTTATTGAAAATAGAAAAATCATTCAAAATTATTTTAAATAATTTAATAATATACAGTTATTATTTAAGTTCATGCTGGATAAAATTCTTATAAATCCTAATTAAGAATAATAACATATTTAGAATAATATCAAAATACTAATTTATTCACTATATATTTATATATGAAAATATTGACTGTATCTTAGCAGTGTATCCATGGAGATACAGGAACTATAATATCGATTCTGGGCAATGTGTCTTTTAAGATACAATTCATAACTTTGAACTTTCAAGTCTGACATTTTTTTTTGGTGATATTTTTGACTTCAGTGACTTCTAATTAGTCTAAAAATATCAACTTGATAATTTTCACTTGATTATTTTAAGTCTTGCCAAGTTAAGGGTTAAACACATTTTACACAGAAAACGTTTATGTTCATGTTTGGAAATTTGATCATGTCCTACTAGTTTCCATAAATCTTTTATCCAACAATAATGCTCATTATTTTTCTCTTTAAGATACAACAAATCAATATGATTCTCCTTCTCAATTTTAGTTATTTTAAGGGGAATAATTACTGGCTTGAACTCATCAATAATATACACATTTATAAGAAATATTTAATCTATCAACTATTTTATGTATATCTGTTAATTTAACAGGGAATTCAATATCTTTGAATTCTTTATCAAACACACTTTTCCATTTTTTATATTTGGAAACTCTCTGCGGATCATGTTCAGCTGGATATAATGCAGAAAGTAAGGCCCAAAGAAAACATTTATTATCCTCATTTTTCACATTTATAACGGCATGTTTAAGTTGAATAAATTTTGAAAGTTCTATATACGAAAAACCTCTTAGAGGTATAAATTTATTGATACACAATTCCAAGGAGACAATTTTTTGAAGACACCACTGTGATTGTTTGATTTGAAACTCTTGCATTTCATTCGTTAATTTAGTTTTCACTCCAAGATAGTAATCACTTCGATCAGTCGTTATCAATATTATTTCATTCTTTGTTTTAAAATGAGTGTCCTTATACTCCATGGTTTCTGTACCAGTCATTTTTCTCTGGTGTATACAATGCAAAATGAAATTTACTTTTAAACCATGTTTATTTAATCCTTCTTGAATTTTACTTAAAACTATTCATTCTACATGATTCATACATTTTATAGTATCTTTGAACCCAAAATAATTATTAATTGTGAATGTTTTAACTCTGCTTTAAAGGCAGTATCTTTTTCCAAGATAACAGATCGATTTTTTTTGGATTTATTACAGAGTTTTTCGCTGAACTTATGGAAAACTTTATGGTCTTTAGGTACTCTTTGTTTTTTAAGTTTCTTGGTTGTTGTTATTGTTTTCTTACGAATCCTTGTTGTGATTGTATTATTAGGATCATTATTTTTGTGTTTTTTTTTTGGCAATGTCTTGACCAATTTTTATAAGCAATATTTGTGTCGCAAACTACACAGTATTTAGAATGATATTTAGTATTCATATTCATATCTTCCATTTATTATACGATATATTTTTTTTTCGCATTCAATTTTTTTTTGAAAAAATTTGCAATATTTTTCCCAATCATACAATTCCCTGCGGTGATTGTCGATTTATTATACATTAGTTTTCCTTTAACTCACTGACTAATTATCGTTTGTATGACGTCATACATGACCTTCTTTCATTATCATTCGAATTAAATACTCAGTTGTTTTTTAATAATAATTATATTAGATTAATTATTTTTTTATTATTTATTTACTTATCTACTATTTAAATATTAGTTTTTTAATAATATTTATATATTATAAATAATAGATGGTTTTAATAAAAATTAAAAATAATAGTATACATTTAGAACGTCCCTTAGTTAATTCTGGTAATTTTTTATTAGGACTTAAGGCTTTAACATTTACTGGTTTACATAATTTAATCAGAATTGAAACAGATTGTGTAATTAAAATTGGCGGTATAATAGTTACTGTGGAGTCAGGCAGATATACAATTGACCAGTTAAACAAAAAAATTAATCCTGTTGTAATAAGTCTTTCAGAGGAAAATATAGTTAAAATAACATGTAATACTTACTATCATTTAGATGAGAATTTCTGCAAATATTTGATTTTAGAGTATATAAAATTAGATTACTCAAAAATAAGTGAAAAAGAAATCAGGTATATTCCTGTTATCAGATTAGACAGAGATTATATTATTTTGTAACCAATATGAATTACAACACTCTAATGTAGAAATCACTCATATTGGTAATAAAACATCAAAATTTATAAACAATAAAATGTGGATATTAGAGGGAAATATTTATATGGATAACACTGAATACAATATAAAATCTGATTATTATACAATAGAAGAATTAAATAAAATTATACCAACAAATATGAAAATATCTCTTTTAAATAATTATACCATATTAATTGAATCTGATAAATATTTCGAACTTGATGAAAATTTAAACAAATGTTTTGGAATAAAGAAGAAAAATGTTTCTATAAGGTCATATAAAGGTTTATCACCTATATATGAAAACATAATTATTACACCTTTAGAAATTCATTGCAACATAATTGAAAAATCGTTCTCCTCTGTTAATGATATTCACCATGTAGAGGAAGAACTTTTATTCGTGTTTTTATTTGATTCTAATAAAATATTTATAAGACCAGAGAAAATATTTTATGTTCCTGTAAGCTTAAAAACAATTAAAACTATAAACATCAGTATTTTCGATCAAAATGGAAACGAATTTATCCTACTCAAAGATCCAATTTTTTATCTCGATTTATTAAACCTCAACAGAAAAAATAGTTAACCGATCCTGAAAATCTTCGGCTTCATTTTAGTCTTTAAAACTAATGAATATAAACCTGGTTGCCAATATTCTAACCAACCCGGATGAAAAATCCGGGTTAAGAATTTTTTCAAAAAAATTTAAAAAATCAATATGCATCAATATGCATATTGTATTTTAAAAATATATGTATAATAAATGGAAAACTTTAAAATACTTTTAAATTCAAACACATACTTCATCTCATTAAAAAACTTGGAACTCGGAAAAAAATATAAGGTAACAAACTTTGAAATTGTTATGACAAAGTATGGGCAAAAATTATTAGTAATTTTAAATAATAATTTAAAAGTAATTTTACCAGACCACTTTTCTAAAAAATTTACAGTTAATGATATTGAAGAAATGAACTCGAATCCAGTGAAGTTCACTTTAATTTATAAAGGTTTGAAAAAATTGAGTAATGGTTACTCAAAACATTTAGTCATTTTTGAGTAAAATACCTTTGTTTATATATTCTTTTAAATATTCTTGGAATATTTAAAAACTCTATAATAAATATGAAAAAATATATTTTCAAGCTTTATCCTTTTGAAACCGAAACTCTAAATAAAAACGATTCTTTACTTCCTGTTCCCATTCGATGTATAATTGTTGGAGGTTCTGGTTCTGGTAAGACTACATTGTTAAGGAATATTATCACAGATTATTGGGTTGATTACCAACATCTATATGTGTTCTCAAAAAATCTTGAACAACCATTGTATAAATTTTTACAAAAAATATTTGATGTTAATTTTAATATTGATTCACATTTCTCTGATCAAGATATAGTACCTGTCGACGAATGTCAAACAAATAGTCTAGTTGTTTTTGATGATTGGATTTTGGAAAAAGATCAATCATTAGTAAAGGAATATTTTGTCAGAGGCAGACATAAAAATATTTCCTGTATTTATTTAACTCATTGTTTTAGCTCGAGCGATTTAAAATTGATACGCAATAATTTAAATTTTTTGTTTATTTTTAAACAACAAAAACACTACATAAGTAAAATTTGGGAAAGTTTTTATAGTTCAACTCTATCTAAAGAAAAATTTTTCAAATTTTGTGCACTTTGTTGGGAAAAAAAATATGGATACATTTCTCTGGATGTTATAGATAATCATATATATAATAAACTAGAGAAAAAACTATGTTAAAATTTACGTAAGACGTTTATGTTTAGGTTTACGTAAGACGTTTATGTTTAGGTTTACGTAAGACGTTTATGTTTAGGTTTACGTAAGACGTTTATGTTTAGGTTTACGTAAGATGTTTATGTTTAGGTTTACGTAAGACGTTTATGTTGTAATATAATTTAGATATATATTTTTTTTTAAATATATCTATTATAAATGAATGATAGCGATATTAAAAAAATTCAGAATAATCATACAAAACAAATGAGAAAAGGAGGATTAAAAGGTAGGTGATATTTTAGTATGTGATATTATTATGCATTATCTTTATTTGAAAAATGTGCAAAATATTTAGCAGCTGACTCATTTTCTCCTGGATTTTTGTATGGTGTAGTTTTTGGATGTTTTTGGATGTTAAATTTGTTACTTGACTGTGCTGCATACAAATTTGCAGGCAAATTTGAATATATTTCGTGCTGCAGTTGTATAGTGGTTTGATCTGAAATATTTTGATCAAATTGTGGGCGTGAAGATGACAAAGTTGGTATTAACATATTTTGAGTACTTGATGAATGTGTACGATTTTGAGTATATGATGCAATATTTTCGTTGAGAAATGGAGATGGTGGTGGAGACGAATACTGAATAGGTGAAATAGTTGAAGTTGGTGTTAAAGTATCGTTTGGCACAGGTACATTAGTAGAGTTTTGAAAATTATTTGACCCAAATTGAATAACGAACTGTGGAGATGGTGTAGATGAATAATTAGATGTAGTTGGTGAGCTAATATCATGTGACATTTCTATAATATTTTTCGTATTACTAATTGGAGCAACGTGACTAACTTGAGGAGAAGGTGGTGAAGAAGAACTCTTTGATACACTTGGTGATAACATATCTTTTTGCAATTGAGTACTAGTATTGTGGTTAAGATGTTGTGCTGAACTTGATGGAAAGTTTTGATTATACTTTCGACCAAACTGTTGCTGAGGTGGTAGAAAATGTGTGGGATATGGTGTCATAAAAGTTGTTTTTTTCTTTTCTTCGTCCACAATCATTTGCATTTCATATTCTTGAACTATAGAAAACATTTTTGATTTCACTATGTTTAAATAGTATGGCGTAAATGATTTGAGTGTGGGTGAAAGGCCTGCTAAAAAAGCGTCAACAGAATGGGTTTGTGTAGTATTAGCTATATCATTTTCTCTTTTTTGTATTATATACTTCATTAAAGTATTCGAAGCCGATTCCGGAGTTTTGGTTGAATGTTTTTTTGTAAATTTGCGAACTGCAGACTGAGATTCTGGAGTTTTTGGTAATTGATCTTCACCATCTGTATTTCCACTAATACCAATCTCAATATTTTGAACTGTGCTAACATTTTCGACATCATCCTCACTGTCATTATTAGAATTCTCCAAATCATCATTATTCACATCTTTTAAATTTCCTAAAGTATCTCTCTCTTGTAAATGAGGCTTTAAAAACTGAAGCTGATCATCGTATTTATATTTTTTAATAGATTTACGATAGTTATCCCGAATACTATTCCAGCAAGTTTTGCATATTTTTCCTAAAAAAAAAAAAAAGTTATTATCAATTAATATTACTGTACCTATAGATAATTTAAATTTTTAAAGTGCAGTATTATAGAATTGTCTTAATCATTATCAAGTATATAAAAAATTGTATTTTTAGCTAATTTTCATTTTTTGATCTTGAGTGAATTATTATGAATGTAAAACCGGGCCAAAAAAATTTCATGTCTTAACCAATACGCCTACATTTTTGAAACATAATCATGTCTTATTAAAAACAATAAAAAATATTTATTTTATAATTTACAGTTTGAAATTAAATTTATTTTTCATTTGATTTGAATTTGATAAATGTTGTCAAAAATTGAAAAAATAAAAAAAATTGTACCTATTTATTTTTAATATTTCTCAGAATCTAATATAAGTATAATATATTTATAATTTTAAACAAATTTTGTTTTTTCATTTAGGTTTTTAGCGACGGGAGATTCGTTTAAGACTATTTCCTTCAGTTACCGTCTCGGTCACGCAACGGTAAAAAAAATAGTAATTGACACTTGTCAAAGTATAGTGAAAATTTTGATGCCTGAAGTTATGCCTCAGCCAACTGAAGAACGGTGGAAACAAATCTCCAATGATTTTTGGAACGTTTGGAACTTTCCTAACTGTCTAGGAGCGCTAGACGGCAAACATGTCACTATCCAAGCTCCACCAAATTCTGGTTCAAATTTTTTTAACTACAAAAAAACTTATTCAGTTGTTTTGCTAGCATTAGTGGATGCTCAGTACAATTTTATAGCCGTAGACGTAGGCGCTTATGGAAAAAACAGTGATGGTGGAATATTAGCACACTCTAATTTGGGAAAAGCGTTAGAAAATGGTTCGTTAAATATTCCAAAAGATGCATTTTTACCTGGAACCACCATTTCTGCTCCATTCGTGATATTAGGAGACGAAGCATTTCCTCTGAAAACGTACTTGATGCGACCATATCCAGGGAAGCAAGTAGATGATTCGTTAAAACGAATCTACAATTATCGTCTTTGTAGAACTCGTAGAGTAGTGGAAAATTGCTTTGGGATTTTAGCACAAAAGTTTCGTGTTTATAACCGGAGGATACAATCGAAGACAGAAAATGTGGATTATATTATTTTATCAACATGTGCTCTTCATAATTTCATTAAAAAATATAATAATAGTGTCGTTGAAAATGTTCAAAATATGGATGATCTAACTTTAAACACAACTTTAATAAATGATATACCTATGCAAGGAGGTAGTGCTGGACGAGCAGCATTTGCAACTCGAGAATTATACAAAAATTTTTTTAATTCCTCAGCTGGTTCAGTGCCGTGGCAAAATGAAAAAATTATATAACAATATTATAAAAACAAAAGCTTATAAGAATATAAAAAATATCAAATATATCAAATATGTATATCAATAATTATTAAAATATTATCTTGAATATAAATAATGTAATATGCTTGTATTAAATTTATAATTTTTACAGTTTATGAATTTTTTAAATGAAATAATAATTTAAATATAAATTCTTAACATTTATTTGGTTAAAATGTGTTATCTATATTAAAAAAATACAATAATTAACAAATACTACTTACCTGTTAGATTTATTTCATTTCCAATAGAACTCCAAATGTTGTCTTTGTGTGCACTATCCATATATTTTGAGTGTGAAAGGTCGTATAATTCTATATGAGAACGAACCATTTCTATTATTTTTTCGTCGGTATTGGTACCCATAATTTTGGTAAATATACTTTTTTGAAAAAACAATTTACAATTTTACAAATACGTCTCGCGAGTAGGTAAGAACCGATCAAGTTGTAAGTTGTCACTGACGGCTGTTTACATTGTTCCGTATTTTCCACATCCGTATCAGTGAAATTCCCAAAACATTGTCTCCGACAAATTTTAAAATACGGACACGGACGGCACGGATACGGAACGGACATGTATGAACATGCCCATTTCATAATAAGTAAACAAACTTTAAACGCCGGATACGGAACGGACGGCACTAATACCGAACGGACACGGAACGGATATGTGTAACTAGACCTTTATACTGAAAATAGGAAGACAATTTTCTCAATAGATGGAAGTGATTGTTTTCTAGACTTAAAATCCACAAAATTTAACATTTCCGGAAAAGTTGTACAACTAGACGATACTGAATATCCACTTAATAGCAATATAAAATTAGAGAATGGTTTTCCAAGCAAACTATTTTCCAACATCCAACTGAAAAAACATGGAACATTACTTGAGGAAATCGAAAACCCTGGTATAACAAGTAATATGAAAGGGGTTGTTGGTTTTGCTTTAAATAATAACCATGGTCCTACTATAAACTCAGGATATCAATCCAGATTTAAAGGAGGGGGAAAATTTAATGTTTATGGCAATTTGTCTGATTTTGGTTTGGGTTTCTTTGAGGATATAACATATCCACTTTACAAAGGAGACATTCAATTAGAGTTTACTCGAAATCATGACCATGATGCATTATTCAAAGAAGAAAATTCTGATAAAAAAATGCTAACTGATGGAAAAATTATTATTGACGATTTTAGGATTAGTTTTCGTGTAGTTAAATATGATAGTATGAGTAAAACCCTCTTTATAAATGAATTGGTTGAATTATCAGAAAAAAATAATTATTTCTTGGATTTTAAAACTATTAAATGTATTGAAGTACGAAAATCTCATGATCCTTTATTTGGGATTGTAGGTTTACAAACAAACAGAAATACTCAACTAAAAGAATCAAGTAATTTTGATCACTGTAATGTTAGAAATATTTACTTTGAAATAAACGGAGAAAAATATCCAGAAGAGATGTTGAATATCGATTTCAAAAACGATAAATTTGGCAATATTTACGATATGCTTGGAGACTACAAAAAAGTTTTTTACAAAACATACCGAGAACTCCCTCTAATCTACACAGAACCAGAACAGTTTAAGAATTCTAACCTTT